>CM075692.1:7415000-8015000 GCA_037954015.1 Psophocarpus tetragonolobus | reverse complement strand
TGATTTAACCAAGTGCTAATTGGAAATCATCATTGAAGGAATTGTTATTGTTCAAGCTTGATGTTTAAATCCTAGAAAGAGTTGAATCTTAAACATTGTTTCAAGCTTTATTTGGAATATATTTTTGAAAACACTAAAGGTAGATTTTGAAAATTTTTTAAAGGGGAGATTATTGAAAACTCTGATATTATATTTGAATATAAAAGTTTGTGAAAATATTTTTGGAATTTATTCAACCCCTTTTCTAGATTTCCCCTAGGACCAAAAACAACAATAACAACAACAACAAAAATAACAACAACAACAACAATACCAACACCGACAAAAACAACAACAATCTTCTATTAGTATCTCCATTTCATTTAATTATTTTAGAGTAAGAGAAATATTAAAAGATAAAATTATTTGCTCAATTAATTTGAGGTGACCATCTTAGTACTGATGTTGTAGAATGCTAACACATTCCCTACATGTAATCAACTCCCGAATTCAAATTTTAGTTTCTTAGATGATTTTTTTTTTTTAAAAGGTTTTGCCCTTGATTTATAACAATACTCCTCTAATTTTTTCGTCCTATTGAAACTCACGTGTCGACAATGTATAATTTCTAACTATACTCCTCTAAGAAAATGTATGACTATAGTTTACAAGTAATTTTTAATTGTATATTGTTGAATTGTTTTTATTATCCGTAATAGTTATTACCTTTTAAATTTCTGCAATTCAAATTTATAATGTTAATGAGGTATAATAAAACTGATAAATATTATTTAGTATTTTGGTAAAAAATCTGTAGTTAGACCTTACACAAAAAAAAATTGAACAAAATAATATTTAATTTAAAAATAATTAGAAAATAAGCATTTATTTTTCCTCTCATTCACTGGTTCTCTATCTTCTAACATTTATTGTAATCAAATCTTTGAAGTTTAAGGAATATAAAGCTAGCATAAATGATTTGCAAAAAAAATAAATAAAAGTTTTAAAAGATGAAAATCTCAATTTGAAAAACATTTCTCACCACAATTATGCTTTATCTTCTAGTTATGCTAACTGTAAAGTGCTTGAAGATAAGGTAGATTACCTTACAAAAGCTTTATCAAAGTTATTAATGGGAAATTCAAACTTTGATGCTCTTTTGGGTAAACAACAATGCATGACAAGTAAAGCCGGTCTTGGATATAGCTACACTTCTAAGAAAAATTCTTTCAAGAATATATTCAATTCTAGGAAAACATCAAACAAACCTTACTTTTAATGCAATTATTGTTTTCTTAAAGGACACATTCCCTATAACTTCTTGATAAAGAGGATTGGAGTTCCAAGTGAGAAATACATATGGATTCCCAAAGGCTCCAAAGTGGTTACTAATGCAAATTGACCCAACACCATTTGGGTACCAAAATGAGCAATTAATCTTTTTTGCAGGTGTTCCTCAAAGCAAAAACGTCCATGTGGTACCTAGACAATGGATGCTAAGGGCACATGATGAGAGATAGAAGCAAGTTCATCTCTCTGTAAGCAAAAATAGGTGGTTTAGTTACCTATGAAGACAACAATAAATGTCAAATTCTCAGTATCAAAAGTGTTGGTAACAAAAAATCTATTCAAATTGATGATGTTCTATTAGTTGATGATCTGAAAAACAATTTGCTTAGTATAAGTCAACTGTGTGACAAAAATTATAAGATTAAGTTTGATAATGACTGTTGCACTATTAGTGATGCATCTAATCATGTTTTGTTTGTCGGTAAGAGAATGAATAACATTTATGTTCTTGACATTGACCATTCTGCATCAAACATCACATGTTTATCATTTAAGGATGATTTATCATGAATTTGGCATAGATGCATTTCACACATCAATTTAGGACAATTAAATAGACTTTCATCTAGAAATATTTTGTAGGTCTACCTAACTTAAAATCTCAAAGGATGGTATTTGTGATGCATGTCAAAAGGGAAAGTAGGCTAGAGTATCTTTTAAATCTATTAGCCTAGTCTCTACTTCTAGCCCTCTTGAACATTTGCATATGAATTTATTTGGTCCTTCTAGAACTATAAGTTTAGGTAGAAACTTATATGGTTTAGTAATCATTGATGATTATTCTTGTTTTACATGGATAGCATTCTTATCTACTAAAAACAATGCATTCTGTGTTTTTCTCAAAATTGCCAAAAGAATCCAAAAATGAGAAAGATTTGTAAATTAAAGCCTTGAGAAATGATAATGGTGGAAAATTTAAAAATGAATAATTTGAGAAATTTTATGAAGAACATGGTATTGATCATAATTTTTCTGCTCCTAGAACTCCATAATAGAATAGGGTGGTAGAAAGGAAAAATAGAACACTTATTGAATTAGCCAGATCTATGCTCAATGAAAACTTTTATGCCTAAGTATTTTTGGGTTGATGCTATGAGCACTGCATGCTATTTTCTAAATAGAATTCTTATTTGACCATTTTTGAAGTTAATCCCATATGAATTGTTCAAAGGTAGAAAATCAAATATATATCATCTTAGGGTATTTGGATGTAAATGCTTTGTTTTGAATAATAAGAAAAATCTTGGAAAGTTTGATGCTAAAGCGGACGAAGTTGTGTTTTAAGGGTACTCTGCATGTAGCAAGGCATATAGGGCGTTCAATAAAAGATCTTTGTGTGTTGAAGAATCTGTTCATGTTGTATTTGATGGGACTAACCCCTAGAAAAAGGTCTTTATGTAGAAAATTTTGTAGTTTTTGTGTAGTATTTTCACTTATTTAAGTGTAGTATTTTACTGGTTTTAGTGTTGTTTTTGTTTTGTCAAAATAATATATATATATATATATATATATATATATATATATATATATATATATATTTGTCTTAACTTTTTTTTTGTTTTTGAAGTACCAAAAGGGGGAGAACAATAAGAGAAGACTAAATACTGCTACTGCTATATAGCTTTATGGGAGAAGAATACATAATGCTCTAATATAAATAATGCTTTGATATATCCTATTAGTGTCACAATATATTTTTCATTTTGTATGATAAGTAAGACATCTCACTGCTTATGTATTAAGTACTTCAAGAGATAAAGTGTTTGACTACATCAAAACCAAAAAAGGATAGGTTGTTGAGATTGAAGGATTTGAAAGCAATTGTGAAAGTCCTTAGAAGTTTGATTTTGTATTGATTGTTTTGATAGGCACGAGAATGTGTTTGAGTAACAAATAAATCAAAATTATCAAGTGAAGAATTGTTTTACCTCATAGGTAATAGATTACGTAAGCTGAAACATGCTAAAAATCATAAAAGCTGAGTTTTCTTGGGAAGTAATTGATTACCCTAAAAAGTTAATCGATTAACATTTTAAAATTTTGGTTTTTCTATTTCATGCTCTTAGGAATAATCGATTACCTAAAAAAGTTAATCGATTAAACAAAGAACAAGCTACTTTGGATTTGTTTTAAGATAACTAACCAAGTAATTGAGCAGTTAAATTGATTACCCTCATCTGTGACTCATACAAAAGGATTTCAAAACAATTTTTTCATAACAAAATTTAAAATTAAAAAGACCAAAAAGAAAGCTTGCAATTTTCCTAGAGAAAAACCCACGCGAGACCAGAGAAAAACCCAATGATTGATGATTTGAGATTCAAGAATTGATTGATTGAAGGAAAAATAATTGTGATTTAGAGTTCTATTGTTCTTGGGTATTCATCACAATCAGGTGATATTGTTCTATACCATTTTCTTTGTGTTTTTGCACATGTCTTTGATAATCTCTTGAGGAGTTCTTAAGATTAATGTGAAATCTTGCAACAGGGTGTTGTGAGTAAGGCGTTATGAGTGGCGGAGTCTCACAGTTTAGCAAACTCTTGGGTGCAAGAGGAAGCCTCTTTTTTTATGTTGTTTTAAATCTTTCTATGTAAAAATTTGTATATATGGTGTGCATGTACTTTGATTTTTAGTTGAAAGTAGATTAGTGGAAGGCTAAGTTTGTAAACTGGATATAGGTTAGGTTGACTAAACCAGTATAAAACAATTGTGAAAATTCTCTTTTCCCTAAACTCTTTGTGATTGATTGAATTGATTTCTTGATTTATTTTGTATTGGGTTTTTACTACTGTAAAATTAATTGGATCCTTAATGCAATAAAATTGAGTATTTGGGTATTGTAATGTTGAAATTGTGATTCGATTATTGAATCTTTAATTGGATAATTGAATCTTGAAACTATATTTTCATTACCCATTATCTTTGATTACTTAAGATTGGTGATTGAAATATTTCCATTTAACTAAGTATTAATTGAAAATCATCATTAAAGGAATTGTTATTATTCAAGCTTGATGTTTAAATCTTACAAAGAGTTGAATCTTAAACATTGTTTCAAACTTTATTTAAAATCTTTTTTTGAAAACACTAAAGGTAAATTTTGGAAATTTCTTTAAAGGGGAGATATTTTAAAAATCCGGTATTATATTTGAATAGAAAAATTTGTGAAAATATTTTTGACATTTATTCAACCCCCTTTTAGACCCCCCTAGGACCAAAAACAAGAACAACACTAGCGACAATAGTAATAACAATAATAACAATAACAACAACATCAACAACAGCACCAGTAGAACCAACAACAATAACATGAACAACAAGAAGAAGAAGATAGTAGCAACAACAACAATACAATCCTATATTAGTCTCTCCATTTCAGTTAATTATTTTAGAGTAAGACAAAATAATTTGCTCAATTAATTTGAAGTAACCATCTCAATACTTATGAGGTAGAATGCTAACACATCACCTACTTGTAATCAACTCTCGAATTCAAAATCTAGTTTCGTGGATAATTTTTGTTTTTAAAGATTTTTCCGATGATTTCTAATTATACTCCTCTAATTTTCAAATTATTTTTCGTTGTCATATTGAACTCACGTGTTGACAATGTATAATTTCTAACTATACCCCTTTGAGAAAATGTTTGACTGCAGTTTATAAGTAATTTTTAGTTGTGTATTGCTGAATTATTTTTATTATTCATAATAGTTATTACCTTTTAAATTGCTAAACTTCAAATTTATAATGTTAAAGAGGTATAATAAAACTGATAAATATTATTTAGTATCTCGGTAAAAAATATGTAGTTAGACCTTAAAAAAAAAATTGAATAAAATAAAATTTAATTTAAAAATAATTAGCAAATAAGCATTTATTTTTCCTCACATTCACTTTTCACTGGTTCTCTATCTTCTAATATTTATCTAATCAAATTTGAAGTTTAATTTTTTTTTATCAACATTAATTTGTCAAACCTTGTCTCGTTATCAATGTTGTGTTTTTAAATTTTCTCTCTCTTGTTTCACAATTTGTTATAAATATTAATATAATTCATAAATAATAATTATCTAAAATAATATCTTAATTAAATCTTTGCATACTTAAATTATAATTTATGTTCATATCACATTCACAAAACAAATTATGTTCATATGAATTTAATTTTATAAAAATCAAGTTAAATGTATATTTTAATTGAAAAAATATTTTTTAATTAAAAATAAACTAATAATTTTAATTTAAATTAAATTATTATATAAAAAAGTTATGTTCAAAAGAATAATAAAATTTAAATTACATAAAAAATTATAAATTATGTCTAATTTGTGTAATTTAAATTGAATAATTTATTTTAATACATTTTCATTATGCTTATAAAAAAATACATTTTCATTAGAAAATTAATTTTTAAAATTAAATTCAAACTAATTACTTTAACATAAAAAATTAATTAAGAGAAAAATGAAGTGATTAATTTATACATTATAGTAAAATAATAATAAGATAGTCTATATTTAACATATAATCAATTTACTGTCAAAAAACATAATAATTTACGTTAAATTAATTTATATTAAATATACATTAACTTATTATCATTTTAATATATATTAAATTATTAGTTTACTTTTTTATGTTAAATATTTATTAATTTATTAACATTTTATTATAAAACATAATGTAAACTATTTGTTTTACTTTTTATTTTAACTATTTTTTTTAGTTATTAAAGTAATTAGTTTAAATCCAATTTAGAATTATTTTTCTAATAAAAATACAAATCATTTTATGTTTAAAAATAAACAGTTTAAATTACACAATTTAAATATAATTTATAAATTTATTATCTGATTTAAATTTTATAATTTTCTTTAAACACATATTTTTGTATAAAAATTTACATTTAATAAAAATTATTTGTTCATTTTTACTAAAACATTAATTTTTCAATTAGAATGTAAATTTATCTTGAATTTTATAAATATAAATTACATAATATATAAATTATTCTAACATATATTTTAATTTGTAATGTATATAAAAGGCTTATTAAATTATTTTTTTAAATAGCTATTTTTATAATTAAATTGATATTTACAACAAAAAATTTAAAAGAGAGAAGATTTGAAAATACAATAATTGATATTAGGGATGACAATGAGTAGGATACTATACTTCTCATCCTCATATCCATGTTTAAAAAATGGACTCCTGTTCTGTGTGGATAACAATTTTAATCCTCATTTTCTTACTCGTTGGATACTTATATACCCATACTCACACCTGCAACTCACACTTTACTTATGTATTGAAACAATAAATCAATATCTTTTATACATAAATAAACATAATATAAAAAAACCAACATAACAATTATAAGATACTTTCTAAAGTTTTATATGATTACAAACAGTGGTAGAAATTGGATAAAAAAATTGGAGGTGGCAAATTAATTTTTTATATATAAATTAAATTTTTTAATAAAAAAATAAATAATTTTTTTATTTCTTTACTAAAAAAAATATTCATGAAAATGAAATTCAATTCACAAAAAAAAAATAATGAAATTCAAGAAAAATTAATATCATTCACTAGTCACTTCATAAAATAATCATAAAAGACTATAATTAAATATGGAAGGTTACAAGGCACGAAGCCAACCAAAATAGTTAAATTAAACTCAAAGATAAGTTGTACAGTTGTCTTCTATTATATCCAAATACTATACTAACATAGTCTAAGCTACCTGTATTGTATAGTATCAGGTGCATACGAAAAACCCAAAATCCTACAATGTAGGTCAAGAAAAAAGCACTTAAAAGCCAATAATTATTTATAGGTGGCTCAAACTTTAGGAATAACTACATAAATTAAATATGTGATATTATTATATATATCTAAAATTTTAAATGCAAGTTTAACATAAAATTTGTCATCATAATAATATAAGAAAAAAAAAACAAAGTTAGTCAAAATATATTCTATCCTCTTTCAATGACTCAAAATCTTCAATAATTTAACTAGAAATAAAACTTTATAAAGCCAAACTAAAACTTGTTACAATATCCCTTTCAATGTAAACTATTATACTATGTACTAAAAAATTAGCTTCCATTTTATTTATCCAAGTAGTCTTTATTATTTTCATTGTAGAAAAAGATCTAATCTATCAATCAAATAGGAACATTTCAATTTTTATATATACTCATATTCAAAATCTTAACTATCTAACTTTTTAATCTTATTATAAATAATAATAATATATAATTTTAATATATATATATATATATATACACATATATAAAAAAAATTAAAAATGTTTTGGGTCCAATAATAACTATGGTCTCTATTGATTACACATAAACATATGTTTTTTTACTATAACATTAAACAATGTTGTAAATTTATTAAGATTTATTTTATAAATAATTAAATTTTTATTGTAAATTATTTTTTTATCTTAGTAAATTGCGTAAAATATATTATATATCTTTTTCTATTTTATAGTTATATTATTTATCATAGATTATAATACAAATAATATTTTTAACTCAAAATTATAATTATATAATATAATTATATGAAGTTTTATATATGTATATATAAAAGGTGCAAGGTGGGATGAGGTGGGTACCATAATATCCATACTAGTCTCCATATATGCATATTTTTGTGAGTCTTTACTTGCTTTATATCCAAACTCATTTTTGTATTAATAATCCGCTATGCGTGAGAATATTTTATGAATATTTATATGATTTTGAGTTCATTTTGTCATCTAAAAACGATAGAAAAAATTAAAAAAAAATATTTGTAAAAGAAAAGATAAAAAATTTTAAATTGGATTATAATAGATGTCAGAAGACAAAAAAATATACTAATGTGAGAGAGAAATAATTATTCACTATAATATTTATAAATTTAATATAGTTAAACAAAAAAAATAGTTGATTAATTTATCTAAAACTTTTGGTATAGACTATTAAAGTATTCTAACTAAAAAACATAAAAATATGTTAGTATTGGCTATATATGTATATATTATTTACAATTGATAATACAGTTTTCATAACGTAGGGAACGTTGATTTGAAGTTAAAATATGTTTTTTATTCATTAAAATTTATAGATTTTTCATTTAGATTTTGAAAGAATATTTAATATTTTGTTCCATTACATTGGTTAAGTGATTCCTAAAAAAAATAAAAAAATAGTGCCTAAAATATTTTCACAATTTTCATTGGAGTTTAATATTCTTATAACAATGATGAGCATGTTTGAGGTATTTAGTCAACAGAGGCAATTTAATAGCAGATATGGAGACGTTTTTGACGGCTAGTCGGTGGGGACTTCCTTCAACTCCAAGACAGACATAAACCTCTGATAGTGGACGGTAGCCGGACCCATCACACACTTCATATCTAAAGCCTTCAAAGTAAATCAACACAATAAATTAAATACCACGCACCCAGCTGTAACTCAAATCATTTAAATTTTCAAATATCAACGTCATCACCATTGCTACAACAAATATGAACACCCTTCATTACTCAATTACACACATCATCATCCATCTTTTATTCACATATTAAAGCACTTCTACAAACAACCGTCTAAAAATACAAAAAAAGTGCAAATCTTTCTATTTTATAATTTAATTAATTAATTTTTTTTTCACCGACAGCAGATTACGGTGTCGGTCTACCACCTACCACGGTAGGCTTGCTTGCAAACAGAGGAGGGTTTCTGCGCGGGCGAGCACAGCTGCGACGACCCTGGACACGCCTGCAGACAATTATCCCCCAAGCTACCGGAAACAGCAGTGCCGGCGGAAACCAGCTCCGGCGGCGGTTTCCCCACCAGGAAATTTCCGTCGAGGAAGAGCCTCCTCATAGACTTGATCTGCCCGTACTCCAGCGGGATGGCGCCACGCAGCGCGTTGTAGCGAACCGACAGGAACGACAGCGCGGGATACGCGGCGAGATTCGTGGGCGCGTAGCCTTGGATTCTGTTAAAGCCGAGGTTGAGCGCGACGAGGTTGCTGTTGCTGGTTCCCCCATGCGCCGAGGGTGGCCTTGAGATCTGCACCCCCGTGAAGGTGTTGTTGGCCAAGTCCACTTGCTGCAGCGACGGTAGAAGGAAGAACCACGAGTCCACGGTTCCGGTGAGCGCGTTCTCGCTGAGCTCCACCACTTCCAACTGCTTCAGCGCTTCAAAGTTCTGTTTTTGGAGAGGCCCAGATAGAGAGTTGGCCTTGATCGCGAGTTCAAGCAAGTTGGGTGGGAGCTTGGGAATTGAACCGGTGAGTTTGTTGAAGCTGAGGTCGAGCCTGCGGAGTGTGGTGAGGGAGTTGATGGAGTTTGGGAGATTCCCAGAGAGAGAATTGTGTGCGAGGTCGAGGGATTGAAGTGATTTGAGGGTTGTTATGGAGGGAGGGATTGGACCTGAGAAGGAATTGGATCGGAGGGTTAAGGTTTGGAGGTTGGAGAGGGAGGAAATAGAAGCGGGGATTGGGCCGAAGAAGTTGTTTTCGGCGAGGTCTAGTGTGGTGAGTTGTGTGAGGTGAGAGATGAGTGGGGTGAGTGTGCCTGAGTAGCCTGCTGGGTCGAGAGTAATCTGGTTGATTCTTGCGGAGTCAGGGGTGCAGGTGAGGCCGCAGATGAAGTAGGTGCGTCGAGGGACTGAGCATGGGTCGGTTGTGAAGTTCCATGAGGCGAGGCATGACCAGGGTGTTATGGATGAGGGTTTGATTGAAGCCTTCAAGGCTTTGAGGGCTGCTATGTCTGAGGCTGAGGTCAGGGATTGTGCCACAAAGGGTATGAGCCAGAGGCAACTGATGGTTAGGCAGAGGAAATTGAGGTTTTGCATATTGCTAGTGTCACTCACTTCCTTGTGCTTTCTGTCTAAACTATAAAGATGGGCTGTTTTGTTGTTAATTCTTCAAGAGTTAGTTTGTGTTATGGTCATGATTGAGTGGTTCGTCATATTTTAGGGGGGGAAGAGGGCCATGTTTCAGGTACAATGTCTGATATTTTCCCTTCAGTAATAATAAAATGAAATAAAGGACATGGTGAATGAGAGGCGACAAATGCTGCTGGCTGCTGCAGATGGGAAAGATAATGAGAAAAGAGAAAACTACCTTCTTCCAAGAGTGGGGAAGCTTAAGAGGAGATAAGCATTAAGCATACAACGGATGGTTAAAGGTTCACTGCACAACCCACTGACTCTGCACGTGTATACTGTATGTAAAATATGAGAAACTTCAAGCGTGGACTCTTAATTATTTAATTTAATGGAACATGATTTGTTAATCACTTCTACGGTTCAAATTTAATGTAACATAAACCTCAATGGATGTTCGGCGGCAATAAAAACGATTTTAGAAAGGAAAATGATTTTTGAACAATCAAAAGATTGTATATAACTACTGATATAGGAAGAAATGAAAGATAAATTATTGATAAGATTAAGTGGTAATATGATTTGACTGAAAGAAAGATATAAAGAAATAAAAATTATTTATGGATTGTTTATAAATTATAATTATTGATATATAATTGCTCTTTCGAAAAAGTTAATCTATATATCATGTACGTTTGATTGCATATCTTGGATCCGAGTTACGTTTGCGTACTGCATATCCAAACATTTGGTACGAGCGTGTTTGATACAAGGTTGTTTTCTTTCTATCAGCTTGATTCAAGGTTGTTAAATAACAGATCTATATCCAACCTAACGTTGTGAAACAATAGACCCAAAAGGTTACCATACATAACTTTTGTGTTCTTCAATTGTGCATGTTTGCATTATTGCATACGCATGGGGAGCGCACATATCTCCCTCATTACTTTAATGGTACAGCAAAAGATACAGAAACTGCTATTTGTAGCTTTTATCGACTCCATTATCAAGCGGTAATTGATTTCGAAATTTCAATTTATAATTATTTTTATAAATTTTTTCTAAATTTCCATTATATCTTTAAACTTGAAATTTTTTTAATTCTTCCATGAGTTTTCGTTGGAGAGTTAACAAAATTTTAAATTTTTTTTTAAAAAAGTTGGGTTTTGCTCTTGGATTCTCATCTGAACACATGCACATGTTGAAATATTTTTTTACTATACAAATCCCATCAAAGCAATTTAAGTTCATGTTACGCATCTTTTCTTTGTTCTAAGGTTTTTATAGTAGTGCACTTTTTAAGAGAATTAAGTTTAGGAGTAAAATAAAAATTTAAAAAAAATTTAAAAAGTAGGGATAAATTCAAATTATATAAGTGTTAATTGAATTTTCCTTTTCATACATGTTAATAACGTTAAAAAATTAAACATTAATTACTATGCAACCTGGATGATCTCTACTTATTTTTCTTTGCATTTACTTACTGTACTGCAACTTGGATGTGTTTATATCGAATGAAACTCAAATCGGATGTTCCTACTCCCTATGCGTTTTTATAGTTTCCAAAGCATTATTTGAAAATTATTCAATAAAACTCTACAATCTGACTATGATGATGAATACATCAAGTTATACTCTTTCGGTCTTTCCTCAGTAGAAAAAGGAATCACTCATCAAACAATCTCTCCGCATGCACCTCACAACGACCTACACAAAAGAAAACATTTCACTCGATTGAAAAGCTCCATGCCTTTTTCATTGTTTTTTTCATCAGCAAAAGATAATTATATATATAAATAAGAGTTTAATTGGTATATACTCTTAGCGTAAAAGATTCAATAAGTAAAATCAACAAATTTATCCATGAAAAATTATGATTGAATATCAATGTAAAAATATTTACACTTATATACCAATTACACTCAATAAATAAAACAATATGCATGAGAATAAAGTATAAGATGTAAAACTCCTTTACAGAATTTTACAGAATTACCCTTTGGTTACACAATAATTATTCACATATAAGTATACATGATATACAACCAGGGAGAAAAACAGAAAATAAAATATACATTTGCATCCTAACTAAGAAATACTATTCAACAAGACCTTACAATTTTCAAATCTTTTTGCCAACAAAACACAACACTGTACTTGACGTTGGCCACAGACTTCTGATATATCCCACATTCCTGAGAACAGCGCGCTAAGCAGAAACATGCAAAAATTGCAAACCATATTTAGGACCCGCACCACAGAGTTGTGGAAAATACAACAACAATGTGGTCAATATGCAAAAAGAAGCCCTCTCTGCTGGACGCTTAACGTAGAATTATGCCTCCTTCCACGTAGCTGGATTGATCGAAACATGTCTTCTTCATTGGGCCAACCTTCCATCCAAATTCCGATATTAATAATACTCACTACAAAGTTGCATTTCTCATTATACTCACAATCTCAAAATTATTTCTCCTTTTGAAAAACCATTTAATCAAAATGCAGACTATATCAAATTTTCAAAATTTTCGGTTGCTTGTGTATTTTATGTTAGCCCTGGCCATCTTCGTACAGAACCAACCAATTGGTTCCCAACCCCCAAGACAAAATCTAAGTATTTTTCTCCATTATAATCTCACCCAAATCCCACAGTGCATACATATGTCCTGAAAAATTCATTTATTGTGTCAAAATAAATATAATTATTATATATAAATTCAAAAATGTAATTAGATATTCTTATAAGGTAATAATATAGAAGTGAGTTATATTTATTGGGAAAGACACGTCCCATATCGGCTAGAGATATAACCAAATAGTAGTATATAAGTGAGGTGCAAACTTTACTTAATAAGTTTGGTTTTGTGAGGTTGAGTTAAATATAATTTAACCATTTTTAATATAGTATTAGAGTTTATCTTAAATTCATTAAAAGGGTCATCCACGTACCAAGCCCAACTAGTACTGGACGTGAAGGGGTGTATTGGGAAAAACACTCAAGTCCTGCATCAGCTAGAGACATGACCAAATAATACTAAACTTATGAGACTTTATATGATAAATTATTAAATGTTATCTACGTTTCCAAGTAAATATATTTACTTTTTAGGCTAAACTATAATTTGTGTATCTGAATTAACTCAATTGTTGATATTGTGTCCTCCTATTTTTAATTGCTCACATTTTGTCCATCAATTTTATAATTTGATGACATTTGAACTATTCGTTAGATTATAGTGGTTAACTTATTAACATTACTTCTCATGTGATTTGATTAAATGACTTCTCTTATTGACACATGTGTAAAAAAAAAAATTTGCACAAAAATAGGGAAAAAGTTTTTTTTTTCTAGAATTAGATTTTTTTTAGTTTACTTTTTCCCTTTAAAACTAAAAGGTTCAAGTGTTTTACCATATATCAAAATCGGAAATCATTTATTCAAGCCACGAGGAAAGTCAACATTTTTCTTGTAAGCCAAGTAATAGATTAAAAAAGACAAATAAGAAATACAAGAGATGTCTTCCATTTGTTAAAATACAAAGTTTCAACCACAAATTAATGAAGTATGCCTGAATACAAAGAAAAGAAAAAAGACACACTTACATTAGTGAATACATAAAAATGGATTCATCACTCACTCAACAAAATTATAGGTAGTTAATTGAGCTGCCTTGCACCATTCCCATGAACTGAACTGAATTTCTACAATAGTAGCACTAAAATTTGGAGTACTATTCTGGAAGATTGAACTGTTTCGAGCATTCCAAATATGCCATAAACCTGCACCTACACAAATGACCATGTTTTTTGGATTCTATTGTTTCCATTGACCAAGCCTAAGAATTGCAAGTCATGTCTTCTAAACTCAGCTTGCAGTACTGAGGATATTCCCCACCAATGACATAAGTCATCCCAAACTCTCAAAGCCACCGTGCATGAGAAAAAAATATGTGACCCTGATTTCGGATTTTTGTCACATACACCACACTTGCTCGCGTTCTCATGCAAAATTACATGCTTCACCAAGTTTGACCATGTAGGCAATCTATCAATCTCCAATATCCAGAGCATGACTTGAATCTTGTGATGAACGTCTTTCATCCAGATGAAGTTGAAAAACTCATCCTTTTGATGTCGTGCGCCATTGTCAGAACCTCCTATGCTGAAGATATTGAGTAACATCCTGATCCTGTTGTTGTCCATATCGATTAATCCTTGACCCCTTCAGAGATAACTAATGATCCTACTCTTCCCCTTAATTTTTCCGACAAGACAACCTCCCATGCAAATAACTCCCGATGCCATTCCCATTTCCACCTACTTTCCCCTGCATCCCACATGTCCTTTATAGACACCTTATGATTCACTACTAACCTGAACAAGTTATTATAACCATGTTTAAGGCATTGATTTCCTGACCACCTATCTTCCCACCACCCTATTTGACTTGTCACTTCCTCTTCAATGAAATTTAAGTCAGACCACCACCTGGAATAGAATCTACCTTTCCTTTCTCATGTATTTTGCTTTCAAGACTTTTACCCACAAAGCTTCCTGTTCCACCTTTATTCAACGTTAATAGTTTAACCGTCAACAATTATCTTCTAACGGATGGTTCAATTGTCATGGATAAAATGTGAGCAATTAAAAATAAAAGAACAAAATGTTAACAATAAAATAAATTAAAAGACATAAATTATAATTTAACTTACTTTTTATTTAACATTTTCTTTATAAAAATTGAGAGAACATTTGTTTCACACACCCTGGAATAAACATATATAGAATTAGATATTTATTTAGGTTTAGATAAGCACTTATGCAATTTCCATTGAATATGAGCTCTAAAAACTTGAGTTCATTTGAAATACAAGTTTTTAGCCTTTATATGAGTGGTCTAATGAGTTTACCTGTCGACCTCAGGTATATTAACAATATAATAAAAAATATTACTAATAAAAAAAGTCGGTGCCTTAAAAAAAGGGTTGTTGTAAGAAAAAAGAAAGTACCATAAGAAAAAAAATAGTTGTTATAGAATTAGAGACTAACTTATTTAAATTTATGCTTGTATTAACATTTAAGTACTTTTCTTTTGGTTATGATAATTTGTTCTGCAATGCTTTAGATGATATTTTATTGGACGGTGACATTTAAGTATCTAGATAGAATTATTTAGTATTAATGATGGTAGATACAAATTATAATGTCATTTTGAACAAATAATCTTTTATTAGAAACTTACTTTAATGCTTTACATGATAGTATTTAATTCATATAAAACTCAAATTTATATCTTAATTTCTATTTCAATAAATTAATATACGGCATGTAATTTAATAAGTTATATAAGATATAAAAAATTATAAAAAAATTGTATTAAATAAGATAAGTTATTAATTAATTAAAATAAAAATTGAGCCATCTAGTTTGAGACAAAATATTCCGATTCATAAAATACTGCATGTCAAATTAATGGCAGGTCTTCACACATATAACAATGAATTGCTCCCACAAATTAAATTTTTTATTTTTATACATTTAATAAATTTCTGCAACCATAAGATTTTTTTAAAAAATAAATGTTAAAAGATGGAGATTGTAATTTGCAGAAGTTTAGATATTTTTATCGAAAGATTGTATATTTTGTAATTTTTAGTATTTTTAATAAAATTACTATAAATTATATTTTTCACTAAAAAAATTTATGTATCTATAACTAGTTTCACAAGTTATTTATTTATTCTTGAGAATATTATTCACGAAAAAAATATTATCCTTGAAAATTTAACAAAAAAATGTATTTATATTTAATATTAATTATTATATTTTCTTATAATAAAAATGGGAGAAACTTTCCTATATGTATTTTCAAGAAAAAGTAAACAGTTTCTAAGATGATTTGTTGAAGGATGCCATATTGCTAATTCATTTAATAACATTATAAGTTAGTTTTGTTGATTTATTCATTAGAATTTTTTTAATTAATTAAACGTTCTCTTTAAAATATTTTCAGTACAAGTTTTATTTTTAAATTGAAATACGTGAAATATATGTATTTATTAAATAAAATATATTTTTATAAATATTGAATTAAAAATCATTGAAAAAGATGTGTATCGTTAGTATAAAAAAAGTTTTAAATTTTCAATGATAAAATATCAGAATTTATATGATATTAAAGTTAATTGCGTATATCATATGCATATAAACTCTTGTTAATAAACAACTGCAAATGCATAAGATCTAGCTATAGCACAAACGGTCATTTTGAATTATTGACTTTCCTTCGTATAGAGATTTAATCCGCCTTAAGTTAACAAAAAAATCTCTAATTTAATAGGATATGGTAGAAGTACAAAAAATACTTGATTTATTAAGTATATATATATACCCTAATTACATATATATTTGTTTTTATTTTAATAACTAAAACAATTCAAATTTTTATTTTTAATTTATTAATTTAATTTTCAAATTAACAAATGATTTCTTAGATTTTTATTTTGCTTCACAAATTATAAACTTTGCGTTTATTAGATAACTTTTAAATTAATATAATTATATAATATATATTTTTATTGAAAAATTATTATAATTTTTTATAGTATGAAATTGGTATAAGTATATCTATACCCGAGAAGAAGAGGATGAAGATGAGACATAAATTAATCTTATACACTTTAAGTATCGAAGATAAGAATGGAGATGAATTTAAGAAGAAGGATAGAGATAAGAATTTCATACATGTTAATGCTCCATTGTCATGCTTACCTATGTGTAGACTATTTCCAACATGTTTGTATTAAAGTTACATTTCCTTAAACATATATTTTAGGGGATATTCATTGGTTTGTGTCAACCTGACGAACCTGATAAACCAAACCAAAATTAATTGGGTATGGACCCGACCCAAACTAACTATCTCCGGTTCGGTTTGTGATTTTCGTATTGCAAAACCCTGACCCAACCCGAATGTATATATAATATTATTATTATATATTTCTTTATATTTTTAAGTTAATAAATTTATTTTATACTTTAAATTTATACAATTTTTTGTTTGTATTGTGTTGTGTTATTTTAATAGTTTAATTCTACTAATTTAATATATATGAAACACTTGATATTTTGTTATAAAATTATGAATTTAGTAGACTAATGAATTTGGCTAATTTCAGATGTAAAATTATTTTTTTAAGATTTAATGAGAAAAAATTGAGTTTTTATTTTTTTTATCGGTTTTTCCTGAAAGCAAACTGAACCAATCCAATTATCATTGGTTCGGTTTGATTCAAGTTAGAGAAAAAAAATTCAGAAAACCAAACCAACTCAATTAAAATTAATTGGTTCCTTTTTCCGCAAAATCGAACCAACCCAAACCGTAAACACCCCTAAATTATCTTTAAGTGAAAGTAATAATTTATCTTCAGAAGAAAAAAAAGTGAAAGTAACAATTTGTGTTTCTCACAAAACTTGGGCTTTAGATCAATGTGTAGTCAATATTGACTTTTTAAATGGGAGGTATGACTACTTTAGGGAAAGTGTTGTTTTTCCAAAATCAAATGCACTTTTTTCTTTGTGGTGGAGAAATATGGGTAATTTAAAATGTTGTTCTTTTGTAATAGGATCTTGGTTCTCAGAAAGTATTAAGAAGCAAGTTGGTCTCAACTTTGGTGTTCATATACTTCTTTGGCTGAGATTTATCCACGACTTTTCCAAGTTTCTGAAGATAAAAGTTATACGATAGCACAATTCTATATTTTACAAGTAGATTTTCGAAGTGGTATGCGAGGAGACCATTGTTCCCGTGGAAAGAAAGTATTTTTGGAGATTTAATGACTTTATTAAACATGTTATAAATATTGGATAAGATAATTCAAAACATTTTTTTGTGGCATCATGTTATAAATATTGGATAAGATAGAAGCCTTCAACTGGTACTAAAATACTGGAGTTGTTTTAGCTTTGAATAAGTCATCTAGTGGGCTCTGTTTCAGTTCTACTAGAATTCTATTTCCTTTATTTTTGGGTAGTTGTTGGATATCAGCAAAGTTGTTGTCTTTGAGATATTTTCTGTTTGAAAGTTGACTATATATATTTCGTATAGCAAATGAATAAAACACAGCGGGTTACCTATTCATAACAAATATTCTAGCAAGTTATTTCTCATTTATAACATTCTGATATCAGAGGCTCTCGTAGGCCTGATACAGTATAGCTGCAACTATCTAAGATAGAGAGTGATGGCAACAGAAAATACTTACGTGCAACCTGCAATTCCCAAGTTCGATGATCACTATTATCATTGGGCAATATTGATGGAGAATTTTTTGCGTTCAAAAGAATATTGGGGGTTGGCAGAAACTGGAATTTCAGTTCCATCTTTTGGAACTACACCAACTGAGGCACAACAGTGTCAAATTGATGAACAAAAGCTTAAGGACTTGAAAGCGAAGAATTATCTCTTTCAAGCCTTAGATTGTTCCATTCTTGAGATGATTTTCAAGAAGGACACTACGAAAGACATATGGGACTCTGTGAAGACAAAGTACCAAGGATCGACAAAGGTTAAGCGAGCTCAATTGCAGGCATTGAGGAAGGAATTTGAGACACTCCATATGAAGGCTGGAGAAACTGTGAATGACTACTTTGTACGTACACTCACGATTGCTAACAAAATGAAGGCAAATGGTGACAACAAAAGTAGTGGAAAAGATATTGCGATCTATGACTCCAAATTCAATTATGTAGTCTGCTCAATCGAGGAGGTGCAAGACACCAGCCAACTGTCCTTAGATGAATTGCAAAGCAGCTTGCTAGTGCATGAGCAAAGGGTGATTAGCCCAGAATAGGAACATGCTTTGAAGGTGACTTATAGGGAATCTTCTAATCGAGGAAGAGGTCGTGGCTTTCAAGGACGAGGAAGGGCAAACTTCGACAAATCCACTGTTGAGTGCTTCAATTGTCATAAACTAGGGCACTTCCAGTGGGAATGTCAAAGCAAAGAAAGCAATCATACCGAGATTTTGAAGAAATGTTGCTCATGGCTCAGGTAGGAGGTCAACAACTCAAGAGTGATGACTAGTTTTTGGACTCTAGTTATAGTAATCGCATGTGCAATCGAAAAGAATATTTTGCAGACTTCAATGAGCAATTTGTAGACAATGTGAAGCTAAGCAATAATGCTACCTTGGTGGTAAAAGGAAAAGGAAATGTGCGATTGCAAATTAGCAATCAAGTACAGATAATCACTAGAGTCTTTTATGTGCCTGACTTGAAAAATAATTTGCTAAGTATTGGACAACTCAAGAGAAGGGTTTAGCTGTGCTTATTCAACATAACAGTTGTAAGGTTTATCATCCTGAAAAGGGTGTTATCATGCAATATGTGATGTCCACCAATCGCATTGATGCATGCATCCCTTGATCTTTTTCTAGAGGTTTTCTTCTTTGGTGAAATGGTTTGTGGAAAGGTAAGAAGTGAGGTGGTTTTAGGCGCCACTTAAGGTAAGATAAGCCTAAGAGGGAAAGTTTGCCACAAGGGATGGAACCCTTGATAAAAACCTAAGGAATTCTCAAAGAGAGAAGGGTGGACACTAAGAGAATTTTGGCCAACTCAAGGTTTTTCCATTCAATAAAGTGTAAAAAATACAAGAGTATGAATGAACACCTTTTTATAGAGGCAGCTAACCTCTTGGACAAGTCATGAAGGAAAGGAAGGGCTAGGATTAAAAGGAACCATCGCCCAAAGTCCAATCAATCCCCTCCTTTAGATGAGAATTGGTGCCTAAGCTACCTCATCCAAGGGCCAAGATTACTCCTTTATTAGTTTTGGGTTTTATTTAGAAAAAGAGGTTGTAGATATCAAACTACCCCCTTATTTCCTAAATAAAGGCCCAAAAGCTAATCTTACCCCTTCTTATTACTAAGACACCTCCTAGAAAATTAAATGGACTAATACATGTCCAAAATAAAATCCTAGATTCCTAAAAGAAAAATTACAAGTAAGAGATATGGCTTGAAGAAATTGAAGCTATAGAAAGAAATGGAATGTGGTATTTAACTGAGTTTCCAAGAGGTGCTAAGAAGATTGGGGTCAAATGGATCTACAAAACCAAGCATGATGAGAAAAGAGATGTTAGTAAACATAAAACACAGTTGGTGGTTCGAGGATATACTAAAAAATATGGAGTGGATTACCAGGAAGTGTTTGCCCCCGTAGCATGCATAGAGACTATCCGATTGGTCATTGTTGTACCTGCTCATCATGGATGGCCCATCTACCAATTGGATGTCAAATCATCCTTCTTGCATGGGGAATTAACTAAAGATGTTTTTGTTGAACAACCACGTGGATTCAAAAAAACAAGGGAAGAAGGAAAAGTCTACAAGCTGAAGCGGGTTCTATATGGCTTGAAACAAGCCTTACAGGCTTGATACAATCGCATTGAAAGCTATTTTCTGAGTCATAGATTTGCAAAATGTGAGTATGAACCCACTTTATTCACTAAGGTGGAAGAGAACAATATCACAGTGGTAAGTTTGATTTGATTTATACTGGGAACGATGATGAATTGATGGAGTTCAAGAAAACAATGCAATCAGAATTCACTATGACAGATATGGGAAAAATGAAATTCTTTCTCCGTTTTGAGGTAACAGAAAAAGATAATGGTATTTTTGTGTGTCAAAAGAAGTACATGATAGATCTTTTGCAAAGATTTGGAATGAGCAATTCAAAGTCAGTTCATAACCCAATGGTGTCAGGAACCAAATTAAGCAAGGGTGCAGAAGGAAAAGCAACAGATAAAACACTCTACAAACAGATGGTTGGTAGTTTAATGTACGTAACTGCCACTCGGCCAGACATTGTGTACAGCATGAATCAAGTTAGTCGGTTTATGGAAAATCCAAATGATCTTCATTTTCAAGCAGTAAAAAGGATCATACGTTATCTCAAAAGTACTTGTGAATTTGGATTGTTCTATCAAGGAAATGGAGGAAGAGATCTGATCGGTTACACAGATAGTGACTATGCTAATGATGTTGAAGACAGAAAAAGTATATCAGGCTACGTTTTCATGATGAGTAAGGTTGCTATCTCATGGGGTTCGAAAAAGAAACTAGTGGTAAGTCTATCAATAACAGAGGCAGAATTTATAGCAGTAGCTACAAGTTCTTGTTAGACTGTGTGGCTTAGAAGAATACTTGAAGTAATGGGAAGAACCCAAACAAGCCCTACAGTTATCTACTGCGACAATAATTCTACCATAAAGCTATCAAGGAATCCAGTTATGCGTGGGAGGAGTAAGCACATCGATGTACATTTCCAATTTCTAAGAGATCTTACAAAGAATGAAACTGTTGCGCTGGAATATTGCAGTTCACAGGAACAAGTAGTTGATATCATGACAAAGTCAGTTGGAAGCTTATATCTTATATCCAATATTCCCACCCTTAAACTAAGTTGGAAGCTTCTATCTTATATCCAATATTCCCACCCTTAAACTAAATCATCACGCATGTTTAGTTAATATTTTTTATAACTCCTAAGTTCATCCTCATTTGACAAAGTCATCTAGTGGGCTTTGTTTAAGTTCTACTAGAATTCTATTCCCTTTATTTTTAATTAGTTCATGGATATCAGTAAAGTTGTTGTCTTTAAAATATTTTCTGTTTGAAAGCTGGCTATATATATTTTGTATAGCAAATGAATAAAACACAGCCGGTTATCTGTTCATAACAAATACTCTAGCAAGTTATTTGTCATTTGTAACAATAAATACATCCAAAGTCTTTATGTAATGATGCTTAATTTCAACATCAACATATTTATAAAGCATTGCGGAGGAGTAAAGTTCCCTTCAAGGTTCTATGTTTTTCTTGGCTTTTTCTATAACAAAAATTTCCTACTATGGACGGGTTACTCATTAGAAGTATTAATATTTCTCTTTTTGAAGGGTTATGTGTTTTTTTGCAAATTGCATTCAGAAATACAGATTATTTATTCTGACATTGGCGGGTTGTAAAGTTGATCTGGGAGGCTTAATTTTAAACTGGTTCTTTGATGGATATCAAGGAGGGAGGTAGGCCCAAGTGAATATTATAAATATTTGGCATGGAACTTGCTCGCTTTTATAGATTGCTAAGAATTTCATTATTTTTAGGCAGCTCTTCTTGATGATTTTGATATAATTGTCTTAGTTAAAACTTTGTCTTGACAATGGTTGTTGTGTAGGGAAATGGTTCCTGTAGGCTTATGTGTTTTTTTATCGTGGTGTGTTGATCCCAAAGTTTGCTTTTAACTTTTTTGTCTTTTTGTATGATTTTATCACGTAGGTGTTTATCTATTTGGTTTGTAAATAAGAAATAAGAAAATTTAATAATAATAGTAAGATTTTTAATACACAATTTAGATTAAACTATTTATTACATAAACTTATATGGTTCATTTACTCACTATTTCTCACAAATTGCTGAAAAACCTCACGTAGTACTCCCATGGCCAAATAACGGTCTCTGATACCGCGGGAGCGTATAAATGCGTACTTGCGTGGTAAACAAACATTAGCAACAAATTAAATTCATGCTGCAAAATTGGATGAACTCAAGTGATAATTTATTTCAACATCTTCATGTAAACTTGATATTGACAAATGTCCTCGACTGAGATTTGTTTTTGAATTACCTATTAAATCAAGGTTAATTATTTCTTTAATAAGAAAATTCAGCAAGAAAAAAAGTGAGAAAACATTATATTGTGACTTTCACCTATTCAATGAATTGTCATGGATATTCCATGCTTCCATGACGTATGTTTCGTCATCTGTTAATAAATCATTCGTATACCAATTAATTTATTGGAATAGGATGGCATACTCTCGTAATAACGAAAAAAGGACGTGATCACTGAATTTTGGTCCCTTTCCTCCATTATATGTATCCGTGCAATTTTTCTTTTCTCAAAAAACTGCTTGAGGTTTATCAAGAATACCTGAAAAAAAATTGGAATATAACCACAGTAAATTTATTTAATAAATAATTTAATCTAAATTATTTATTAAAATCTTATGGTTATATTAAAATTATATATATATATATATATATATATTTTAATATATCGGTTTTGGTTTTCTTTTTTATTAGCGAAAACATATGCGCTGTTGCGCCCCTATGTATTTGCATTTCTATTTTAATATGTTATAACAATTGTATGATTTTAATTTAATATCTTTTGTAAATTTTTATATTTTGAAATATAAATTGTTATGTGTAATGTTTTGAAATATATTTTGTTAATTTTGTATTTTTTGTTTATGATAACTTGATAAAAACATGTAAGACCATCAATGGATGTCAAACATGCAATGAATATGAAAAAATGAAAAGAGGAGAGTTTGAATAGAACTCACAATATTGTCGCACATGTGTATTTGCATGTTTATTAAAAATATTTATCATGAAATGTACACATATATTAATAGAGAGAAATTATATTTGTAAAAGTAAGAACAGTCATAAAATGTTTAGAAGGTAAAATAGTCATAAAATATGGACATCAAAAGGTGATATTCTCATTATATAATATATAATATAATATATTACACATTATAGATATAATTGGACAATTATGTATGTTGGATATAAATATTTTAAAGTACTTTTTTGCTTAAAGTTATAAAGTTGGTTTAATGGTAAATGATATGTTTGGGAAATAAGATGTTATGGGTTCAAGTTCCTCTTATAACAAATTAGTTTATTTTTTAATTTTAAAATATGTGTAAGGGTAGAATATGTATTTTCAAAAGTAAACATTAAAAGGGGGTATTCCCTTAATTAATAGTATAGAGGTATTCCCTTTATTAATAGTATAGATATATAGTATATAATATAATACTATATATTATATACTATAGATATAATTGGACAATTATGTACGTTAGATATCAATATTTTAAAGTAATTTTTTTCTTAAAATTATAAGTTAGTCCAGTGGTAAAACGTATGTTTGGGAAATAAGAAGTTATGTGTTCAAGTCCCTTAGTTTATTTTTTTATTTTAAAATAGGTATAAAGGTAGAATAGGTATTTAAAAAAGTAAACATAAAAAGGCGGGTATTCCCTTTATTATGCTATGTATTCATTTTGGTTTTATTTTGTAATATATTATTATTATAACTATTTAATTTTGTAACAAACTTTCAACCTTATCTCCATTGTTTACTATAGATTTTTTTTGTATAGGTCACTCTCTATTATAAATAATTTCTTAAAACAAGTAGTTATATATATATATATATATATATATATATATATATATATTTATTTATTTATTTTGTGTAATGGTAGTTCCACAATCACATATTTATTAATTTAAAAATTATCAAAGTAAATTTTTATAATTATGATTTTGAAAGTTATAATTTTTTAAAACTTGTTCAGTTGTTATAATTTTTATTTAATATCAAAATTTGTTTCAAGAAGTTATAAATAAAAAAATATTATTTTATAACTAAAATTGTTAAAAATAATTAAATATTTCATGTAACATATATAAAATTCACTAACAGGCAACTTTAATTTTTTACATAATAATAATTAAAAATATTTTTTTGTTTTAATAGTTATGAAAATATTTATTTCAAAATAATTGAAAAGATAAGTTAATATTTACTTTTGTTTTTTGGTTATAATTTTTATTTAATACCTACTAAAGAGAAAACAAATTTAAAAAAAAACAAAAAAATTAAAGAGAAAAGAGATAAACAAACATTTTCTTTATATCATGGTTACAATTTTTACTTAAAACATTAAGAGATAAGTTAATATTTCATTATGATGTAAATAAGTTAATATTTTAAATTTATTAGACAAGTTTCTACTAATTAAATAATTATTTTTAACTTTGAGCTCATTGCTACATTAATTTTGTCTTTTCCATTGCTTCTAAAAAAAATGGTTTTCCATCTCCTACAAATTATTAGTTGAATTTGTTGACTTTTTTATTTTATTTTCTTTAGTTGATTGCTTCTTTTTTATCTTAATGACTGTTTTTATTATATAAATTAAATTAGAGTTTAGACTCTAGAGTTATAAGGTTGATCCGATGATAAAACAGAGAGATGGAAAAGGAAAGTTCATGGGTTTGAATCTCCCACTAACTAAAATTAATACATTAACAACTAACTTTTAATCTTTAAAAAATAGTTGTAGACTCTAATTTAATAATATAATATTTCTTTGACGAAAATTTCAAAGTTGTCTATCTTATGTTTATCAAATTTTAGGTATACATGCATAAAATTTTAAATTTTATAATTTTTATTTTAAAAATTTACATTCTATTCCTACTATTTAAAATTTATGAATCCATAATTTATATATATATATATATATATATATATATATATATATATATATAAAATCACGTGAAACCACTTTCTTATGGTGAGAAATGAAAATAAAATAATAGTCATTTTATTAAAAATAATTCCCTTAAAGATAATAATAATCACATTCTACTATAGTGGTGTGGATACCGATAAATGATAGTAAAAAACTCATGATATTTTCAACTAATTTATTTTAATATAATTTGTTAAATAAATAGACACGTTGATTCGGAAAAAAAAGAAAGCCGATAACTAAACATAGCTTTATTTGAATAGTTGGATGTTAATCATCATTTCCTCCACATTAAAATAAAAGAACTTTATGCAATTGATTTTTTTTTAATAAAAACTTTACAATTGATATGATTTTATTGATAGAACTTTTACTTACAACGGTCCATGTACACCTTAATCTTCCTCTTTGTGTTCGTCCATGATATCTTTATTAGCATGTGCATTAATCCACTTTATTCATTTTAGTCAATTTTGTGGACTAAACTAGTACACTTTAACCAAGATTTGTGCGCATTTGCATTGTATTCTGAAAGGCTGTTGTCACCTTTAGCCAAAAATAATGTTTAGCATATTTGCAAAGATACTTATAGTTTTCGATCATCTATATAATTAAGATGCTGTTTACAAGGAGTGCAGGTTCTCTTTGGCACTGGAAATTTTTAGTAGAGAAAAAGATATAATGGATGTGTGGAACTCTAATATATATGTGTATCTCACGTACCTGGAAATTTTGTAACTGGAGAGAATATTTTTCCATTTAGAAGAGGTTGTTAGCACGTGCACTTTGATTTCCTTGTCTGAAGAAAAGTAAAAGGCAAAAACACTAAAAAATTTCAAATGCATCAGTAAATCATTACTGAGGATGGGCCTAAAGTTGATGGTCCAAACATGAGTATGTTCACCCAACTGCTTGTCTCTTGGGTTGGTTGGGTCTGTGGCATCATCACTAATGACTAATGCGATGCATTCTGATCAGATTATGGCATCAAGGAGATTTTTTAGGAACAAAAAAGGGCTAAGTTTCCATAGTTTCAGGAGACGATTTTATCTATATAAGTTAGTAAAACCATCATATAAATACTGAAATTGAGGTCATTTGTTTTCAATAAGATATCAAACTTGTGAGTAAAATTATATAAACGATTCGTCTAATTTTTCAATCAGGATTAATCAACGACAATAAATATGTCAATAAGTATTGAGTTGTATGATAGTAAAAGCTCACGTGAAAGGAAAGAAACATTGACACACTATACTAACTAATATTTATCTATAAAAAAAATTATTAAAACTAGCTATCATAGGAATAAGAAACCTAAAAACTTTTAAAAAATTATAGTCACACTCTTTTTTTATGAAATTTATTAAAATAATTTATTTTAATGGTTTTATATTTCATTTGATGTCTCTTTCCTGATTTAGAGGTACCATTTAAAATTTGTGATTTTTTAAAAAATTTAATAAATCATAATGAAAGTTTTATGAAGCACTCAACAATTAAAAAACATTCTTTTATTTTGTTTTGATTTAAATATATTTTAGAATAAGTGTTTGTGAGATATTTAAAGGATAGAAAATATTCTATAACTAGCCATGACCACTGTTCAATGTTGTAACTCAAAGTAACTCCTATTAATTGATGATATAAGAAAATAAAACGTTAAGTTAACCAACTGATCTATTGACACTCATGTGTTTGGGGAGATTGATTTAATAGGTTCAAACAATTAGTTGAGCTCAAGTAATTTTAATGATTGCAAATTAATAAAATAAGATTTATTATCTAACATTTTACTTATGAGTTAATGATAAAAAGATATTCAGCTAGAAGAAAAGGAGAATTGGTGATCTCAACATTATCAAAAGATAAGAAGATCATAAGAAGATATTGTGATCAGAAGGCATTATCGAAAGAGTAAAACATCATCAATGCTTAAGAAGTTATTTTCATCAAAATATTGTCACATAAGAAGCTTTAGAGTGATAGAAGATTTTAATCAAAAGCTCTATATTTGTAACATCCTAAAAATCTAATATAATTAATACCATTTATCATTCTATTAAATCCATTTCAATCTAAAGTTATACTCAAAATATTAAAACTTTAAAAAAATCAATAAAACATAGCCCGAACATCTGCCCAACAAGCACCGTTGCCTAGCGAGGAACCTTGACTTCTCACCTAGCGATAAGTGCAACAAGGAACCTTAATTTATCACCCAATGACAAGTTTTGCCAGCGAGAAACCATGAAAATACATGACAAAGAAAACTTTGTGCTGAACCAGACCTGTCTCCAGGCGCAAAGCTATGGAATTGCATAACAGAAGAAATTTTCTATTGGGTGAGATCTGCCGCCCAACAAGATTATGGAGATTACCAAAACACTTAGTCATTCTAACATGCAAAAACTGAGATTTTCAATGCAGATACATAGACATTACCATCCATAAGTCTTAAATATCCTAGAAAGTTATATATTCATTATACATAATCACATTTCAAGTAACCAAAATACTGAAAGGAAATTCACACACACACACACACACACACACACACACATATATATATATATATATATATATATATATATATATATATATATATATTACATATAATTACATCAAAATAACATAACAACCAAAACTCCATTAATCTCTATAGCCTGCAGAAGTCAACATCACTCCTGGTTATCCTACCTTTTTGTATTGCCACATGTCTTTACTCCCTTGTTAAACATGATTATCACAGTCATACATAAAACACACACAATACAATGCTAGGATTTAGTAATGAATTAATTGAATATGCAAATATTAGAAATTACATATCAACCTTTATTCACTAGAATTATCAAATCACCAAACATACTTATATTCTCACTGAACATAAACAATTATCATAACATAATAATAAGACATAATGTTTTTCGGAACACTACATTTAGTTCGTATACCAAGGTGACTCATCTGACCTCTTTTTTCAACTGGTGTTTGGTGTCTACTTAACCTAATATTGACAACTAATTAAGTCTAGAAAATACTCATTTGATACTTTCAAGTGAGGTTAGGTGTCCACACTGACCCAATTCTTACCCTCAGTTGACTCTCAATTGATGACTGACATTTACTTGACCCAATACTAACACTCAGTTGCTATCTAAGTATATCCTATTGATGTATTCTCATTCTTATGACTTGAACACTAGGATCACAATGTATGTTACACTGATACTTGCACTGGCACCCTAAAATACATTGACCTTCGCTATATCCCTAACTCAATGCACCACATATAAGGCTTAGTTACCTCCCTGTAGCAGTCACATCACAATCCATTAAACCATCAATTCAACACATCATATATTTCAATCTATTATCATTAATTTCCAAAACTATAATTCATATCAATTATCATACACACTCCATTTTAGTTAATACCCAAATCAAGATCAAAACACAATTCATTTACAATTAAAATATAACAGATCATTAGCAGTTTTTCACACATTCATAAAAGACAAACAACACATTCATACTCAAAACACTATTCAAAACCTCAATCACTCACATGGAAATTAATCCACACCATCAAATCAAAGTTTTTCCTAAATTAAAACAAAAGATTGAGCTTCCCTTACCTATTTCTCCTTTCTGCTGAATTATGAGAAGAAAAGAACCTAGAGATGATTCCCAAAGTAAGGAGAAATGGTAGGAATTTTCCTAGAATTTGTGGAGAATTCAAAGGGCATGCAAGGGGCAAATAAAGCGAGAGTGAATTAGTAAGAAGAAAAGAAAAAAGAAGATGAAGGAGGAAAGAAGAAAAAAAAGAAGAGAAAGATTATATATATATATTGCTTTGCTAACTAAAACTCCCATTTTTTTCCAAATAAATTTCCATGAAGTTAATCTAAATACCGAAATTCAAAAGAATATTTATATTTCTTTCTTCTCAACTTACTAAATTTACTCACCCATAATTCATTCTTTATATTTCACTTAAATCCAATCATGTTCACAATTAAATAACCACATGTATCATAATATATATATATATATATATATATATATATATATATATATATAAAACACAAGCAATATTTTGTAATTAATTTATTACTTATGCTTAAATTAAATTTATTTTTCCTTTTTAATTATTTCACACACTTATACTAATTTACTAAAAACAAATCCTTACATTATTGCAAGATTAGAAGGTTTGAAGAACAGAAGACACGTATGTTTCAAAATATTGAAGTTGTTGATCTTAAGTAGCTAATGGTATAGATTGGAAGAATCTTCACAATTAAAAGATGTAAAAGTCAAAATATTGAAGCGTCTACGTCTTAATCAAAATGTTCAATATGTAATGTTTTCCTAGCATCCTGAGAAAACATCTATTTAGAAGACGAAGATATTGTTTCTCATTACATGCTAACAAAGTCAACATCTTCTAAAGGAGTCTAAGTTGACCATTTTAGGAGACCTTCTCAAGGAAACACATCTCCACCTTAAGCAAAGATTCATCTCCCGAATGAGACATCATCTTATAGATCATCTAAGCATAACAAGATAAACCTTTTACTGATGTACCCCTAGAAGATGCATTGATCATAATCAATATCAAATTATTCTTGCCTTTTTAATGAAGGTACAAGTTAATCAGACTAAACTTAAGGAGAGTGATGTGACCATGCCTAGCCAAGGACCTATCACTAGGACCATGACTAGAAGGATTGAAGAAGACCTAGCTCTTGCAAACAAAGGAAGACTTCACCTCCTGTGGAGAGTGAAGATATTATGCTAGGGACTTTAGTTAATAAAATGTAATTTTCCTTTTTTTAATTTTGAGGAGCATTAGGAATTTAATTTGGGACATGTATTTAGTCTATTTTTATTTTAGGAGGTGTCTTAGGAATTTAGAGGGTGTATTTAACTTTTTGGGTCTTTATAAAGGAAATAAGGGGTAGCCTTGATATCTACACCCCTCTTTTCCTTCATAAACCCCTAAGCTAATAAGAAGGAATCTTGGCCCTTGGTTTGAAAAACTTGGGCACCAATTTGATGATCTAAGGAAAGGATTGTTTCTCAATCCTCCTCCCTTAAATCTCTCCTTTTAATCCTAGGTCTTCTTTTTTAGGTTATCTTGTTCAAGAGGTTAGCTACCTTTATAAATAGGAGCTCCTCCCCTCACTTGTATTTTTTACACTTGAATTTAATCCTAGAGACCATATTGGTTGTGAGGTTCTTACCTTTGAGTGTGCCCCTTTCTCCTTTGTGAGAGCTTCTAAGAGTTATCAAGGGACTCATCCCTTGTAGCCTCTCCCTTTTGGCTTATCAAACCTAGTATTTGTGCGCCTCACCCCATTTCCCTTCCAAGTGACCTTAGAAAGGATCCTTTGGGCACGTGATCATCAAAGATCACATCAGAGAGAAATTCAAATCCTAATTCAATCAAGAACTCAAAGAATAGACTAAACTTAATAAAGAAGAGACTTTGTTTTAAGCTCATTTCTTGATGAAAAAAAAGCATAATGAAGGTCAAAACCTCATCATTTGCTCTAATAATTTGGAGCTAATGTTAGGATGGGTTTCTACATGGTAAATCATTATCAAGTTATGGTGTAAAAGGTGAAATTTGAATTAAGTAAGTGGACAAAGAAACTACAGTGTAAAATAGAGCTAAAGTTGAAAATCCACCTTAGGAAAGTACCTTTGGCACAATCTCAGTCTGTAAAGCCACAAATTAGAGTAAAGTAATGGAAAAAGTGGTAACTGAAGCTCAATATTAGGAAAAGTTGGCAAGTTAATGATAAGTCTTTAGAAGTGCATTTAATGCAAGTTCAAGATCAAGTTGTAAATTTTGCTAAATGTATGGTTATACAATCCAAAGTTAATCCTTTCATTCTCATGTAAGTTAACCCCCTCTCATATATATTTAACACAATATTAATGAATAATTTATTTTTTAATATTATAAATTTTCTCTTACTGAGAAATTATTGTAAGATATTTATATAACATATGCAAAATCAATCGATGAACTCGTGCATACACATATGTATCCAACTTAATAGTATAATAAATTTATGAAAATATTATTATACACTTATAAATTTTAGCCAAGAAAATCAAGATCAATAGACTCATTTTCATGAATGGTATAGGCAATTGCCTAACCAAAGAACATTATATTGAATCAATGAGAATCATACAGTTTAAATCTTTTAAATAAACATCAAATAAGGAGTCTAGTATAAAGTTAAAAAGAGCGTTATACTTATTTGCTTCCAAACCTAACTTAGCAAAATTATTAGCTAGCATATTCAATTCCAGAGGAACAAAACCAAAAATGCAAGTTTGGGTTTTCCCATTTCTCATGTAAATTTGCTTAACTAGTCAGGTTTCGAAGTTCATGCTCGTACACCACAGTTAAGGCTTGAAGGATGGCTAATAGCTCAACCTTGTCAACTAGATAATAACAAATCATATGAGAGAAACCAATTAAAAACGTACCCTTGTAGTCATGGATGACACCTCCAATAGTTGCCTTCATTTGGAAACTGAGAATAGTAACACAATTAATCTTGAAAGTACCAATATTTGGGGGTCTCCATGCATAAGTGCTTTCTAGTTATGATATTGGATGCCAGGATATTTCATAATCGCATGCATTTGTTGAATATGCTTGAGATCAATATAGAGGGATTGAACATAGTGGACCACTTAAGTAGTCAACCAACTTTTGTTATTAAAAAATACTCATTGCACCTCCACTATATTCGATCTAGAACAATGCCAATGTTTGAGGCCACACACCAACACCACAATGTTTGGCACAACTAAGATTTGCATATATCCAATACTTGAAATTTTGTCAACATAAGAAGGTTTGAATAGTGGATGCCCCCATTTGACTCCAAATGTTGTGACTATGGATATAATCATGTAAGGTATGCATCATTGTTTCTCTCTCGGCCACAAAGAAGGCATGTGAGGTTTTTTGTCATATGTCTACTGCATCTCAAATGATTTGTAGGTATAATGACATGTGCTACCTTCAAAGAAATAGAAGAATATGCTTAGGTCCATCTGACTTCCACAAATGTGTAAAAATTGGATTGATAGGGGCATGGTCCTAGTCCAATAAGCTTTCATAAGCAGCTTTAGTTGAGAATTGTCCATCCAAGCTCTCTTGGCCACAAAGGAGGCATGTAGGTTTTTCTGTCTACTGCATCTCAAATGATTTATAGGTAAATGGCATATACTACCTTCAAAGAAATAGAAGAATACACTTAGGTTCATCCCACTTCTACAAATGTGTAAAACTTGGATTGACATGGGCACTTTCCTGGTCCAATAAGCTCTTATAAGCAGTTTTAGTTGAGAACTGTCTATCCAAGCTACTTCCTTAAAGAGGAATATCATCCCCATGTCCCTTCTAAGGGCCCAATCTTGCAGATATCAACCACCACATTTGTTGGCAAGAGTCGCTCTAGCTTATAGTATCCCAAGATCTATCAATAGCCATAAAGGAATAAACTTTATTATTATCTTGTATTGTAGTTCAATCATTACACCAATTAGCTAGGGGTCCTCGCCCAAACACCTAATTGTCAAACTAGAAGTCAATCTCTCAACCATTCTCAAGCTTCCAGATCACATTCTTATTCATATTTTTCCATGTGCCTTTCATGCCTTTCCAAAAGTTAGTGTCTTTCCTTTGTGTATTGATGAGCGGTTTAACAGTTTCACCACACTTGTACTTAGAGTTAAGATCAATAGATGTTGACACTTATTTTTCTATATTGGATTTTTTTAGATTTTATTATTTTTTAAGTATTCGAACTTGCAAGTTGTTCTTCTTTGTTATGAATTTTGAATGATTTAATTATGTTTTGTTTAAGTCTAGGGATGTCAAAACGAGTCGAGCCTGGCGAGCTGACCCGCTAGCCCACTCTCATTGTGGAGGCTCAAACTAGTATTTTTAGCTCATTGGCCCATTTTGGCCTGCCCGCCTAGCCCACCAATTTGGTGGGCCAACAGCAGGGCGGGACGGGCCAGCCTACCAACTCGCAATATTTTACTTTTTAAAAATTATAATATAAATTAAAAGTAATTATAATAATTAAAATATAAAATAAATTATTAAGTAGGATTTATAAAAACAAACTTTGTCATGGGTTTATTTGTCATTTATTTCTATAAAAGTATAATATTGTCAAAAAAACTAAAACCAATTATGCAAGGTTTACCTTTTGTGATTTTTTTATTTATTTTTGTAAAATTGTAACTTTTTAAAAAATAAAAATAAATTTTTAAAATAAAATTTTAAAATAAAATTTTATATTTTTTTAAAAAAAATAACAAAAAAACAGTTTTCAAACTTTTGGCAGATCAATCTGCTAGCCCACTAACCTGCCTAATGGCGAGGCAAGCTAAGCAATTTGGCCCATCCTACTATGACGTGTCAGCTCGCTTCAACCCATTTTCGATGGGTCAGAACGGGATGGGTCGACTCGTTTTGCCACCCCTATTTAATTCACATTATATAGTACTACTTTATGTTTATTATAGAACACTTCAAAGTTGGAATTATGTTTATTTTTTATTTTTTTTTTAATATTCTTAGCACATTTTTTCAAGTCTAATGGTTCTTCTTCAGTGATGTGGCATAATTATAAAGGTGTGGGAAACATATTGTAACTAGCAAGTGCATCAAGAATTTGACCACAATGGTGTGACACACCTCATATAAGTGTGGGATGCACATTGTAGCTAGAAAGTGCATAAGAGATTCTCCCATAGTAATTTTGCACCTATCATGGAGGTGTGGGAGGTGCCCTATAGATAGAAAATGCATCAAGAGTTTCCCTACACCACAATGGTGTGAGAGACTCATAAAGATATGGGAGATGCACCGTAACTTAAATTTTGAAGGGACAAATTCCATACATTTAAAATTCTACATGGATCAAAAACACATTTTAACTTTATTGAAACCAACATATTGGGGTAGAAAAACCTAACCTTAGATGAGGTTGAAAAGTGAGCATTTTTTTAAACTCAACAGAGATTGGGAGGATTTGGGGAATTGGGAAGGCTAACCCGACCCTTATCACCTTGTTGTTACGCCTAATTTATATTTATTAATTTTTTTTATATCTAATCAATAAGACAACAATAACTACTGTAAAGTTGATTTAGTTTTTATTAATTAGTGATGTTTGTTTAAGTTAGTAAGAAAAAAATTGATATTTAACCTTAAAAATTATTAAATCGTAAGTTTTTATTAGTTAATAATGTAAAACTTTTTATGCTATCTTTTACACATAAGTCTATCGCACATATAAAAAAATTGTGGTATTTTGTAATTGATTTTTATATTGAATATTAATTATTATATTATTAAAAATATAACATTTACAAATTTAATATTAAGGAATCTAGTACTTCAATAAATATATAAAACAATTTTTATATTGAAGGAACCTCAAGTTGGGTCTACAACAAGTCAGACTACCCCCGAGTCGGACCTACCTACAAGGTCGGGTCTATCCTCAGTGTGGTCAGGCATCTTGGTTCAGGTAGGTAGGCCTCTACATCTATAGTGGAAGGTTCAAAATACCTTTTGTAGGTAAACCTAAACCTTAACGACCTAAGTTCAAGTTCAAAAAGGTAAACACTGTAAATAGTAAAGGAAAAATACATGTTTGACTACTGAATATTACATTACTTTCCTGTTGACATACTGTACTTTTGAGAACATAGTCAACTATTCTTTGACTTGAGCATTAGAGTATTTTTTTTATAGGTATCACTTGTACCGGCTTGAAGTAACTATTGGATTGAAGGTTCGAAGTATTGAAAGAAGACCTAGAGTGTCTAGAAAACATGGTTCAGTATATGCAGGAATAACTTTCCTATATAATATTGGATTCAATATTATGTATTTAAAGTAGTGTTCATGTTACTTTTAATTCATATAATATATTTAAATATAATAATATTGTTAAATATTCTATTTAAAATATAATATAATATTAAATTTATTTCACACAATATATTATCAAATAAAATAAATTATTATATAGTTTAATACCTATATATACTATACTAAAATATTATTTTAATTATTGTTTAAAATGTTATTTTAACATGTTTTAAAACAAGGGATTAAAATGTATACCAATATTTTAATATACAGTAATAAATTGGCTTTCATCTTATTATATATTAAACATGAATAATTATAATATTTAGAGTTCGTTTGGTACACAAGATATGATATGATAAAATATGATAGAAGAGTTGGATAGAAACAAGATAAGATAAGAGTAGGATAAACTTTTATCTGATCCTATGTTTGTGATGAACAAATTATAGTAGGATAGTATATAAAGAATATTAAAATAAAAAATTATCCTTATTACAAATTTAAATATAATTTTATAGTAAATTTAATTTAAGTTTTTTTTTTTGGCTTTTCAATAAGTACACATAAATAAAAATTTATTTTTTATTAAAAACATTCAAATTTATTTTACAAAAAATAAAATTGTTAACAAGTTTTATAGAATTAGGGTCTATGTTAGTTTGTATACCTTTTATTGAAGTTTAAGAAGATGACGACCACAATTTCCCCAAAACCTTTATTCACTGCCATCACCCTCCCTTCAACGTCAAATAAGTCTTTTCTCCATTCCACCTTCACATTACCTTCACTCCCCTCATAATCCCCACGTCGTTTTCTTTTCACATTTTCCCAAAGGAATCACATTGCTGTCATGGAACCCTTTACGTTACAGTTCGACCTTAATGAGCCCCGAAAAGCTGCAAACATCCTAGTGGAGGCGCTAGAGCGGTTGGACCTGATATACCAGTTATGTACCCCGACGGCACATCGATAGAGAAAGAAAAAACATAAGAGAAAAAAAATGTGAGAAAGAAGAACGACCAGAGAAGACAGAGTCAACGATGAGAAAGAAAGAAGGAAGAGGGAGAGAATGAGGGAGAGAAAGAGGAGACTCACCAAATATTAAAAGTTGTGGTTATGAGAATGGAAGGATTAGTATAGGGTGAATCATAGTCAAGAGAGAAAATGAGAGAGCAAACGGGAAAGTAAAAAATAATTTTATCATTTCACTTTCTAAGCCAGCTCCCTCCTCTTTTAGGATAAAAATTACACTATATGGTAGGATAATTAAGTGAGTGTGATACACTTATCTTATTATATTGGTTCAACAAACATTTAATATAAGATAGGATAGGAAAAAATTATCCGATCATGTTTCTTATCCGATCCATCAAACGAGCCCTTCATGTTACTGTTGCAACATTAATGTCTTTCTATTTTATCATATTATGATTTTCTTTTAGAATTAAAATTTATTAATAAAATCATTATATTTGAAATATATTATAATATTCTATAATATAGTATTTATATATAATTATTTTTAATATATTTAGTTTTGAAATATATATAAAATTTAAAGTTTTATAATGAATAATATTAATATGACAAATTAAATCTTCTTTTTTTTCATTTTAACTATCGACTATTTTATTATTGGAAGCAATACTTCGCAATTTTTAACCACCAGTAAACACATGTACTTAAAAATAAAATATATTTAATACATATTTATCAAATATATAAAACAAAAGTATTTATTACAAGTTTGATATATAAATACTAGTTTTGCTCCGGTACTGGTTTAGGAACTAAAATGAAATATTTTTTAGTAGAAGTTATATGTTAGTGCAACTCAAAATACGTGAATATATAATTTTGCGTATTCTAAATAAAATATTTTTTCGTCCTCCGTAAGAAGTGTTTTATTGATATCTCTGTTAAAGTTTAAGATATTTATTTAGGGTATCTAAGATAACATTAAATAATTTTCATGGTTCCTAAATTGTAATGTGAACTTTAAGATATTTTTGCATAATTTTCTCTAATGGTTGGGAAATTTAAGAAACTCAAATTTTCATATTTTTTTTTAGTTTTAATTAATTGAGTTTGAAATAAAATTATAAATACAATTAATTGGTTGTTGTTGAAAAAGGATTTTTTTATTTTAAGAAATTATATCTTACGGAAGATACTATCTCATTAAGAAACTCATGTTGTCATATAGACAGGTCACCAATAAATGAATAGTTTTGTAAATATATATTACCTCTATATTCATGTATAAGTAAAAAAGTCGAGTTTTGTTTTGATGTCAAATACAAGTAAATATAACTACTTTTGTGATGTCTAATGCTACTATTCCTAAAACATAATTTATTTTAATTACAATTATGATTTTATTTATTTATAATATCAAGTTTCAATAAAAAGTGTTTTAGAAATGTCCTTGTTTGATACTTAAAATTAGTGAAATTAAATTATGATAACTAATTTTCTTAACATGTGTGAAATTTAAGTAGTTTTACTTTTATATATATATATATATATATATATATATATATATATATATATATGTCCAAAAGGAGTAGTATTTTGAACTTATGAAAATCAAAGAAACTCTTTACAAGAAATAATTTAATTAAGAGACTTTAGTAGGGATGTTCATGAATCCTAATCAATCCGTGAATCTAAATCAATCCATTAGATTCATGAACCAATCCAGACATAATCGGATCAAATATGATTAAATTTGATCAATTACAAATCTAATCACAAGTTTGAACTTTCCAAATCCATAGATCCGTAAACCGATATGTTCAATTTAATGTTTAATATTATATATATATATATATGTATATATAAAGATGTACATAAAAATTTGCAATACAATGTAAAGTTTAAATATTATTTATAAATTAAAAATAAATTGAAAAAATAATGCATTAAGTATTGCGACGACAGATATTATGAGTTATTAAATTTTATTATTTTTAGCTTTTTAGGATTTACATTTTATCATTTATGGACTACCTTTATATGTAATTTTACCTTTTATGTTATTTTGAAAAAACAATGTATGTTTTAATATTTTGTTTATTATTTTATTTCCTACGTTTTATATAAAATAAAATATATTTAAAAATTTCTTTTTATAATTTGTAAATCTAATCTGATCTTATCCGTTTGAATCGTTGAAATCTCTTTTGCAAACCTGATCTAATCCAACCAGATTAAATTTGATCTAATCAAATTTTATTTTACCCCAGAACTGATCCTGATCCAAGCTTATATGTGAACACCCTATACTCTAATATATACATATATCTCTCTATATTTAATGTTATTAATGAAGTATTTATATTAGTGTACCAAATATTGAATGTTCTTATAAACTGTTTAATAATATATATATTTGATGCACTATTTAATGTGGAATTTAATGTAGTGTTTATATTGCATTTATTAACCATGTTATATTTAATGTTTTATAAACATTGATATATGCTCCCTTTCACTTATAAATTATATATAAGTAAAAATATCTAAACTTATACAATATTTAATTTTACTCATCTAAAGTATAAAAATATAGATATTTCTAAAATACTCCTCATTGAAATTTGATATTATGAATAAAAAAGAATTATAATTGTAATTAAATAAATAGTGTTTTAAGAATTATAACATTAAATAAAGTAAAAATAGTTGAATTTGTTTGTATTTTAATCCAAAACAAAATTCAACTTTTTTGCTTATACACAAATCTAAAAAAAATTATTGTACTAATTTCAGGTATATTGAGACATTTGAGTATCGTAGAACTCATTATGATTAACAAATTATAGTATTTAACACAATTATATATATATATATATATATTTAACAACATTCTTTTGTGTCAAGAATTTATTTTTTTAAACTAACACGAGTAATTTATCATCTTAACAAAATTTTTAGATAAACATTGGGTATTTAGAGGAGCGTCATGGTAAAAACTGTGATAAAAACAAATGGAAATGTGATCACGATTATTTCGTACTTTTGGCAATTAATTACAAATTTTCCTTTGTGCAAATCGTGTATAGATAAACTTGATTGTGATGTCAAATGTCCTCCTAGTCCCCTGTTTTGTTTTTTTACACGCTCGGTGGATTAATGTGTTAGTTTTTATTAGTAGAGATATTTAGGGTTTAATTGGTTGATTTTGTTTTTTAATTTTTGAAAAAAAATTTTAAAAATTATTTTCTACAAAAGAGACAAAAAACTTGTTTGGTAAGTGTTATTTAAAAATTATTTTTAAAATATAAAAATGAAAAAACTTGTTTATATTTATTGAAATATCATTAATGAAAAACAAAAAGCAACATATTCTTATTGTATTTTGAGTTTTCAAACAAAAACTAGAAAACTGAGAAGCAAAAACAGTAACCAAACGAGTTTTTTAGTTTTTAAAGACTAAAATAATGAAAACAGTTTTATAAAACTGTTGTCAAACAAGCACAAAAAAACTTGTTTGATTACTGTTTTTTTAAATAATTTTCGACAACAATTTTGGTTTTTTAGTTTTTAAAAACTAAAAAACAGTTTTTAAAAACTTTAAGTGTTTGTTTGACAACATTTGGGTAGTGTTTTCTGAAAACAGTTTTCAAAAATTGTTCCAGTTTTTTAGTTTTTAAAAACTAAAATACAGGAACAACTCAAAGTAATTTTTCTTTGTTTTTCAGTTTTCTATTTTTATTTTGAAAACTTAAAATACAACCAGAATATGTTGTTTTTTTTTTTATTAATGAAATTTTAATAAATATGAACAGGTTCTTTCATTTCTAGATCTTCTACACAGTTTTCAAATAACAATTGGTAAACAAGTTTTTTTTCTTTTCTTCCTAAAAATAATTTTTAAAACTATTATTGAAAACTCTTTTCAAACATTAAAAAACTGAAAAGCAAAACCTTTAAACTCATAACTTAAACTAAAATAGTAAAAACAATTCTATAAAACTGTTATCAAAGAATAACTTAAACTCATAATTTTTTTCTCTCTCATTCCTCGTTTTTACCAACTAACCTTATAACTTCGGTGTACATGTAATATTAACTCTAAGATCATTATACGTGTTTTGGAATGCAGTGCAAAATACAATAATTAAATGTAATAATATTATTATATATTATAATTATAAAAAAAAATATAATAGATTTAGCCAGCTTTATTTTCTGCTTATAAATTTGATACTTTATCCTTGAAACATTATTACGAGAATTTAACATCTACACAAAATTTGGAGATTGAGTGTGTAGATCCATAGAAAGTTATGGCAAATAATGAGAGAAAATTGATTGGAGTGATGATTATGATAATGCTTATGTTGGGCTTCTCAAAAGCAAATTATAATGCCCCAGTTGGGCTTGAGTCAGGCAGTGGGTCTAAATTAATCGATTTATGCGCTACCAAATGTGAATTAGGATGTGCACCTTTACTACTAAATCCTGGTGGCAGCATTCAATATTTAATATGCCTTTTTGCATGTCGACTATCATGCCTTAAAAAGCCCATCGATGGTGTTTACAATTGCATAACTGGTTGTACTCCCACCAACTTCACTGACCACATCAATATTGGTATTCATTCTTCTTACAATATTCCTTCTTTTAAGATTTTGTAATTCTTTATAATTCAATTGATTATGTTTTATTATTTGATTTTACATTACAGATGCTCGTGGTCTTGCAGCTAATATGGATTCATGCGTGCAAGAATGCTTGAACAAGTAATTAATGTTTGTTACAAGAATATTTCAAAAAATAGTTCTTAGGAGAAATAATACTTTTGTATGATTGTAATAAACAAATCTCAATCAACGAGTAATATTTATTTTTTATTTTCCATAAATCCTCAATTCAATTATATTTTTTTCATTTTTCTTATGTTCGTTTCATATATAATGCTGAATATCCTTGCACATAATATTAAAATTGACACTGATAAGAACTTGGTTGATCTAGAATTTTTTTTTCAATGAAAAAAATATTTTCTATACTATTTTTTATCAGTCTTTAAGATTTTTACGTAAAAATTAAGAAATGAAATAAATTTAATTGAAAAATAATTATGAATTTATCTAGTTTATTTTTTTTATTTTTACCTTACAATAAATAAATATCTATAAATTAATTAAAGACTAAATACAAAGTAACGGTGTATTGAGAATGAAATAGTTGTTAGCTATTTTCTGTATCTTCAACTAATATTATTTGGTGAAATTGTCAAAGTTTCTTTTGATTTGTTTAAATGGTCATCGCAAAGAACACCGAATGAGAAGAAAAATTTTTAAATAGAGATTTTTTTTGGAAAAGTGATGAAGTTTTTTAGGTTAAAAAATAAATAATTTCAAAATAAGTGATATATTTATAAGTAATTTTTATAAAAATGAAAGTATTTTATGTTTGGATGAAATTATACAAGTGTTTTTTTTTTAAATTATTAGTTTTTCGTTATTTATAAAACAATTCTGCTTTAGTTTATTTTGAGATATTCCTCCAAATAACTTTTTTAAAAAATGTTATTTTTAACTTATTTTTTTTTAAAAAAAATTACCAAACATTTAATAAGTTACAATAAATTTTTATTCTAGTTAAATAGATGGGTTTTCATATAAAAATTTCAAACAAAGACACTTAATATCATTATTTTTAAATACATATGAAATAGTTTTTTTAGAAGCTACTAATTTTTCAAAAATGCTACTCCAACCAACTTTTCCAAAAAATATCTTATTTTTAATTACTAGTTTTTTTATTAATGCAGTGTCCACCACTAGTTCTCTATCATCACATTATACAATCTCTTTCCTTCATTTATGTAATTATAGTAATTTATAATATAAATATATAATTATAGAAAATTATAATTTAAATATATAATTAATTTATGTTATTAAAATATGTCACAATTATTTTAAAAACCTCATTGTTGATATAATGATTAATGATGCTTTATTTGTCATTTTACAACTTTTAGCTTTCAACTAGCTTTTTGCTTTCAGCTAATTTTATTAAACACATCCTAAGAGCTTGTTTAAGAGTTACTATTTTTTCCAAAAAGCTACTAGCTGATTTTTTTACAACTTTACCCTTGGTTAATTAATATATCATCTCTTACTAATTTTCTCTCGTTAAATACAACTTCTCTCTTCTTCACTTCGCTTTCTTTCATTAATTTAATTATAGTAATTTATAATTTAATTATATAATTATAGAAAATTATAATTTGAAATCTAATTTAAAATTTATATATTTAATAATAAAAATTATAATTTAAAAGTAATTTTTAATTTAAATATACAATTACATAAATTTATAATTTAAATATATAATTATATAAATTTATAATTAAATATATAATGCATTTATATTATTTAAAATATACTATAATTAATGTAAATAACTCATTATTTATCTAATGATTATTGATATTTTTTATTTTACAACTTTCATCTAGTTGATTAGCTAATTTTACCAAATACTTACGACTAGTTTTTCAGCTTTCAACTAGTTTTCTTTAACTTTTGAGAGTGTTTGGTTTGTCATTTCAGTTAGCTGAAAAGCTAGCTAAAATGGTTTTAGCTTCATTCTGATAGCAAAAGTCTTGAAGTTTTTTTAGGAGCTACTAGTTTTTTTTTTTTTAAAAAAAAGCTACTCCAAGTAACTTTTCCAAAAAATCTCCTAATTTTTAGCTACTAGCTGATTTTATTTTTACTTGTTTATCCTTCATTAATTAATGTATGGTCTCCCACTAATTCTCTCTCATCAAATTATACACCTCTCTCCTTAAATTAATTTAATTATAGGGTGTGTTTGACAAAACTAGCTGAAAAGCTAGTTGGAAGTTGAAAAACTAGCTGAAAGCTGAAAAGCTAGCTGAAAGTTGAAAAACTAATTTAAGTATTTGGTAAAACTAGCTGAAAATTGTAAAATGACAAATAAGAGCATCGTTCATCATTAGATCAACAATGAGGTATTTAAAATAATATAATATATTTTAATAATATAAATTAATTATATATTTAAATTATAAATTATTCTAATTATATATTAAAATTATAAATTTATATAATTACATATTTAAACAATAAATTACTATAATTAATATTTAAATTATAATTTTATATGATTATATACTTACATTATAAATTACTATAATTACATTAATGGAGGAGAGAGAAATGAAGGAGAGAGATTATATAATATGAAAGAAAATGAGTGGGGGATAATGCATTAATTAATGAAGGGTAAATATGTAAAAATAAAACCAGCTAGTAGGTAAGATCTTTTGAAAAAACTACTTGGAGTATCTTTTTTGTGAAATCTAGTAGTTCATAAAAAAAACTCTTAGATTTTTGCTATCTAGATGAAACTGAAACAATTGCAACTTTTGTAACCGGTTAAAATGTCAAATCAAATACACTCATAGTAATTTATAATATAAATATATAATTATAGAAAATTATAATTTAAATATATAATTTAAAACTTATATATTTAATTATAGAAATATATTTTAAATATTAATTATAGTAATTTATTATTTAAATTTTTAATTACATAATTTTATAATCTAAATATGTAATTATAATTTAAATATATTATTATAAAATTTATAATTTAAATATATAATTATAATAATATATAATTTAAATATATAATTAATTTATATTATTAAAATATGTTATAATTGTTTTAAATACCTTATTGTTGATCTAATAATTAATGATATCTTTATTTATTATTTTACAACTTTCAATCAGTTAATCAACTAGTTTTACAAAAAACTTACAACTAGCTTTTCAACTTTCAACTAGTTTTTCAGCTTTTAGTTAGTTTTTAGTTTGCAACTAGTTTTCCAAAACATACCCTTTAGCTACTTTTTAGTTTTCAGCTAGCTTTTAGTTTTCAACAAGTTTTTTAACTAGTTTTGCCAAATACATTCATACTTAAATTAAACACTGTGTTCTTTTATTTAACAAGAAATTAAAAACAACATATAGAATGTGTTTGGTTTATTATTTCAGCTAGCTAAAAAGCTAGCTGAATTTTTTAGCTGATTAATTTTCTTTTACAATTTTACCCTATTTTTAGCTACTAGTTGATTTTCTTTTACAATTTTACTCTTCAATAATTAATGTATTGTCTCCCATTGATTCTCTCTCTTCACATAACATAACATTTCTTTCCTTAATTAGTGTAAGTATCGTAATTTATAATTTAACTATATAATTTTAGAAAATTATAATTTAATAATATAATTCAAAATTTATATATTTAATTATAAAAATTATAATTTTAATATATAATTATAGTAATTTATAATTTAATTATATATCTATAGAAAATTATAATTTAATAATATAATTTAAAATTTATATATTTAATTATAAAAAAATATAATTTTAATATATAATTATAGTAATTTATAATTTAAATATGTAATTACATATATTTATAATTTAAATATATAATTATAATTTTAATATGTAATTATAATTTAATATGTAATTATAATTTAAATATGTAATTATAAAAATTTATAATTTAAATATGTAATTATAAAAATTTATAATTTAAATATGTAATTATAATAATTTATAATTTAAATATGTAATTATAATAATTTATAATTTAAATATTAATAAATTTATATTATTAAAAAATTTATAATTATTTTATATATCTCATTGTTGATATAATAATTAATAATATTCTTATTTATTATTTTACAACTTTTAACCGTGAGATCCTAATTTTTAAATAATAGGAGATTGGTGTGAAGTGAATAAAAAGAGAAATTAAATTAATCAGGAAAGTAAATTGTATCACAATAATTCAAATGAATTAGTATGTGGGAAACATGTACGTGTGTATATATATATATATATATATATATATATATATATATATATATATATATATATATATATAAAAGTATTTCGATCAGAATAGCTAAATATAGCTCATATCTTTTGCTTTCTCACCTTTTCTTCAACTTTCTCTTTCTTCTCACAATCTCTCTCATCTCTCTAGATCTTTTCCCCTTTTGCCATTAACACCTAGGAGTGTCAAATTCCAACATGATTTTTTCCATTGCTCCTGATTCTGAGAGTTGATCCTCATAGGTAAGTCTGATCCTAATTTTTCAGATATTTTACCATTAGCTTTTTTCCATAGCTCCGAGTTGGATTTTATTGGCATCAGTACATCATCTAGTAAGGGGCATCCGTCGCGCACCTAATTATCCAACTAGAAGTCTATTCTTCTCCGATTCCCAACTTGCCACCTAAGATTGTTGTAGACATTAGTTCATGATGCCTTAATTCCTTTCTAGAAATTTTTGTCCCTTCAGTTGTGTCAATGCTTCTTTGATAACTCCCCCATAGTTATACTTTGACTGAATGAGTTGTACCCACGTGGATCTCCTCCTAATGATCAAGTTCCAGCCAACTTTCCTAAGGAGGGCTTGGTTAATGTGTCTTTCCTCCCATAACCCAAGGCCACAACATTGTTTTGGGGTGCATACTTTTTGCCAAGCAAGCCAATGTATTTTCCTATTTTCATTTATGTCACCCCAAACAAAATTCCTACATTTTTTATCTATATCATTACATATAGAGATTGGTAATAGATTGATTTGCATTACATAGTTAGGCAAAACTTGTACAACTGACTTAGCCAAAGTAAGTCTTCCTGCAAAAGAGAAGGTATTCCTTTTCCAACTACTCAATTTTTTATTTACCTTATCAATGAGGAATTGGTACGTATTTTTTGTAAGCTATAATGGTGGAGTGGTATCCTAAGGTACTTGCTCAAATTACCAATTTTCTCAAAATCTAAGGCACTTGATAACTGTTCTTGGTGCTGCCAGTTAATATTTGCAGAGAAGAAGCCACACTTTTTGTCCTAACTTACTTTTTGCCTAAAGCAGTCACATAAGAGTTTTAGAATTTGCTTAATCATCGCCACTTTTTCGAGGGATGCTTCGACAAATAGAAAGATGTCATCTATAAAGGCTAAATGAGATAATTGTGGCCCTCTTTCAAAACTTTTATTGACTTCCAATTCTTTTGCTCAACTGCAATATTTATCATATGAAAGAGGCGTTCAAGGCACAAACAAAAATATATGGCAAGATGGGGTCTCTGATAACTGCCTACCTATTTTCACATAGGTAAAATAAAGCAGTTATCCTAATTCTTTCTAATTTAAGGCCTTATTTTCCTATTTTTTCTCTTAAATTTAGAATTCATTAGGAATTTAGTTTTAGGTTTATATTTATGTATATTTTATGGTTATTTCCTTATTTTAGTTTTTCTGAGACAGGTTGCAAGAAATACGGAAGAAATGGCAGAGAATTTGAGCTAACTGGTGTTATGTAGCATGTGGGCACCTAACACTTGAATTACTTGAGCACCAAGTCGTGGGCACCCAATGCTCACTTTATGGGCACCCAATGCTCGGGTCAAATTTTTTGAAACACGATAAATTCACTGCCTAGCACCCACTCCATTGCCACTAGGTGCTTGGAAACAAAGTTAAAGCTCTTTAAAGGGCGCTTTTGTTCTGGAGAATGGGGTTGCACACCTTTCTAACCTAGGACATGCTCTAGACCCATCTTTGTCTATCATTCACGTTCATCTATCCTGATGGTTAGTTAGGTTGTTATTTGTTGGGATTTGATGTAACTAAGCCTGAACTCTTATGTATTTTTGTTCTCTTTAACTTAAGTTATTATTCCATATTGGTGTTCTTCTTTACCTTGTGCGTTATTTTCTTTATCTTTCATGAATTTTACTTGTTGAATGAGCTTAGAGAGGATTTTGACTTGTAAAATGAGAAGAGCTTCCAATCGGTTTTATTGCTCGAGAGAGAGTAAAACTAATTGACCATCTTAAGCTCATTTTCTTAATGCATGTTATTTGACTTTAAATTATGTGAGGAATCCATGGTCTAAAGCACAAATAACTTAGTTTCTTACTTGTGTTGATCCAAGTTAAGGACATTTTTTGGGTGATGGAAACATGGATAGTGAACAAGGATTTTCAATTCAATTTTGCATTTGAGGGATGATTTAGTGAAATCAAAGCTAACTAAATATCATACGTGCAGCCACCTATTTTCTTTATTTGCGCTTTATTTACTTTATGTTTATTAGTGTTAGTAAATTTTATATTTCCGTTTGTACAAGTAGCAAGTATTGAGATTTCTAAGGTTTTATCCAAGTCCTTGTGGAATTGACCCGATATTTATCGATTACTACATATGACTGATGCATTTGCCGGTAGTAGTGTAGAAAACTTTGCACTCAATAGTCTCATTGTCAGACTTGCTAGAAAAGGTTATATAGCCTTTGCATTCTAAGGTAATCGCATGTTTGAGGAGGAGACACATTATCATACAATATTAATAAAAAAGTTTAGTAGTCCAATATCAACTTGAGTATCTTTCATAAATATCTAATTAAACCTATCATAAGCCTTTTTTAGATAAACTTTAATAATCATATTCCCCTTCCAACCTTTGTTCTATTTCATGGAATGAATGACTTCTTGGGCAATAATTATGTTGCCACTGCTACTGCTTGGAGGTATGAAACTGCTTTGGCAGTGGTTGACTAGGTTATATATATTGTACTACATATTTTTTAATTGGATTTGTGATTTTTAAGACGATTGAAATTAGGTTATATTTTTTTTTATTTTTAAAAAATTAGGTTATAGTTGATATAAATATTTTTGAATTCTTTTACAAATTGATTAAAAATCACAAATAATCTAATAAATTCATTGTCTAAAGAAATACATAAAAAAATTGAGATTTAATGCATTTTTAATACAAATAAAAGTAATTAAATAACATTGTATTAAGAATATCACATACTACTAGTTTTTTTTAAACACACATTTTCTTTTGAAAAAAACATTTTTCTTCAATATAAATTTTACTACACCGTTTTTTAGACGTGTAAGCTTGTTAAATTAAAAATTTAAATATTTTTTATAATTAGAATAATAAATATATCCATTTTTTGGTTTAATTTTTATACGTATCAAGAAAATATTTTAAAATATAGTAAGAAATAAAATAAATACAAAAAGGATATGGAAAAGGAAAATATTACTATAAAACTGTGGTATATGTATTTTTTATAACCATGTTAATTTACATGAAGTACTTACCATTGATGACTAATTTTTGTGGAAAACTTAATTATATTACTTATAAAATAATATATTTGGCTTATTTTCATTAATAAGAGTGCTTTACTTTTCTTCTTTTTTTTTGTTGAAGGACAATAATGAGTTAGAGCATTCATTAGTTCTTAGACAATTTTGTTTTAGTTTTATAACATCACGTAATATTAAAGAATTTTTACTCCGATGATATAATTTGTTTGAAATCTTTAAAAAATACTGTTGTGAATTTCTACATTAACTCTGATTTGAATTTCTACCAAGACAAAAAAAAAATTTGTTTTCGATCTTAACTTATCTTTAATTATCTAGTCATGTACTCACATTCTAAATTAATGGTTAATTCTCAATTGAAAATATCCTCATGCAATACTCTTGTGAAAAATAAAAAATTATTGTTAAGAACTATCCTAAGATGCGTCACTAAATTTGCTCTTATGGGTTATTACTTAATAATTTTCTAATTAAGTGTTATTAAGATTAAATTGAATAGTCACTAATATTTCTTATTTTAAGATAATTTCATAGTTAAAAAATAGTGTTGAAACATTTATAATGACAAAAAAAATGTTTAAATATTTCTTAATAAAAAATCACCTACTATTGGTCAATAGGAAATAAATTAATATTATTTTAAACTTTGAGAAGAACAATTAAATAGAAACAAAAAAAAAATATCCAAAAATACCAAGAGTTAAAAAAAATTGAAGAAATATTAATCAAAAGTAATAATTTTTTTTTCTATTTAGAGGTCATTATAAATACACCCGTTAAATTTAGTATAATTACAGATGTACTTCTTCTTTTTCTTTAAATTACACAAACTTGCTTTTACTTTTACGTACTCATTATATTTGTACTCTTCCTTTTCAAAGAGCATAAAACATCTATTTATTTTTTATATTATTACGTTTTATTTCATGTAGATATGATATGAATTTATTTTTTTTCAAGTTTCATAACCATGCAACAATGGAAATGAGATGAATGTTAGTTATCAAGTTTGAAAAATATAAGAGATGTATGCGTAATATCATACAAAACTTTACAGATACATGTGTAATATCATACAAAACTTAAACAATACATGTGTAATAAATTTATCTATGATATTATATTTACTTTTGTTTGAAATTACACAAACTTTCTTTACTTTTACGTATTTGTACTTATATTAAACTTGAGAAAGTACATCGGTAGTTACATCTTCTATTTATATTTATAACAATTAGTTATCTAATTGATTAAGATTAAAAAAGTGATTAATTTATATCTTTAAAATCATATAATTTATGCATTATATAATTAAATAACAGTCTAAAACTTCTGCACATCACCATTAAACTAATAAATTTATGTATTTTTCAAAACTACCCTGGCTATTAATATCCCCTCTCTCTTTGTTAGTACAAGTGCGAATGATTGATATAAAACAGATTATGAACCATAAAAAGGAATAAATAACATTTGTAAAGTTATAATTTGTTAGGATCACATTGCTTCTAAGACTCATCCGTATGTGTTTTCCTTTACTTTTGTTTCGATAAATCATGCTATCCTATTCTTTAAAGAGTTAACCAGGTGACAAAACAAAAGGATGGAATATATTTTTGTGCCTTCTAAATATAATTTAAAATTTTGATTTTAATCCTTCTAAAAATTATATTTGTCTTTAATTTCTCTAATTTTAAAAATACATATAAGATGATACACTTTTACTTTGCATATTTTTTTAGAGAACGTTGCATATGTTAGAAATTAGAAAGTATAAATTATAATATTTTATGCCCATCACATATTATATTATATTATTTATTATTTATTTTGGTTTTACTTGCTTAATTTCAATTAATTCTTTAGACAATTTATGTTAAAAGATATTATGACTTCACATAAACATTTAGTCTTTCTTTGATTGGCGATAAATGGAAGAAAGGAAAATAGGTAAAAATTTTACTAGTATCTTGGCAGAGAAAAATGAACAAAAAACAGTTTGCAAAAAATGTTTACGTTGTCTATAAATAAAATTTTATTTTTTTAAATAGTTAACTAGACATATTTCTTTGACTTAACATATTTTTATTTCTATTATATAACTATCAAAATGGTTCTAGTCTGTTGGGCTGGTCCGCAGACTTACAAAATGAGTTTGACTGAACTCTAAAAAATGAGGCCTAACAAGTCTTTTTAGCCTAGTCCATTTGGCTCGACTATGTAAATGGATTTGGGTCAGGCCGACCGATGGGCACTAGTCGGTCCAAATACAAATACATAAATTTTCAAAATATATATTAATAATATGCATAATATATACATATAAAAATATATTTGATGTGAAGTCAATTTATACACATTGTTAATATATATATATATATATATATATATATATAATTACATATAAAAGTGCATTTGATGTTTATTTAATAATATATTTTCAACAAATAAAAGTTATGTTGTTCTAAAATGTTGATTAAATTAAAATATACATATAAATATATTTTTATGTTATTTTAGACTTATTCATGATGTGTTTTTATTGATTTTAGTTTGTTATTTTGAATTGGTTTGGGTTTGTATTATAAAATAAGTTTTATTTTTTATAAAAATTTGAATTTGAATTTTTTTTTTTAAATTCCTGTTTTGGTTTATGGGCCAATTTAAGGCTAGACTAGACTTAAAAATATGTAACTCGAACAAAATATGGGCTGACTCAGCCTAACTCATTTTATTTAAAAAGTCTGACAGACTAGACTGAACGGACTCTCTCAAATTGCCAACTCTAGTTACAAACATTATTTCTTGAATTTGACATAATCTTTCTTTGACTTGACATATTTTTATTGCTATCTTATGAACCTTATTTTGTTTATAAAAATGTTTATTTTTTTAAAACATCATAAAAAAATTGCTATAGATTTATAGATTAAAAGAAGAATTATGGCAAAGAATGAGATAAAATTCGTTGAAATTGTAATTATAGTTAATGATGATTATGTTAGGCTTTGTACAACTTTTTTTCACTTGTAGTGTATTTAGTTTGCTAGCTACTTGAAAGCTTAAAAATTCATCAAAATGTCTTGGATAGCAAAAATTTAGGAGTGTTTTTAGGAGTTACTAGCTTTTTCAAAAAAATTATTCCAAGTAATTTTTCCAAAAGATTTCATATTTTCAGCTATTAACTGATTTTATTTTTATATGTTTATCCTTTATTAATTAATGCATTATTCTCCACTAATTCTCTTTCATCATATTATACGATATCTAAATATATAATTATAGAAAATTATAATTTAAATATGTAATTTAAAAATTATATATTTAATTATAGAAATTATAATTTAAATATTAATTATAGTAATTTATTATTTAAATATATAATTACATGAATTTATAATTTAAATATGTAATTATAATTTAAATATGTTAGTATAGAAATTTATAAATTAAATATATAATTATAATAATTTTTATTATTAAAAATATGTTTTAGTTATTTTAAATATCTCATTGTTAATCTAATGATTAATGATACCCTTATTTTTCATTTTACAATTTTCAACTAGTTCATCACTTCATTTTACCAAACACTTACAATTATGTTTTCAATTTTTCAACTAACTTTTAACTTTCAATTTGCTTTTCAATTTTCAAGAAGTATTTCGACTAATTTTTTAAATTAGGTTAAACAGTTTATCTGACAAGGTCAAAATGTAATGTCAAATAATGTGCATCTTCACTTTTATTTCTTGGATATGGTGTGCTTGAGAAGTATTTTTGTGATTGTAATGCAAAATGTCATAAAGGGTCGATCATGATGCCTACAATTATTGATTATGGCTTGACACTTATAAAAAAAACAGTTTATAGATGTCAACATGAGTATTTTATGACTAATGTGGGGGATTTCTGTTAGCAAAATTGTCAAACAAAAAATAACTTATTATAAAATTTCTCAAGAAAAATATTGTTGAGAGAAATAATTATTATATGTAATTGTAGTAAATAAATCTTAATCAATTAATAATGTCTATTCTTTATTTGTTGTCCCTTATAGAGAATAGATGTTTATTTATATAAGTAAATACTTATGTATACATTATAAATAAAATTTATAGTTCAGAAAAAAATTATAAATATTTTATAAATAAGCGCACGAGTTATATTTTATATTTTTTACAAATAATTCAATATAATGTTATTTCTAATTATTGATTATTTATTTTTTAAAAAATTAAACTCAAGTTATGAGAAAATAAAATATCCCAAAGAATGATTTGTTAAGAAAAAATCTTACTATAAAATGATACACACATAATTTTAAAATTTTTAAATAAATATTATTGGTTGTACAAAGTTCAATTGGGTGATGATATTGTGATGCAATGGGAACCCAATTTAATTGACCCCTGCCAAAACCTATATAGTTTACTAAGGGATCAATACTGTGAAGTTAGGTTGAGGTAGTATCAATTCCCCTATAATGTGATTCCTACTGTGAGTATTAACTATTAAGCGAGATGTCTCCTCTCTTGGGAAAAACATGCATAGGTAAAGTGTGGAATGGAATTTAGGCAATAACTCTCAAGTTTGATTTTGGAATGATGCTTGGCTGCCCTCTGGTGTGATCTTGGCGAATGAAGTTACTAGTCGGATTCCTGAAGAGAGATTATTATTATTAACAATAATGTTCGGCCTCATTTGAGTAATTCTTTTTTTTGAAAATTTCCTCTTTTATAGAAATTTCCTCCTTCTAGCAGAATATCAGATATTGTTGGCACACTCTTAAGAAACTCTTCTTCTTAGGATATTCCAGCTTGGGGTCTCAATCCAGCTGACATATTCACAACTAAATTTGCTTTTATTTTTATTTCAGGGGAGCATCAACAAATGAGATCGACAAATTGGATTTTCTTTTTCCTTTGCCAGTTTGGCATTGACAACTCCATAACGTGTTAAAATTTTTATTTGGTTTCTTTTGCGGGGAGGTCTCAAACAAATATCAAACGGGCTCAAGTTGGGTTTACTTATGATTTCCAATATGGATTTTGTCATCCTGAACCTGAAACTAAGATTCATTTGCTCTGTCATTGATCTTTCTTTAGTGCTGCCTGGAAGAAGATCTTGGACAAGGATTGACCTGCTTTTTTTCCTGAACAGTACTTTTATGAGATGAATTAAATCTAATATGTATATAAAAAAGGTCACAATGATCACTGAAAAGATTTGTTTGCTTTTACTGTTTTTATTATCGAGAGAACTATAAATAATTAAATTTTCAGAAGAGAGATCCCTACTATTATTAAAATTGTGGCTTTGGTTTATGATATGGCAAGGAAAGTTGGTGCTGTTCCTCAGTTTATGTTACTTCAAAAGTTATAATTATATTATTCTGGAGTCTGAATCTGCTATCAGTATAACAAACATTTAGAAGAAATGTCCAACTACCCATTTGTATAAAAATGTTATGAAGGTTATTCAATGTTTGATTCAAGAAGATTATTGATACATCTCTCTAGCCCATGAGTATAGACAATGCAATAGTGTAACTGATTTCTTAGCTTCTGTTGATAATTTCTTAGGAATAAATTGCCAACAGTTTGATAATCCTATTCAGGTTCTTTATATTTCTTATGGGCTAATTTTGTGGGAATTAAGGGTTTGATTAATTTAGTTTTGTTTTTTAATTTTAAAAAGAATCATCAAAACTAGTTTTTAAAAATGGTTTTATGGAAGAAGAGAAAAAAAATTGTTTGATAAGTGTTATTTGAAAAATGGTTTGAATATGTGAAAATGAAAAAACATGTTCATTTTTTCAAAAATTTTATTAATGAAAAGAAAAAAAAAATATTCTTATTGTATTTTGAGTTTTCAAAAAATAAAAATAGAAAATTGAAAAACAAAATTATTTATAGTTGTTCTTCTTTTTTAGTTTTTAAAAACTAAAAAACAAAAACTGTTTTAAGAAGACACTACTCAAATGAGTTTTTTAGCTTTTAAATACTAAAATATTAAAAACACTTTTACAAAACTGTTTCCAAACAAACACTAAGGGCTTGATTGATTTAGTTTTGTTTTTTAGTTTTTTATAAGAGTTTTCAAGAATAGTTTTCAAAAACTGTTTTCGGGAAGAAAAGAAAAAAAAAATTGTTTGGCAAGTGTTATTTAAAAACTGTTTTGAAGATATAAAAATGGAAAAACTTGTTCATATTTATTATAATTTCATTAATAAAAAGCAAAAAACAACATATTCTGATTGTATTTTGAGTTTTCAAAACAAAAATAGAAAACTGAAAAGCAAAACTACTTTCACCTGTTCCTGTTTTTTAGTTTTTAAAAACTAAAAAACCAGAACTGTTTTCGAAAACTGTTTTCAGAAAACATTACTGAATCAAGTTTTTTAGTTTTTAAAAATTAAAATGCTGAAAACAGTTTTATAAAATTGTTGCCAAACAAGCACTAAGTTTCCTCAAACATTTTTTCGTATTAAGTTTTCTCACCTTTTCAGAATAAAAAAAAATATACATTATATTCTCGAGGATATAACTTGCTTCTCTATTCTTTCTCTTCTTCTCTCAAGCCATTCCATTAATAGTTAATAGTTCCTAAAGTGTGTTGTTGATAATTACTAGAGTATAGGTAACAATTTTAATCATGCATGATTTATTTAAGTTTTTTGTATAATCATTTAACATAGAATAAAGAATAGAATTGAAGATACTAATGTCTTGTAAGTTAGACAAACTTATCTTTGTAAAATCATCAACTATTGTATTTGACTCATGGGGAGCAAAAATAAAATTGCATTGTTGGGTTTTCTCACTCTTGGAGATTTTGTCTATGATATGAAAATACTCATGGTCAATGGCACACCCCTTATCTAGCAAATTAATCATAGCCAAGGATTTTGATTCAATTGTGAGCATCTGGAATTCATGGTCATAGGCCACCTCAAGAGCATGGACAATTGCCAAAAGTTTTGCCTTCTCCACAACATAATATGAGATCTTCCATAGAACAAATACTGCAGCGTCATAATTTATTCTGAGGGTAACCCCAAGTGGTAGCCTTCGGGATGACCTGCAAAACAAATCAGAACAAATTTTTCCCATGTCCCTCAACAGGACTCATATATCATAAATCTACTGCAATTTATGGATCATAGAGTTAACAATCATGACAACTTGTTGCTCAGGTAGACTTCTGCTTTTGAAGACACATTCATTTAGCCTATACCATAGTCGTTCAAGGACGTGTTAGCCTCGTTCCTTAGCCCTTGCCTCAGGTTAGTTGAAAGGAACTCTTCTAAAAGTTTCCCTCTAAAGAAGTTTGAGATGGTAGCAACACCAAATTTTCTACCATATACTTGTAGTTTTTGTATAGTCTCGTAATGCATGTAGTGTGGTTTTGTCATGTAGGTCGTAAAGAGGGCACATAGGATTAGATGTCATATGTCGACTATATCTAAGTACATTCGTAGGTAGAATTACCCTTGTCACCTTTCACAGAAAGACACAGATGCATTCTGGCTCTTTCCACTTCCACAACTGTTTGAAAATGGACTGCTTTTTAGTAAGACTTTTGTCAAGGATACCGTCATAAGCAGATTTCATGGAAAAATTACCATTCAGCCCGTTTTCCCAGTAGGGAGCATCACCCTCCATATATTTTCTAGGTGGGTGAAGTTGACAAATGTCTCTTACGACCTCGACTGAGAAACAACTTTCTAGCTTCGAAATATCCCAGGAACTATCGAGACAAAAAAGAAAGGTTTTAATCCAATCTAAATTCAATTTCTATTAGTACACAGGTCCATCAAGGGTCCTCGCTTACACACTTGATTATGAGAGAATTGAGTGAAATTGACAGAAGAAAAATCTCTCAATTATCTTTCTTTTCCTAACATTTACTCTTGAATTGTCTACTTTTATGTAAATATCTAAGTAACCTTTAAATTAGGGGAGGAATTGGATTTTTTGAAGCTAACAACCATCTTCTAACATTGTTTCTTGAGAATTGGAGGATCATAACTCCTCCACCAACCAACCAAGAGCATCAAAAGACCAAAAAGGAATCATTAACCTTATGAAGAATCTGCTCAACCACATGAAGATTCAACCTTCAGAATTCGCTTAGCGAACTAACTTTTGCTAGGTGGAGATGCAAAAAGCAACAAGACTTCACTATAATTCACTGAGCAAAACTATTGTCGCTTAGCGAAATTGAGGTAAACCAGTAGTCGCCAAGCGATGTTTATTTAGTTAAATAGTTTATCTCTACTCTGTAATTTTCTTTTACTTTTATATAAAATTCTTTTTTTTATTTTGAATCTTCCTTATGCTTAATGCTTATTGTGTGATTATTCAACTGATAGCATACTGTATTTAATTAATATCGGAAGCGCATTGCGAAATTATAAAACCAATAGATTCATAATATTGTGATTATGCTCAGGAATGAGGTAGAATATGTGTGAATGAATATATAATTGTTCTGTGCCTATCAAACTAGTGAAATAATTCTTGCTAAGGAATTAGGAGCATATTTCATTAACTTAGTTCTTTATTGCTAAGGAATTAGGATATAAAAAACTTTGAACAATTTCAGAAATAGATATTGAACTTAGATGTAAGTAAGAAAATACTAGTATTGAAATGTTTGTTAATCTCCTAATTGTCTCACTTAGTTTCATTAAGAGAATAATCACAAAAACATAAATTTACAAATTTGTTTATTATTTTTCAAACTTAAAATGTTCACAAGAAATTCTTATAAAAGATTATATAATTTATATAAATTTTCACTTCACTGAGGAGATGAGTTGATTTTATTAGTTCTATACTACAATAGACTTGTCAGAAGTAGAGTAGTCATTAAAACTCTCAACAACACCCAATTAATAGAGTCGCCACATATGTATTTTGATTGGATAATATGCACCCACGTGTCTTTTTGTCTAGTTATTAAGCTCAAATTAGATTTCATAATGAAGACTTGGTTAGCTTGTTTCATCATTCAGAGGCCAAGTCTCCCCACTAATTTGGTGTGTAGAGATTCTGCCAGGCAAGCCAGTGCACCTTCCTAGACCCATCAAAATCACCCTAGATAAAATCCTTGCATTTTCATCAATAACATTACAAATGGAAGCTAGAAAAATGTTTGTTTGCATTATATAGGTGGGTAGTGCTTGAACAACAAACTTAGTAAGGGTAAGTTTTTTTGCAAAAAAAAAAGTGTATTCATTTTCTAATTACTCTGTCATTGTTGGATTTTATCAATTAGAAACTTATATAACTATTTGGAAATTTGATTATGGTGCAACGAGATCCCTAGATATTTTCCCAAATTCTCAGTTTTTTTCAAAACTCAATGCACTAGAAATTTTCTCTTATCTTGCCAGTTGATATTAGTAGAGAAGAAAACACATGCCTTGTCCTGATTAACTTTTTACCTGAGTAACCACAAAAGATGTGCAATATCTGATTACTCACAGCCGCTTGTTCGAAGGAAGCTTATGCAAAGAACAACATGTCATCGACAAATGCCAAATAAGATAATTGAGGGGTTCCTCTTATTATTTTGATTGGCTTTCAAAGTTTCTTATCAACTATGAGACGTGTCCTGTGGAATAGTCGTTCAAGGTAGTGAACAAAGATATATGGATAGATGGGCTATCCCTAACATACATCCCTAAACGACTAAAAAGGTTCCAAGGCCTTTCCATTTCATAAAAAAACTTCTATTTTGTACATGCCACACATCGCTAGACAAAATTTATGAAAGAATTAGGGAATCCAATATCAATCAATGTATTTTTAACATAGGCTTTTTCTAAATCAATTTTTATAACCATATAACCCTTATGACATTTTTTCTGTTTTATGGAATGAATTACCTCTTATGCAATGATTATGTTTTCATTTTTGCTTCTTTAGAGGATGAAACTACTTTGACAAAGGTTGACCAATTTTGCCATCACTGTATGCATCCTCATGGCAAGAACCTTTGTAATAGTCTTATACCATATGTTACAAAGGTTGTTTGGCCTCAACTACTTCAGGGATGTAACAACCTCTATTTTGGGTATGAGGGTTATAAGCGTGAAATTAATCTCCCTAATCTTTTTGGGGTCTGCAAAGGCCTCTATAGTCATGTTATAAAAGGATTCACCTATAATATTCCAATTTGATTTGTAGAAACTAGCCTGTAAGCCATCTTCCTTTGGCGCCTTGAAGTTCTCCATGGAGAATAAGGTTTTTCTAATTTCCACTTAGCTACTTGTGTACTGAACATATTTCATTCATCCTCCAACATTTGAGGGAAAATAAAATGAATAATTGGTGGTGTAACGTGGTTACCGTCCTTGTGTAGGTTCATAACGAATAGTCATAACACCATGGAAGTACTTGGAGTTCTTATCCTTATATGTTACCCATTTGGCCCAAGACTGATGAAACCACAATATCTCTTCTTTTCTTAGAACTTGTTGATATTGTTGTCGCATAGTTTCTCTTCCAAGTATACTGATGGTGAAGTAACTAATTATCGGCTTATCTTATCCATTTGATGGTAAGATGTCTCTTCTACTTGAAAATGTTGTCAAATACCTCTTTATTCCATTTTTTCCACGACTCCCTGAAATTCTAGAAATTATGAGAAATCAGTGGAAATTAGGGTGAGTTAACCAAGCTGCCACAAAGTCAAGTGGTCTCTTTCTCTTATTGATATTCTTTGAGGCTTTCATACTTATCAAAATCAGCTAATGATTAGACTTGAAAATGACAAACAAAATAACTTATTGGAATAATATATGTTAGGGTAAATTGATCTGCATTCGATCCAACATCTTTCTTAATTGGCCTATTTTTTAGGTGAATGCTTGCCCTTGGAAACTTGCATCTATCAATTTGTTAGCCTATACAAAGTCCTAAAGTCCTTCATACCTCTCCAGGATGGTGCTTCTGATCAACCCTCCCTCTCAAGTTGTTGGAGAATAGAGTTACAGTCATTGATAGGTGCCCACAGACCAGGACATCCAGAGGCTAGCTCCCCAAGTTGCTCCTAAAGGGTTCTCCTCTTTCGCATATGTGAGCTTCCATACATAACTATAAGCAATCAATTAGTTTGTCTCCCCCACCGAAAATTGAGGTGGGTAAATTGGGAATCCTTTGTGAAAACCTTCATCTTCCACCGGTTAGAATTCCATAAAGGCTAGAGACCACTTGATCTCTTGACTATACTGCTAATATGCCAACTTTGCCATAATTTTTTTAGCCTTTTTGTTATTGACTTGGCTTGTCGTGCACTTCTTAGAAATATCTTTGATAAGCAAACTAAATCTCCATGTCCTTACCCCTCAACAATTCCAAGCTATAAAATTCATTTAACAAAGAATTGTGGAGGGTGCCTTAGAATGGTCGTTATCTTCATCATCTTTAGTAAGGAAGATTCCTCATGAATCATTTTCAGTGCCATTGACATGTCCATAATTCCATTAGTTTCCTAGCTTGGGTTCTCTAATTTTGTACTTTTGGCATCTGCATCAGGTAGAATAGTTGAGGAACCTCCTGCTAACCAGACGTGATTATCCTCATCACCTTTCTTCTTACTTCCGTCCATATTGTGAGCCTCTATGCTAGATGTTGATGGTGCTCGCTCTTTTCTCATCGTGAAAGGAAGCCCAAACACAAATTGCTCTCAAAGTCTTTGCTATTATTGTATTAATTCAAACTCTTTATGAACATTGATACTCACATTCATCTCACTATTTTGTTGTTTTTTTTCACACATTTGGTTGTCCGTCCCTTAACCTATGAGGGCAGACACGTGATTTTGCTACATCTTTTTTGTAGAGTTTGTGCAAGATGTCACATGTTTCTTGCTTATTTCTGCATTCTTCTTTCTTGAAAAATTTCTCGTGATAGCTACATGGTGTGGGGCCACTTGTTCCTCACTAGTTTTCTACATGAATTTTGGGTTGTGATTTGCTGCTATTGCTACAGAAGAAGTGATGCATAAAATATCACTCTTAAGGGCAAGCGTACTTTACGCAGTAGTAACAGTGGACCTAAGTCCAGATATGATACCAAAGAGACCATATCTGGTTCTCAATTAATTCAATTTAAGATATAAGGGAGCAGTTGATGAAAGAGAATAATATTTAATTAGTGAGACACGGTAGTTCATAATTAGAGTAGATACTAAAACAAGAGAGAATATTGGTTTGGAATGCAATGGGTTAAGTCCTAGGGTTGTGATTTCATTAAAATGCTTCCGTCTCCTATTACCAAGCAATTCTAATAACAGAGAATCTTGGAGCATCTTCGGGCATATTGACATCCATTGAAAGGAGACAATATCATCACACTTAAAGTTAGCAATGTCCTTAATGCTTTAAAATTAAAATTAAAATTAAATGAAAAACAAAAGAAAACAAATTAAATGAGAGAAAAAAATAAATAAATAGGGAGAACGACGAAAAGAGAATTAAGTTAAAATAAGCTGAAAAAGAAAAAGAAGGAAAAATCATAGAATGATAGGTTGCCTCTTGACAAGCACTTGTTTAACTTCTTGGCCTGACGGTTAAGGTGTGATCAGGGTGGCTTGCTTCTGAGTTCAGAACTGATTACCCACTGCTTCCCCTACTGATATGCCTTAAGTGTGACAAATTTATCCTTTGTGTAATCCCCATAGATGTTCTTTGTATGGTCAATACCCTCTTTTCCGTGAATGGTCCATCCAGTGGCTTCTCTATTTGTCATTGACACAATTGATGCTCTATTTTTCTCATTTTCTATGAGACTTGTGAAATTGATAATTGACAAAGATGATTAGTAATAATAGATTTTGAGTTGGATGGGGGGAATTTTCCGCTCCTTAAAGGGAGGTTTCTTCGTTAAGGGTTTGAATTTTGATTCACAACCCTTACCCAACTCTTTGAACTTACTTGCACATTCCATATCCTTTTTGGCCTATATGAAATTGTAGGTAGCAAGGGGGACATACTTTTTAAATATTTCAAAAATGGTTTTTTCTTCCCCTAGACTGAGGGTAAGCCTATCCCTCCTTACTTCAATAACAATATCACATGTATTGAGAAAAGGATACCCTAGTATGATCGAAATATCCTTATCCTCTTCCATATCTAATACCACAAAGTCTGTAGGAAAAATAAAAAAGTTTAATTAGTATATATTGTTAGTGTAAAGATTTTTACACTGATATTCAATCACAACCTTTCATTCATGATAAATTTGTTGACTTTACTCATTATTACTTTAAAAGTTACATAAATGAAAAGTCATGATTGACTGTTAGTATAAAAATCTTTTACATTGACAATGTATACCAATTAAACTCAAAATAAAATTACCCACTTTGACTAAAACATTCTCTATTATGCCTTTAGGATGGGTTAGAGATCTATTAGCAAACTGTAGACTGTAGAGTGATGTTTGTGGTTGTGGTTTCCTAATGTCTTATTTTTTGAAAACAAAGTATGACATTAAATTTATACTTAGATCAAATAAGCATTTTTCAAAAAATAAGGTTCCTATGGTGTAGGGAAGTGTAAAACTTCCAAGATCCTTTGTGTTAAGGGGCAATGTATTTGAAACCACAACAAAACATTCCTCATTGAGGGCTATTTTTCAAATCGGCTAATTTATTTTTATTGGAAATTTTTTTTTTAAGAATTTGGCCTATTTTGGCATTTGAGCCATGACCTCTAAAAAAGGAATATTGATATGTAATTTATTAAAAATCTCTATGAATTTAAGAGACTTCTTATAATGTTGTTGAGTTTTAAACCTTTTAGGGAATGGAATTCTTACATGAGGAGCTGTCAGTACCTTCTTACCCTTCTCCTTTTGTTCCTTTTGGTCCCTTCAGTAGTGACCTTTGATAATAGTGGTGGAGTACTTGTTAATTGTGGTTTTGGAGCTCTTTCCTAAGGAGGTGTTTGTACCTTCTTACCCTTATCCTTTTCCAGATTTTTATTCTAAGATGGTGTCATAGCCCCTTACCTTCTTCCTTTTGCTCATTTTGGTCCCCTTCAATAGGGACTTCTAATAGTAGCTATGAAGGGCCTATTGATTGTGGTTGTGGGTCCTTTAGTTGCTTCCCACTTTTTGTGGTAATTTCTTTTACTTCCTCCTTGGGATTTGGTTCTGTTTGAGAGGGTAGAGTACTATGTGCCTTTTGAGTTATGAGATTCACTACGGTGGCCATTTGCGTCTCTAGTGCCTTCATTCTTTGAGCCATTTGTGACTTAAATGCCTTTATCTTTTCATCAAGGTACTACAACATGATATCCTGTAGTGTTGGCCCCCTTTCCTCTTGTCTTGGCCTTTGATTTTGAATATGAGGGGGCTTGTAGGGGTTTTTCCTTGGTAATTCTCTATGATCCCTCCATGCTAGATTGGGGTTATCTCTCCACCCTGGATTGTATGCTTTTAAGTAGGTATTATATTCATGCTTCTCCCTCCGACATCATTTACATCTTCATTGGAAAATAAATAACTCATCTTGCAGTCTTCAGGTGTGTGACCTATTCATCCACAATCTCTACAAGTGGGAGGAAGAGGAGGTAGATTTTGTAGCTTCTGTGTTTGTGCTAGTTTCATAGGGGTGAAGAAATCTTGTAGGAGTTTATAAAAAATAGCATCTCCCCATAGTTGTTCTTAAATGTTGCTACTCTTCTTTGTTTGGCTTTATTCCTCTAAGCAATTCTTTCAATCTTAGGGTTATGTTATAAAGCAGACCCCTAAGATTAAGTCAATAGTAACTATTCACACAGAAGAAGGTTAAACCGCAATAGTTTGATAAAATAAACAAAAACAAAAATATAAAATAAAGATACTAAATAAAAGGAGATAAATAAGGTAAAAGATAAAATAAGAAGGAAAAAATAAAAATAAAAACAGAAAAAATATTGTTCAATTATTTTAAATTGATTTAATTGAGAACTGGACACAATCTAGTCCTCGACAGCGACACAAAAAACTTTATGTGTAAAATATAATCGCTTAAGGGCAAGGGCAAGCATACCCTATGCAGTAGTAACAGTAGACCTAAATCTAGATATCATACCCAAGTGAGCATATCTTGTTCTCAATTAATTCAATTTAAGAGGTAAAAGAGTACTTGATGAAAGAGAATGATATTTAATTAGTGAGACACAATAATTCAGAATTAGAGTAGATAGTAAAATAAGACAATATTGGTTTGGAATGCAATGAGTTAAGTCTTAGGGTTATAATTTCACTATAATGCTTCTACCCCCCTATTACTAAGCAATCTTATTCTTTATCATTCAATGATTACCGATAACTTACCACCATTTGCTATAGTGAGTTTGATCATGCACACCACACTATAATCCTAATTTTTCATATAGTTTAATCATGCAAGATTCCAAATTAAGATCGATTCCTTTTTACCCACTCAGAGGTTTTGCCCAATGAATTTGGTTGATTCTACCCAGATAAGACCATATTTGTTTCACAAATCAATCATTCAAATATCAGTGATTATAACTATTCAAACAATTAAGATGTTAACAAACAGAACGCATTAACCTATTTACTTCCCACATCGATTGCTCAAACATCAATGATCATGATTGCTTAAGCAATTAAGATGCAACTAATATTCAAATATCAATGGTCATGACTATTTGAATAATTAGGACACAAGGGTAGCACAAAGAAGTAAATTAATAATTGAATGAAATTAAATAATCATGCAAAGTGCAAGGGGGAATTAGAAAGAGTTACATCACAACTCTAAAAGGAGGGGTTGGCCTAACATGATTAATACAAAGTCAAACATCCCTTCAATAATAGAGTCCATAGAGATAGATAAATAATTATTATATAGAGCACTCTGAATTGTCTCAAACCCAAAGCTTTCTCTCCATTCCTCACCTCTTAGGTCACAAACCTAACTCTTCTTCTGAGCCAAGGTGAGTCCCCTTCTTCTGTCTTCTTCGCTCCTATTTAGAAGAGGATTTGAGCTTTTTTATGTCTTTCTCGAGGCCCTCATAGTAGGGGTGTGCTGTAATTTAAGCATGATCGTGGTTATTTTAATGAATTCTTTCACAAGTAAGGTAGCAAGGTTGTGCTGCTTCTAAGCATCGTTGTGCTTTTTCTAGATAACTTTTTTTGGGTTGTGTCGACTTAACACAACTATGCTGAGATGGAGCACAACTATGTTGACTTGGATCTTCAATAATTGTTGTGAAAAAACCCAATTTTGCCTTTTTTCCTGCCTATTTCTTAAGTACATGTCTAAAGTAAGAATAAACACTAAAAAAATGAGTTTTTCCAATGATGCATTCCTCCTTTGAATGCTCTCCCATGATCAACTTCTTGAGGTCTTGAAGGGAAATAGTTCGATGGAGAGGAAGAATATGGCTAGTGAAGGCGCCACTCTTGAAGAGATAAGCCCATAGATAGGGTGTTTGCCACAAAGGAAGGAACCATTGATAAAAGCTCTGAGTATTCTCTCTAAAAAAAAAGAGCAGAAAGGACACTCAAAGATGAAGAATCTCTCTATATTTCATTCAAAATTCAAGTGTAAAGTTTACATGAGCCAAAGGACTCTATTTATAGCATAAAGGTGATTAAAGGGAGGCCTAGGACATCCACCATGCTTTAATCAAGTCCCATGGAGTTAAACATGTGTTAAGAGATTTAACTCTATTAACATGTGTTAAACTCAAGAAGATCCAAACATGGCCCTAGTAAAGTGGATCTAGGTTCCCTCTAAATCTAGAATTCAAAATAAAGGCTCCTCATTGGTCCATGTAGGCGCCAATATAGAGGAGAGAGAAAGGGAGGTGACACATGGGGGAACAAGGGGCACATGGGGGAAGAAGGGGCCCTACATGTCTCATAAGTGTCATGTAATTAGTTAGAAGGGTGTTAGAAAGAAGCTAGGGGCGCGGTTATTATCCAATACGGTCAACTCCCTCCAAAAAGGCCCATTCTACCTAATACACTCTACCTAAGAGACTAGATGCACCCATGGTTTTTAAGGCTAAAAAAGAGGCCAAAATACACGACCAAATACAAGGAAAATTAGGCTATTTCTCTAAAAGAAAATACAAGGTAAAAATGTATCAAGAACATAAGGACTAGGACGCCAATTCAATGCACATAAGGAGGTGAGGTCTTCCTCCATCCACTTTAGCCATGTCCTCTTCTATCCTCCTAGCACAGCTCCTAGAGATAGGTCCTTTGCTAGGGAGGAATGCATCAGCCAAATAAAAATGCAATTCTTTTCTTAAAAATAGATATTAATCATGGTGAAAATATGGTAAAATTTGATTTATCAAGAAGTATTAAGAGGTGTTGTTTGCATGTTGTTGAATTCCTCATTGTGGTGTTAAAGAAGGTTGAAACATGAGCCACCTGTATTGGCATTCTTTCACCTGTCTAGGCTTGTGCATTCTTTCTCGCTCTGGTGTTGCAAGATGAGACAGTCTTTTGCTTGCTTTCACCTGTCTATGCGCTTCATGCCATTGTTTGATGGTTTGGGCGTCCTCAAGGTTCCATGTGTTGGGTCCTACATGACTTGATGGTTTTGATCTTGAATCATGATTTCTGGGCCTAGAATTCTTGGCAAGGATCCATGGGTCATATATCTGAACTTGATTCCTTATTTTGTGTGTGTGTACCTAGTACTTTCCCATTCTGTGTGACTGTTACATGCTTAGTTTCCATTTTTTGCTCATTAATGACGTGCATAGATTTTGGCTTATTAGCGACTTTTGTGTTTATGGCGCGTGACTCATCTACATCATCAATGTCCTTTACCACATAAGGTCCAATCATGGTAGCCATCTCCTTATTGCATTGGACATCCTTAATTGTGCCTGTATTGGCCACATTTGAAGCATATTTTGTGTAATCCTTCATATTGCAATTGGATTAGGTGGCCTCAAACAATGAGTTTGGGTTGAAGTGGCTCATTGAGATCAATTTCTATACAAATTGTCACATAATGCTCCCTTTTTTGGATTGCGGTCACTTGGTTAATCTTCAGCATAATGCCCAATGTGGCACCTACCCTGCCCAAAAACTCATCATTATATAATTTAATTGGGAGGTTTAGAATGCGTACCCACATAACTAGCTTGGTAGTCTCATATACATTTTCCATTAAGAATGGTTGCCACTGTTGTACCATAATATAGTGATTTGCCACTATCTGTGGACCCTCAAATATTTCTTAGTTTAGTCTTTCAGGGAGGATAATAAGATCTGGTAGTAATTTTGGGTAAATAAATTATTTTAATGGAGCCTTTCTTCGGCCAATCTCGCTTTAATTTTGATTCCAGTGACTGAAATCCAACTGCTTTACCCAAAACGGTAACCATAAGCAACCTTTTTCAGGCTTTGTACCACTCTTGTTATTTTTCATCTGAGATACAAACTTCCTTGAAATGACCTATATCATCTGTTGTCAACACCAGGGGTGGCACCTTCGTCTCTGGTACCCTGAAGCATTGTCCATCAAATTCAGAAAAAGGACTCGATCCCTCATTGTTAAGGAACTTCATCTTATATGAGGTGGTTTCCTCCCACCTCAGATCTGATGGGGTCTTCCTACATCATCATGGGTATGTTTACTGCTTTACGTTTAATCTTACGATTGCTTCTGAGAAGTAGATTTTCCTCTTCCTCAGAGGTCTTAGTCAAAACCCTAGCAAAGCACCCAATCTCCACCTCCATCTTTAATTAATAATTGTGTTAGTAGAGAATATATAATTTAAAATATACATAATGTATAATACTATATGTTTATATTACTTTGTTAATTTTATCTATTCGAAAATGAATTTAAAATTAAATATAATATATTAACATTAAAGTACTATAGAATTTTATAATATAACTTTTTTATCATTTTAGTATAATTAAAAAGCACAAAACAAACCACTATTGAGTAACTGAATTTAAAAAAATGAAAATAATATAATTTTATCATTTTTATAATGAATTAAAATTCTAATAACAGAGAATCATGGAGCATCTTCAATAAAGTTTTTAAGGACCGAATCAGGGACGAATCTTGCATAATAGTGTGGGTGAATTTGTCATCATTAAATTTTTTGTTTTCTTTAAAAGGTGTAAAAATATTATATTATTTTATTTAATAAAAATATATTATCTCCATTGTTAATAAATAAATTTTAATATTGTAAAAGATTATCACATTTTCTATATGATTCTATTATCTTCTTAGGTCATGCACATGTTAACCTTTTAAATCACAATCTTTTAACATATATTATAATAATATTGCATTATTTCTCATATTGTTTACTCATCTCACAATCGCTCTTCTTATTATCTTTTCTTTACACCAAATAAGTTTTATTTTTATTTTATTTCTCATTTGTTTTTACACATTTATTTTATTCCAATCAACATATTTCTCTCCTATCTCTACAAAAAATATATTACAAAATAATTATGACATATATTTATATTTTTAATAATATTATATTTAATGACTACAAAATTATTATAATCATTATCACCATCAACTACTTGGTAATTGTTTCAACTTAACCAGATGTCTTAAATTAGTGAATGATAAATCTAATTAAATAAAAAAATATTACTACTTAAACATTTTTTTAGTCGCTAATAAGTTTGTGAATTTTGTTTTTGGTTCCTGTTTAATTTTTGAGTTTAATTGATATACAGGTGTGAAAGACTTTTACAATAACGTCCAATCATAACTTTTAATTTATGTGACTTTTAAAGTATTAATTAGTAAAGTCAACAAACTTACCATAAATAAAGGGTTGTGATTAAATGTTAGTCTATAAATCTTTACATGTATACTAATTAAACTCTTATTTTTTTTGTGTTTGGTCCATAATATTTTTTGTTTATATTTTGGTCCACATACCCATTTAGATAACTTTTAGGATAAAAGCAAAATTAAAATTTTATTAGAAACCAAATACAAAGAAAAATTATTTAGAGAGAAGGAGAAGAGAGTGTATTTGCTAGAGAGACAGGAGTAGTTCAGGAACCTGCTTAGCATAAGAGACTTATGGTCCTTTTATAGACAAAATTTGTAACCGAAAACCGGCTGAGGAGGTAACCTTATGACTGGTAACCTGTTGTGAAGTTACTCTGTAACTGGTAACCCGTTGTGTAAGTAATTTTACCCTTCAGTCTATTACTCCGTTAAAGAAGTAAAATTACTTTGTCGCAGGTAAAATTTTAAATTACTCTTCTGACTCGAGCTATTGCAGATAAATCTTGTATTTCTTCTTCCATCTGCTCTGGAAGACTCTGGTCTTCATTGTCGTCACAGTCAGAAGGGAAAAAGGTTTGTCCGGGAGTATTTTGGCCATAGAAGCCAGTCTCTTCATAAATTTCTTTGTACAACCTTTCTTTTTCAAAATGCTTTACAAGAGAAAGGTTTGAATCTATTGGAAATGGGTGAAATTTGGTACCTATTGTTTTCTTCCAATATAATTTAGTATTTTGTGTTTCTTTTAGAAGAGTGAAATCTTCAGAATCTCTTTTTGAGAAATTCTAGTTTAACCCTTCTATGGATGCTTTCTAGAGGTTGTATTGATACAGTTTGTTTTTGTTGAGAGATAGTACTTTTAAGGGATCATGCTCAAAAGATGTATGATACTCTGGATTGGTTTCTATATAAAGTTTTATGACATGTGTGGCTATACTGTCAAGATTTGTAGGGCTTCTGGGAGAAGTGGTGATTTGTAGTGCCACATTTGTCATATTTTCAGGTTGAACATCATTAATTACTGAAATTAGAATAGGGGACAGAGTAGAAAATCTATTTGTGGGAGGTATTGTAATTGAATGAAGACATCTGACTTCTAAAAGAATCATGGGAGTTATTAATACATCCCTGTATAATTGTGATTTAAAAGAACTCAAATCAATTTGAGCTTTTCTGATAATGAATTTTATTTGGCATGTACATTCTTTGTCTACTTTCTTACAATACTCAGAAGACTCTAAACAAGGGTTTCTGGTATTTAAGTAAGTTTGGGTTTTAACGAATAACCCATTATAATTTGTAGTTTCGGAGTGGACTTCAAACAAAAAATCCTGTATTAATTCGAATTTTCCCAAAAGAATATTCGGATTTATTTGTTGAGAGATATTGCAAGCAGCAGTAGCATATGTTTGGTTCTAAGCAGGTGGCTCAAATTGTAAGGCAGTCTTGATTTTTTCTTCATCGATTGTTTCCAATCGGACTGCCATTTCGGCTTCTTCCTTTGAGTAAAAACCTTTGTATGTAGACCAGAACTGACCTTCTTTAGCCTTATTGAGGTCTCTGAAGGATGTATAAACACCTTTGTTTTTACCTGTTATTAAAGCAAAATGTGTAAAACCTTTCCCAGAAAGAGAGGCAGGAGATGCCAAAGCTACTCCTTTATTGTCATGACAACAAAAATTGTATAATGCACTTATAATGCTTTGTTTCACCTTTGTAACTAGGTGTTCATTTTGTGTAGTATATTTTGGAATATTCCAAATATTGTCAATTAAAACGTTTAATTTGACATTTGTATTGTCTCTTCCAGGGTATTGGAAAATATTTGTAAGGATTGACAACTCTTGTTTGCCAAATTTTGTGTATTGGTCCGCCTGATAAGGAGACTTTACTTGTTTAGGACCATAAGCACCCTTCTTTGTATTTTCCAACATGTGGACTTTGTATAAATGACCTAACAGGTCTTTGTGAAAGTGTACAACTTCACCTGAGGTACCTGGATAATATATCAGCACAAATATTGTCAGATCCTTTAATGTGTTCAAAATGTATAATCTTTCTAGAAAAATTTATGTAGTCTTTTAAAAGTAACCATCTTTTATGGGTTTTTTATCATTGTTAATTTGATTTTTGCCATAACACACTATGGCTTCACAATCAGTTCTGATTGTTATTTCTTGTTTATTTATTAAGAATAATTTAAATGCATTCATTGCATGTATGATAGCATTGACTTCGTAATCAGTACTAGTTTTGTAAATTTTAGGTTTTGTTATGTATTTACCAGAGGCATATATGCAAATTTGTTTTTCCACCTTTGGTATGTGTTTATTTTTCTTTCGTTTAAGGATTGCTCCCCATCCAAGTTCACTTCCATCGCATTCAATTATTAAGTAATCTGAATCCAATGGTAATTGTAAAGTTGGTAAATTTGTTACCATTTGTTTTATCTTTTGAACTAATTTTGTATCTTCAGAATTAAATTTTCTTTCTCCTTTTAATGAAGTTTTATTATATAAAGGAGATGTGTATTTTCCTAGATTAGGAATAAAGCTTCTTGCATAATTTAAAAGTCCTAAAAAGGATCTAAGTGTTTTTATTTCTTCCATTTTATCTGGAAAATCCTGTATTTTCTTTGAAATATGAGGCTAGAGTTTTATAGTTCCATTACCAATTTCTGTCCTAAGAAATTCAATGAAATTTTTACTAATTTCCATTTTTGATTTTGATACTATTAATCCGTAATGTTCCAATTTATATAAAACTTGTTTTAGATGATGAAAATGATCATCTTTTGTTTTAGAAAATACTAGTATATCGTCAATATAGACACATGTAAAAGATTTATCATTTTAAAAAATATTATCCATTTTTTGCTGAAAAATAGCAAGAACATTTTTAAAACCGAATGACATAACATTCCATTCAAATAAACCTTCAGAACAAGAGAAGGTTGTCCATTTTATTGATTCGAGATCCATTTTAACTTGATAAAATCCACTTTTTAAGTCAAATTTAGAAAACCATTTGACATCTTGAATTCGGTTTATTAGAACATCTTTAGATGGAATTGAATAACCATCTTCTACTGAATTGTCGTTTAGTCTTTTATAGTTGTAAACCATTCTAGATTTACCTATTTTTTGTTCAGAAGATTTATTGACTATGAAAGCAGGACTTCTGTGTGGACTAATACTAGGTGTTATCACTTTTAGTTTTAACAAATTTTGTATGTGAGTCTGACATTCTTCTTGTTCACAATTATTAAACTGAATGTCTTTTGTCTTGATAATTAAATCTGGATTAATAATTTCCAGTTTACAAATTATGGGGTCTCCATCCCAAAATTTGTGGGATCTTCTCCTATTATATTTGTCTTATTCAACCTATCAAGAATTTGTTGAATATTTTCAAATTTTATAGATTTTGAAATTTTTATTGAGGAAAAAGCATCAATTGTATTGTCTAGTATATTAGATAAAGAGGAATAATCCTCTACTGTTTCATTTAAAATATTTGATACATCTATAGTACAATTACATGTATCAGGAGATGTTGAATTTTTACAACTACACTTATCAAGGGTTGTATCTTGTTTTAATGAGTCACCACTAACTATTGGTGTCATTTGTGTTTTGTCACTGATCATAACATAATCTTTATTTATTGTAACTGATCTATTTTGGCCTAAAATAAAATCTAAGCCAATTATCATATTTTGTTTTGATGGAACTAGGTTTCTACCCTCATTGTTTTTATAAAAATTTTATGGCCAAAAAGGTCACAATTTGTACTAAATTGAAGAATAACATTATTAACTTATTCATCGTTTATCATAATTTCTCCAGATATTGTTCTGGTTTTTTAGATGTGTTTACTTTTTATTATGTTTTGATGTGGAGTTATAGTTTTACATATTACTGTTTCTGAACATCCTGTATCTAATAATGCTTGTATGGTTTTTTCTGTTGATGGATTGTTATTTATTTTTGGAAAAGTTAATTTAACTAATACTTTTAAAGTTATTAGTTGCTGTTTATTACAAACTAATGGGATACATTCCATTGTTCCCATCATATTATTTTGTTTAAGATGAGTAACTAGACTCTGGGAAATCTATCTTAGTTTCCCTTTTATTATTTTTTCTAAAAGAATAACCTCTTCTTCTAGATGATTTATGCAAGTCCCTAATACTGAAACTCTAGTATCAGTTAAATCTTTGTTATACAGTTTATTCATATTTTCTTTCTTTTCAAAAGAGGGCATTTCTTGTTCGTGTATATTTAAATATTTTTCTACACATTTAATACAAAAATTTTTATAACAGAGTGGACAATGTGCCCTTTTTGATATATGAAAATACCTTTCACAGTATGTGCAAGGAATTGATTCTGTACCTGAATAAAACTGTATTTTGTGAGAAAAAAGATTTATGTCTGTAGTTTCATTAGACAATATCCTAGATCGTCTAATATTTTTCCCATTTCATTATATTCTTCCCCCATTGGGAAATTATTGTCATCGTTGGGATATAAATGACTATATTCGTTATTTGTAAATCATTTATTAAATCATAATTTTTGTAAACCATTTCTGGGTTTATTTCGTCTGTGTATTCTATGATGCTAATAACAGATAATATTTCAAAATCAGTAGAAACATCTTCATCAATGGGAAGAAGATTCATATGACATGATTTTATTAAAGCCGCATCTTTTGTGTAAAGATTGGCGATATTTGGACAATCTCTTGAAAAATGTCCTGGTTGACTACAAGCAAAACATTTTAATGTTTGTTTGTAAGTTTTGTTATCCCTAAATTTCCTAACATGTCTATTAGGATTTAAAGTGGGTTTTCTGGCATTAGAAGCCCTTATTGTATATGTTTTCTTGGAGTTCTTGGCCCTAAGAATTTTTGTGTATTATTATATCTTGGTTTATTTCTAGATATATTTTTCCTGTTTTGAAATCTATTTTGTGCATATTGTTGGGTGTGTATATTTGTTTGCATATCCCAGCATCAGAATGTTTAAGCTGTTTTTGTATAGTTATATGGGAACAAGTGTCTTCCATTATTTTCATAATGTGTTGTATTCGTATAGAAAGGTTATTCAGTATGGGAGTAACCTCATCATTTTTTCAACTTTCTCTAATTTTTTGTCCCAGTTTTCTTGGAAGTTTAAGAAATATTTTGTCTCCTATATTAACATCATGAAAGCAACTAGCTATAGATGCATACAAGAGATAATCTTGACAGTATTATTTTATTTTACTAAAATATTCAATAGACAATCTTTCGAGATGTCCTAGATAAATTTGTTGTCTAATTGTGTTGCCATTATTGGCCATTGTGAACTAAACAATCTTTAAGGGAACAGAAATTGTAAATATTTGGGCCTGGTTCAATAACCAGTGTGTTTAGATCATTAGGGAAATTTTTCTTAAAAGATTCCCATCTAGATCTAGCAATATCGCCTAAGTATGTTTCTCCTTTAGTGATCATTTCTTGAGAAGAGAGTATATCTTTCTCATGATGTATGCCATAATCTCGGATTACAACAGCTGTTCTTCATTGTTCTATGTATGTTGGAAGGAGTTGGGGATCTATACCTCCTATGTTTAGAAGTAAGTTTGGAATTTGGAAGTTTGGTTCAACTGGTAATCTTTTACCATGTGATATGTATTTATTGTTACCGAGGACAATATTTTGTACAGTTTCTCTGGGAAGGAATCCTTGAAAATAATTTTGTGTACCAGCAGGATCTAACCTATAATTTGTAGCAGTGAATTCTTCATATTCATTTATGAGTCTTACTTTTGTGTTTTCAGATGTTGTTGATAAAACATCTTCTTCTTTATCTTATAAATTTTTTGTAAATTGATAAGAAAATTCTTTTTCTGTAGTTTCTTCTTCAATTTTTAATTTTTGTAAAAATGTATTAAAGATATCATTATTTCGTCAATTTCTTTATTTTCTTGAAGTCTTTCAACTTCATTGTGTTCAAGGGGAAAGTTATCCCATGGTTCCCAGTTAGGGCCTTTTAGAAACCTATCGGAAGGTTCTAAGTTTAAAGTTTCTTGTCTAGACATGGCTATGTTGGCTTGGTTGTCTAGAGTTCCTTACCTAAACATGGCTATATTTGCTTGATGATGATTCCATTCTTCTTCAGTCATATATCATCTTCTTCATCATCACTGTCTATGATGTTCATCATACCAATATGATCATCATTGGGAGTAGTGGATGTACTATCCTGTCTGTTTTGTTCTAAATCCATAAGTGGAGTATTTCTATAATCTGTGAAGCTTAAACTAAGGCCTCTAGATCTATTGTGTATAATAGAAGAATTTGGATTTGTGATTGGATTTCGTTCGTCCCTTTGTAGATGAGTTTGCCATAGATGACCCTCATTTCTTCTTGTCAATGCCTGAGCTGGCAAAAATTGTGTACCAATAGAGCTTATTGCTTCCTCTAATGGTCTAGTGTTAATTCTATACATGGAAGAAATATAATTACTTATTCTTCCTATGAAAGTAATGTCTAGGTGTAAGTTGTCTCCTTTCCAATTTGTTCCAAAACCTATAGTTTGTACTTCTAGAGTAATGTGATTAACGAAGTCTGGAAGGGTGAGTGTAAAGTTTGGAGCAAGATATATTAATGATATGGGATGATTTAAGTCAACCTCTAAGATTCCAATGATACTTTGAGAATCATTGTTTTGAAATCTTGTATCATGGAGAACTATCAAAGCTCTCGCACCAATCATATGTCTAGCTAGGGATCTGACTCCTATAGTAATTAATCCCATGTGGACATATCTCCCATGTTGATTTAGGAGCTGTGTAGCTGTTTGTTGAGATATTAAAGGAATTATTTCATATGTATTATCAGGAAGGTGAAAATATTCTATCCTCCTATATCTGTAAAGACTAGTTCTTTCAGAACTTAACCAGCGTATATTGTATAGTTGTCTAGGATTCAAAGAATCTATTCTTGAGTTGGATCCTATTTCTGTATTTTGATGTATGTCTACTAAGTCTTCTAATCTCTTGACATTAGTAGTTCTTCTTCTATTTAGAAATCTATCTAAGATTCCTGGATGTTGTATGAGATCTTGTCTCCTAGTTTGGTGTTCTTTTAATCTGCAAGAAGTTCCTGGAAACCTCTTTGTTGTTTGATTTCTATTGGGTGTACTATCCATAGAATTATGTCTGTGAACTGTTATTTGGTCTTAAATTCATATTTTAAATAACAGTTTTGTCTTTGTTAGAGGTATTATCCTCCTGTTTAGTCTGATTCCTATTACTGGATTCAGCTATGTCTGTTTTTGCTATTACTTTGACAAATTTATGAGTGTTTTTACATACTGTTCTAGTTTGTATATTAGTTCCTAAAGATAGTCTAGAAACTTTATTAACTAGATCATTTATATCATCAGATATATTTCCGTTTTTGTTTGAATCTATAAGATTAGATAATTTTCTAGAAAATTCTTCTAGTAAAGCTATTATTGTGTTATTTTGTCCTATTAGAACTGTATGGACAGTATCTGTATCAGTAGTAGGTTTTGTATATCCTACTGGAGGAGATTTTGTCAGAGATTCTACAGCTGCAAGAGCTGATTTATAGTCTTTTCCTTTAAAAGGTTGTATGTTAGCCATTTATTTGTAAAATTTATTTATAGTGTGTTTGTAAAAATTTGTTTATAGTGTGTAGTGAGAAAACAGGAGTACGAAAAGTGAAGAGAGCAGGAAAAGCAGCAGAAAATAAGCAGAAGCAGAAGATAAGATATTCACGAAATACACTGTAAAACAATAAATATTAAAGAATATAGAAGATCATAAGACTTATCAGAAAAGTAAAAAAAAAAACTCTTTTTTTTTATCATGAGAATATATATCTGAATTTGATGTTGCAATTTGCACGTGTTTCTCAACCCATCAAGGTAGGAAACTAAGGACTTACAAAAGCTTTCCACTGGCCCATCACTGGCCTTCAACTACCATGAGTATCCCAGCAAATACTATACACCCTTGCTAAATATATATATTCAGTCAGAAAATTAAGATTTACATGATAAAAGAACCTGCCAAGGAAGGAACAGGGCTATGATACCAAAAAGAGAGAGAAAAAAGGTAAAAGAAAGTGAGGAAACTTAAAGTAAATATTCATATTAACAGATCAACATTATATGATACTAAATCTAGCAGAGTCGGTTAGACATCTTCGTATAATATTGATAAAAATAAGTTTATAAGCTACTGAATCTGGCAGAGCCGGTTAAACATCTGCTTATAAACTTGATGAGAAGTAAATTTAATTAACATATGATAAGCTTTTAAATGATCAACGTATCTTTAAATATTTATTGCTTAAGGCATCCGAAGATACCTTAGGAGAAAACTACTCCATGTGTAAAATAAAAATATGAGCAAAATTTAAAAAGAAAACAACATGGGAGGAGAGGGAAGGGTTTGCAGAGAAACTTCTTCTGATTTGATTGATGAGAAGAAATTTTTACATGTAAGAGAAAGGAGATTTAGAGAGAGGGAGAAAAGAGTGTATTTGCTAGAGAGAAAGGAATGGTTTTTAGGATAAAAGCAAAATTAAAATTTTATTAAAAACCAAATACAAAGAAAAATTTATTAAAAATAAAAAATAAAATTAAAAACTAAAATATTTAAGTCAAAAGTTATTATAATTATTGTTTTGACCATATTTTTTTTTACCGATTCTACCGGTGAGAAGATTTACACAGACCACTTTAAATATAATTATTGTCTCCATTACATTAAAAATGATTTTATAATAATAAAAAAATTAGGTAAAGTGACCATTTCGCGTGGTTCGAGGGGCACTGGAGTCAGCCGCAGACGCTCGACTGCGCCTTGACCCATCTCCAATTTTTGGGCCAATACCCCCTTCGTACTACCAAAAAATGAGATTTTTGTCGAATCCGAATTTGTTCCTCCAACTATTACTGAAAGAAATCCTTTTAAGAAATTGTGCGTAAAGAATTACTTATATTCTTATGAAGGAAAATTATTGCTATAGTTATAAACTTATAATAATAATTTTTAACAATTATGTATTAATAATATTTTAGTATAATAGGTAATAATTTAAAATATATTTAAATTATTAATTTTTCCATATAGTATGCTAGACATTAAAATATAGAGATGATTAATACTTTTATGTAAAAAATGATTTGTTTTATAAAAATAAAAATAGATTGTCAAGGGGGTTAGAGCAGAGAACTGATAGAAGAAGCAAGAAGGAGGCACAGACACGGTGATTCATTCAACCATGAACTCTCTGTCACTCTTTGCCTTTCTCTGTGCAGTTTCTGCGCACTCAGTCGCGGTCGCGGTGGTCGACACCTCCGGTGCCTATCCATCTATCCCCGGCACGGGTAGCGATGAGTGCTCGGTGGGTGGCGAGGGAGTTCTGGTTCCTCCACGGCGGGAAGTGTACGAGGAGGGGCGAGTGTTGGACATCACCCACAGGTACGTGCCTGAGATGCCGGTGTGGCACTCGTCGGAGGGGCTCGGGCAGCACTTCTTGTGGCTGGAAACGAGCATGAAGAATGGGTCGCACGCTAATGGCTCTAAGATGATGCTCGGTGTTCACACCGGCACTCATGTCGACGCGCCCGGTCACTTTTACGACAATTACTTCGACGCCGGCTTTGACGTTGACTCTCTTGACTTAACACTCCTCAATGGTACTCTCTCTGCAACTTTTTTTCTCATTCATTCCCTTTATTGTTGCTCTTCTTCTCCTTTGATTTTTCATACCAATTGTTTTATCTGTTCATAGGCCTTGCTCTCTTGGTTGATGTTCCGCGGGATCAAAACATTACTGGTATGCATTGCTGTCCTTATATAAAAAATTTATGGCCATTTATCATCCTCAGAAAGTGTTTCTAGTAGTTTATACTGTCAGAAAATGAGAAGATTTTCTTCACTGACGAAATCTTAACTTTTGCGCGTAAAACTTAACAATTTTTTCATTTCGATACCAAAACTTGATAATGAATACAATGACTGAGACCCACTGAATAGTTTAACTTTTGTTTGTTTGTTTGAACTGCTCCATACTGTGAATTGAATGAATGTGGTATTCTTTTTTTAATTAGTCTGATTTTATTATTTTTGAATTAATTCACAATTTCTAATTGACATCAATGCTAGAGCTTCCTACAGAGTAAACATGTTAGAAAATTGTGTTTGTCTTGGCATTGCTTACTCTAAAGCTTGAAGTTAGGTGGATGTTTTGCTTTCCCATATATTGTTTTCTTAGTCGTTGTTTTGAATGTCTGTTATAAAATGCAAACTTATCCCTGTTGTCATTTGTTATGTTTATTTAATTAAAAGGTTACCAATTTCTCTTGTTTTAGCTGAGGTTATGAAGTCCTTGGATATTCCAAGAGGCGTACGTCGTGTGCTTTTCAGAACTTTAAACACTGACAGGTGAGTTGTATAAGTTACATGTCTCATGATAGCTGTAAGAAGATTTTCTTCCTGTTTGTGTACAAGAAAAAAAAAAAAAGCGATATTTTTTATTAAATTTTCTCCTGTGCTTCTCTAAGGAAACTTCACAGTTTTTGCATATACATGAAGTGTGTTTTGTACAGCCTTATTAAGATCAAACAGTTGTTTGCAGTGTTAATTATTATTATATGTATGAGAAATAGGTTTCAAAAAGTTAAATCGTATCTCTTATAATTTTGAAAGTATAAGCAACATTTTTTTTTCTACAAATTGCATTGCATTCATATACTTCTTCAGTCTTTCGGTACCTTTTTATGTTCAGATTCAATTTTGGGTTGCACATTGTAATTATTGTAGGGTGGCTGTGGATCTGAATCTGTTAACCTTCACACAGGAGATTGTAGTTTCCATGTCTTGTGATGAATAGGCTATTAGAAAATGGAGAAAGGGTGGCCCTTGGAGTTTATACCTAGAAACAAGATTGGCTAATTACCAGAAGCACAATGGTTCATTGATTATTAATGAGAATTTGGAAGTGAAACAGAGTTTATAGCTATATATGTTAAAAGAAATTGTTTGTCAATATGAACTTTATGGTAGACATCGGAAGATGAAGGAAAAAAGATCTATGATTCTAATGAGTGAACTTTATGGGAGAAAATAAAATTATAAAAATATAAATTTAGAAAAAATAATAGGAGATTTTAAGTTATTGGACTTTGGTAAATCACAAACACCATTTACCATATATGGAGGAAATCCAAGGGAGGGAAAGTTTTGATTGAAAAGAATTTAAATTAAAATGTTTATAGTACCTTCCTCTTTTTTCCCTTTCCCTTTCCCTTTGAATTTTGTTATGGTAATTTTAACCTTTTTTTGACAATTACTGTTTTAACCTTAATGGTTCATAAATCATAATATAATTTTAGCTTACAGTTTCAACTTTTAACATTTTGCTTAATAATATAATGATATTTACAGTGTGTTTAGTTTGGAGTTAACTCCAACTCCAACCAAAGTTGGGCCAAAAGCAAGCTCCCTCTTGCTTTGGAAAAAAAACTAGTTTCCTTGTTTTGGAAAGTGTGTTTCCATGTTAAACCCAATCTCAACTAGAAAAGTAGAAACCAAACATACTATTAGTTGTTTATTATAAGCTACATGTGAGCTAAATCTTTGTTGAAATGTTAGGCGACTCATGTTTAAGAAAGAATTTGACACAAGCTATGTGGGATTCAAGGAGGATGGTGCAAAATGGTTGGTAGAGAACACTGACATCAAACTTGTAGGTAAGATATAGATGTTTTTTAATATTTGGTTGCTTCTTCCTCCCAAAAGCATTTCCTCTGTCAGTTGTTCAACTCATGATTGGGTTCCTTATCTAAGTCTCCCAAAAGTCTGCATTTACATATATAGGTTTCCTCGTCACATTTTAAAACTTACTTTTTGTTGTGGCCATTTCTTTTGTCTTGACTAATATATCTTACTTTTTTCGGTTAGGAGGACATCCATTTTTAAGCATACAATTTATCTTTTGTGCCTTTACTACATATTTTTTTAACTTGAGAGTATAGTAGTTATTAGCTTTTATTTGTGATAGAGGACTCAATCAAGATGAGTTAATGTCAATTGATTTCATTCTTTGTAGTTATAAATTAGTAAATAGCTGCAAATGCACAAGGTTCAAAATGCAGATGATTATTTTGAATTATTTACCTCATTCTCTCCTTTAATGTCATGTGTGGACTGTTTATTTGCACCAGCTTTTCAACTGCAGTATTGGATACTAGTCATCATTGCCTTTATAAGGTTTATATATCTCCAAATGTATACATTGCTGATTGTATGAGACCCAACTATTATAAATATCTTGGATATTAGTCATCATTGCCTTTATAAGGTTTTTATATCTTCAATTGTATACCTTGCTGATTGTATGAGGCCCAACTATTATAAACTTCTTGCCCATGATTGGTTACTTCAGCAGTCTATGACGTGTACTTGTATTCCTCATACCAACATAGTGACAGACTCACAGAAAAAAGTTCTTTGTTGTGGTAGCATCACTTTGTCCTAGACATGTGCTACTGCTATAACTTGGCAAACTAAGTGCCCCCCTTTTCAAAAGGTTATCATTTCCTTCTGGTTTCTTCAATTTGTGATTTACCTTGAACTTTATTCGTTGTGTCTACACCCTACATTATGTAAGTAGCCATTTTTTGGTCCCAAGAACTAAAGACTAAGGAGCTATTTGGTTTGAGAAAACATTTTCTGTTTTTTAGTTTTAATCACAAAAATTCTGTCTTGTTTTCATTTGTTTCCTACTTTTAGAAGTTCATAAAAAAAGAAGTTCAAACAACCTTTTATTATTTTGTTTTCATATTCTGTTTTCACTAATTTCCATTTTCACGTAATAGGAATAAGACTTGGTTGCTTTTTTCTGTTTTCTCTTTTCACCAATTTCTATATAAAAAAACAAATATTTTTTCAAACCAAATGGCCCTTGAGTGAGTGTGTGTTAGAGTTATCTAATTAGGCAATGGACCTTAAACAATTATAAATTAGGGTTAAATGTGATAGTGATATAAATATAGTGACTTGGCATGCAAACTGATTACATATTTTAATTTTATTTTAATATCTTGTACAAAGGAACAACTTCAGTGGAATTCTTTTGCTGTTCCAATTTATCGTAGTCATATTTCTGTTTGTTTTTTTTTTCTTGTGAAAATTGTTATTGTGCTAATTTTTGTTATTTAAATAACAGGAGTTGATTACTTATCTGTTGCTTCTTATGATCACTCCATTCCATCTCATCTTGTTTTTCTGGAAAGCAGGGTAAGAAATTCTGTCTTATGGTAAAAATTTTTGCACTGGTCACTCCTTATTACTTTATTAGTAACAAGCAAATCATTCCACTATCTTGTGTTGAAAAAACTATAAAAATTACTAATAAGAGCTCTTAGGCTTCAAAATATTAATTAGTGCCTTATATCTGGGATCTTTCTCCCTTCTTAAACTTTTGTGCTAGTATTCTTAATGTCGAGTTAGATATCCAAACTCAATATTGGTACTTTTTTTGGCTATGAATCTCATATAGTGTTTCCAGCAAGATGATGGCAATATTAATTTATCTGTATTCTGTCTGTATCATTGATGTCTTGTTCAGAGAAAATAGCTATCTGCATTGGATTGCTTTTGTACTTGTGCTTCTCAAATTAATGCACATTTTATGTCTTTCCAATGATGAGCCTACCCTTTTTGTTCATTCATAATGGTTATTACTTCAGTTGATTTATCCTAATGTCCGGCCTTAATTAATCCACTTCTATGGGGTCGCTGTTGATGAACTAATCCAGATTTGTGGTGCAGTAGCATTCTTGTCTGAGAGGCTCTTGCCTCTAGATAAATAATGTTATTGTTTAGTTTATTTAGAAAGATAATTGTAGTTAAATTCAGTATAATATGCAGATGGGTAAAGAAAAGAGGTTGCTAGGATGTGTCTTCTGATTTTGATGTTTGAAAAAAAAGTAAAAAATTGTATCAGTTGTGACTTGGATAAGAGCTATCAAGCAATGCACTGACAAACTTCAAATGCATCAGGAAATCATTCTTGTGGAAGGTCTAAAGCTTGATGATGTCCCAGCAGGAATATATACTCTCAATTGCTTGCCTCTTAGGTTGGTTCATTCTGAGGCATCACCAATTCGATGCATTCTGATCAGATGATGTGGGATCATGTCAGTTTGTGGTCAAACTTGGTTCCAATTGGTCGGTATGATTATAATACGAGAATATAATGTGCCATATTTTCTATATAGTTTCTGTGCATTATTCTTATCCTTATCAAGTCAAAATGCTGATACTGAAGGGTGAAACTGCTGTATGAATCAAGGTAGCCACGAATATAATTAGTGGTGTTCACAAGAAATTTGATGCAAGTTGCAAGCTAAGCTGATAATAATGTAGAATTATCTTCAATTACTCCCTTGGGTTGGAAAGGAACTGGATACCGTTTGTCGAATAATATCTGTTATCAATAATTTTAATTAAACTTCAGTTGTGGATTAGAAGCCCAGAGGGTCCACCTGTAATAACTTGCGGTTTTAATATTTAAGTAGGCAAGGACTTGTGCAATTTTGAAGGCGCAAACCAGTAGTCTTAAACTCTTAATAATTATATCTATTTCTCTTTGAAAAATAATGAAATACTAGTAAGGATCTCGTACATTATAATTGACTGTTTGTAAATATAAATATGTATGAAATATTAAAAAATAAAATATATTTAAGAAAAATTACTTTGTTAATTATAAAATATAAATAAATATTAAAATACATAAATATTTTAAATTTTTAATTTGAAAATGATTTAATAAAATGCTATTCTTATGTTAATTTATAAATATTGTATTATACTTTATTAAAGAAATTTAAATATTAATGAAGATAATTATGGAAATTAGTATTATTAATTTGAGACTAGAAATGATTTTTTGTGGACAACGAAACATAAGTGGTTGAAGGGCAATTATAAGGTAGCATTTAGTTTATTTTAGGCTAAAGTATATTTCATTATCTTTTTATTTTATTGATAACAAAGTAAGAAAAAATATTTTTTTATTCATAACTAGTTAAGCAAAAGACTTCTCATTTCAATTAGATATGTTAGGTTAAATAAATATTCAAAAGTTTTAAAAAACGAAAGAAATTTTTCAACCAAGAATATTATCTAGTAGTGTTCAAGAGTTTTTTTTTTTTTAAAAAATAATTATTCAACAGTATTGTTTAAGGAATTAAAATCGAGAATTTCTATAGAAAAATATAATATTTATAGTGTCCAAAGAATAAATAAAACCTACCAACAATTTTCCTGTTATTAGTTAGTAAAAAACTAAAATGAAAAGAGACAAATAATGGAAGGGATTGAAGTCCAAATAATGTTGACAGGCGTATGAGAAAGAAACTGATTGTTTGATAAATTTTATAATATTATTGATCAGATATGATGTGTTTATTTTTTTTTAACATTTATAAAAAATATTATAATTACAAACAATGAATTTTTAGAATATTTTTGTGAATCTTCTAATGTTATGTAGAAATGAAAAATTCTTATAAATTTTTATATTGGTAGAACTCATTTGAGGTTTTAGTTTATCTTTAATTATTTTATAGTAAAACTCACATCTTAAATAAAAAATCAATTCTTTAATAGGAACTATTCTTTCGTAATGTAGAACAAGTCTTCTGTCATTATGAAATGTTAATTTTTATAATGGTTCTTGTGACTGGGATCAACTCTAAGATGTTATGAGAAATATGATATAATATTTTTTAAACAATTAAAGAGTTAGTTTAATAAATAATGAGTGTGAGTGCAATATATATTTAAAATAATTAAGGGATTTTACGTCATACAAAATTGACAAAATTTGAGAAAAAAAATTATGAATGTATTTATATTATATTTTAAACGTTGCCATTACGGCATATAATATCTTGTTATTTTAAAACAAAATCTAAAACATAATTATACAAGAAAATAGTGAAATATATTCCTCTTTTGATGTAAAAAGCATATTCTAAAACAAATTCCAAAGAAAGTAATATATGTAGAAATATCTCTAAATATTTTCCTTACATTATTTTCAAGAAGTTCCATATCATTTGAAGTAACACTTATTCTTTTAATATTTTTTTTAAAATTTCTATTTTGCCCTTAATTTTTTCTCTATGCTCTCTCCCCTTATCAAAAATCCTAAACTCTAAACCCATGAATATTAACATTTTGAAAAGCAGGAGAGTTGTTAATAAAAAATAATAGTAACAGTGCAAACTCATTAATTATAATTTATTATCACAACTACTAATTTCACTCTATGAATTTATAACTAAATTTGTTTATTCTTCGGTAAAAAAACTTACAAAAATAATATTTACTCTCTGACATAGGTTACATAGGAAAAAAAAAATTTCAAAATTTGCATGTTGTTTTACTCTTCAACATAGGTTTATTGGAAAACAAAAAAATTTTGTAAATTTTTTTACTCTTCAACAAACCGTTATCGAAGAATAAAATATCATACAGATTAAACTCATAAAAATATATTTTTCAATCAAAATTTAATTAATATATACAGTAAATAGATTATAGAAAAATTTCAATCATAACTCTTTATCATTTATGTGATTTTTTTTAAAATACTAAATAAGTAAAGAGTGTCTGCCTATACCAAATTAAACTCTTCTCTTTTAATAAATATATACTCTCTCGGGATAAGTGGGAAACGTGTTGAACTTTGTGTGTAGGCGAAGATAAATAAAATATCTGAGATAAGTTAACGAGGAACGCATTACACGTTGACAGAGTGATAGTGAAAGTGTTGGTGTGACAATGAAGAGTGGAGATGGAGTGTTGTTGTGGTGCGCCTTGGCGGTGGCGATCTGGGCGGCGAAGGGGCAGGGCAGCCTGGTCCCTCCTCGGCGGGAAGTGTACGACAATGGCCGAATATTCGACATCAGTCACCGTTACCAGCCCGATATGCCGGAGTGGGAGTCGAACGACGGCATAGGCCAGTTCCTGTGGCTTCCGAAGAGCATGAAGAACGGTTCCATCGCCAACAACTCCGAAATGAAGCTTCCAACACACACCGGCACCCACGTCGACGCTCCCGGCCACGTCTTCGACCACTACTTCGACGCCGGCTTCGACGTCGACTCGCTCGACTTGCACATTCTCAACGGTTACTCTCTCTTTCTCTTAGTTTCTTACTAACACCAACATAAGCTTCCTTTTAATTAAGATCAAAATCTTGAGATTAACCACGCTAACATGCCTTATGCCTGTGTTCAGGACCTGCTCTGTTAGTCGATGTTCCTACAGAGAGTAACATAACTGGTATCGAATATTGGATGCCATGCCCTACTTTCTTCTTTTAAAACTCCTCTTTCTTTGTTCTTAAATCTTAACAAAATACTCGTCCAATGAAAATGTGTTGTTCTTTTTCAGCTCAAGCTATGGAGTCCTTGAATATTCCAAGGGGTGTAATACGTGTACTCTTCCGAACGTTAAATACCCACAGGTATTCTCTACTACAAGTAAAGCAATTAGCCAACCATTACAACGTTTTCTGATCACTCGCCGATTCATACAGTTCTGCTCAATCTTATACTTCAACTTTAATAAATTTTCAGAAACAGCTTTGAAATATTACGATTGCTATTCTTGGAGTTACGTGTTTCTCTCAAGCATGTTTTTCAACTCTATGTAACATTATATTTCCATGTGAGGGAGCTTATTCTTTTTATATATTTATTTCCTCAGTATTTTAATTGTTCTTTTTTATGCTTTGTTTGTCTCCTTTATTTATTTTAATTAATTTACGTACGAGTAAGACTTGAATGCAGCTATTTTTTTTTTTAATTCATTGGACTTGTGTCAATGGCTATATTTTCCTTGGTAAATAAAGCAGAGGTGTGGATGATAAGCAAAAGAAATATTTAATTATGATTTGGAATTTTGCTTAGATTCGATCATCTGCAACCATTCTTGATAAGATTTTGATGTTAACACCCAAACTACACTATCGTTTTTACAATCTTTGAATGTCGTAGCTCATTTGAAACCAAATGTTGAACTAAAACTTGTTAAATTTTTAGGCGGCTTATGTTTCAGAAGGAGTGGGACACTAGCTATGTGGGATTCACGGTGGATGGAGCAAAATGGCTAGTGGAGAACACTGATATCAAACTTGTAGGTAGGTATAAGTTGTTTTACCTTTTAATATTTGGCTGCAGTTTTCCTTGGGAATTTCCTGTCATTTGTCCCAAGTCCAATTGCTGGCTTTACTCTAGTTTTGCACTTGTAAACTGCGGCACCTTTTTTTTTTCTTCCTTTTATGATTCTGACTTCATAGATTTTTCATAGATGTCATGCAAGATAAATAAATAAAGATGACTATTTGGTCAAGTTTTTACTTTTTGATGAGCTGAATAGCGATGATAGTTTCCTTTTCTTAAAGAAGATAGGACAGGATGGTTTTGAGCCACCTGTGGTGGAAAAACTAATAATCTCTATTTTTTGGGTTGCTATCTCTGAAAACTAAGAGCCCATTATGCACTGTATTTTTTGTATTTTCATTGCATGTTTAGCTGAAATATATCAGCGACAACCTTCCTGTCATGTTCAACTTTTCACATATATTTCTTTTCTTTTCTGCTCAATTATGTTCCTGACATTTATTTGCTGTGATGCAATGCAGGAATTGATTACCTATCTGTTGCTGCCTTTGATTACTTGATTCCATCTCACCTTGTTTTTTTAAAAGACAGGGTAAGAAAACGTTCCTTTAAGTGAAAACGAATTTCATCTTGAGGCCTTTAGTGTCAAAGCACCGCTAAAATAATTCTTGATCTCTGTATTAATGGTGGGTTCTATACACTAGTGTGAAACCTTTCATTTTTATTATTTGTGATCTATATAACCATGAGCATCATTTGGTACTTCCACCCCAATTAGTTGACACCAGTTAATCTCTCTCTTCACACACAGTTATAACTAGAATTTACACTTTTCAAACTGTTAACTGGTAAGTATTTGGCTTTGACAGTAGACCTCTGAAAGATTGTTGGAAGTTATTAAAACTGACACACAAAGATAGTCTTATTAGTTGTTTAAAGCTTATCTGATATCAATACGATCCTATCCTTTGGGCATGCCAATATAGGCTCCTCGAAAATGACATTCTAATAATTACAGTTTTGCATAGTAGTACACGTCAATAGGGCTCTTATATTAACTTACCCATTGTCTCCGTACCAATCCCAATTTGTGATTTGATTTGGTGTAAATCACTTCTGCTCAAATATTTAATCTTTTTAGTTTGGTAAATAATTACTTGTTAGTCAGTACGAGATGTGTTTTGAAATGAGATTGGTACTTGTGTCTTCAGATTTCCTTTTATAAATCAGATTGAATATGCTTCGTTTGTTGCTTGGATAAGAGAAAGTCAATGTGGCCTGAACTAACAACTACAAATGCTTCAGGAGATCATTCTCGTGGAAGGCTTGAAGCTTGATGATGTTCCAGCTGGATTATATTCGGTCCATTGCTTACCTCTTAGGTTGGCTGGTGCAGAGGGATCACCAATGCGGTGCATTCTTACTAAAAATTAGGGTACGTGTGAGCTAGGGATGGACAACTTGGATTTGCATTTTTTTCCTTGAGGGTGGGAGGTGGGAAGCGATGTTGTATTTTTGAATTCTATAAAAAAGTTGAATTCGTCTATTCAGTGAATCAATTGCCAACACTGTTGAAATTGCCGCAGGAAACAGTGTGTTGCAAAGGCTGTAGAAGATGCAGATCATCAGTAGCTCTTGCATGTGTGGAGCAAGAGGGATGTAGCAATCTTAGCATTATCTTGAATTTGATTCTCTTGTGTACTAGAGTGCTAGCTGAAACTGATAAATTGGCACAGTGGTGTCCTTATGAAGCTAGATAGTTTCAATGTTGTGCATCTACTTGCGTGGTTTATGTTTACACTTACTAGAAACATGCATAGCACTTGAGAAGTCATTTTGAAAAGGAAAAATAATTTGTATATAGAGAATTTACATGTAGCATTAGCACTTTAAGATAGACGCGACGTTATTAGCATTATGCTGAGTTTGCTCTTTTATCTGGTAGGTTGGAACAGAATAAAATGGCAGTGGTGTTCTTTATGGAGCGAGATAGTATCGATAATGTTTGTTAACTTGAGTGGCTTATGTGTATTATACTTATAGTCATGTTCAAGCACTTAATTGAACAAATCCTTTTGAAAAAGAAACAAACATTTTGTTCCTTTAATTTAATGATTTTTGAGATTTTATCCGCATGTCTTTTAATACAAACATTTAGTCTTGATGCACAAAAAAAACCATTGATTTTTTAAATGTTATACGATGGTTATTTTTTAAATGTTGATTGTTATGTGTCAATGAAATGGTAAGATTGATTTAGATGTATTTTTTGGTCCTATTTTATTAATTATTGATATTTTTTTTTAAGATTTTATGTCATGACCGATCCTAAGCTATGATCCGTGCACAAATTACTTGTCTATAGTTTGACTAGCCAATACATCATTAGATCAAACATTGAGTAAAAAAAAAATACATAATGTATTTTACTTTACATATCTAAAATTTACTCTTTTGAAATCTAAAGATATCATAAATATAAAAATAACTTTAAATTTTAAATAACTAACAATGTTACTTTTTTTTTTGTGGTGAACAAATTTATATCATATTATCTTTTTGTTGTAGTGAATAGAATTATACCATATTATTTCTTCTTTGTAGCAAATAGAAATATATCACATTATCCCTTCGTTGTGTTAAATAAGACTATTAAACATTATCTCTTCGTTGTAGTGAACAAAAAAATTATATATAATTATTAAAGCTACTAAAGTATTCATCAAATCACCAAAAGTAACCAATACTAAGTCAAATACATAAATTTAAATATAATTCATCATTCTTTTTTATTACTAGAAACCAACTTATCAAAATAACTTATTTAACAATTACATTCTTTTCCAAAATAAAAAATAAATTCGAAAGATGTCAAACACTACTAGTGAGAGCAACCACAATGTTTTCCATGGAATCTAAACATTAAAGGCAAGACATGAATGAGTTAGATAGAAATCTCCAAATTGAAATATCTAGGGTTAGTGAGAGAAGCACCATAATCTCAATAATTGAATTCCTTACCTCTAATACATAGCACATAACTAATTGATTATGTAAAATTACTTATTTACCTAAAAAAATTTAAGATTTATTTCAAAGAGATCAAATTGAGAACTCTAAAAGAGATGGTAATGGTTTTCTCCACCTCAAATCTCTTTCCCAATGATTATAGAGTCCTAAGGATGTAGAAATTTTATGGTTTTGTGACTAATAAAGAGAAACAAGAAAAAAAAATGGAGTGTGAAGAGAGAAAGATGATGCTAAAGGAAGAGGAGAGGATGAGGATGAGAGAAAATGTGAAAAATGACCATTGAGTCTTGGGAAGAAAAAATAGATAAAGAAGGTTGTGTTTTTTTTAATAATATTATAATAGATAAAGAAGACTTTTTTTTTTTTTTAGAGAAAGTGTGAAAAATGACCGTCGGATATTGGGAAGAAAGATTAGATAAAGAAGGCTTTTTTTTTTTAAATGATATTATAATAATGTTTTTTTTTTCTTTTTAAAAGACCACCATTTAATGAAATGGTGTGTTTCATTTCAAATTTAACAATTTGCGTTTGATTGAAACTTTTAATATTAAATGTTAATAAATACAATTTTTTAATAGTGGTATTTCATTTGAAAAATATGAAAAATAATGGACATAAATTTATTAATTTAGAGATTTTTTATATTAAAATCATGACTTGTTGATATGATTTGAGAATTTGAGTATTTTTGTGATAAATTTATTAAAATTTGCAAATAAAATTATCTTTATAAAAATTTTGATTAATTCAGTGAAAAAAATAAAGATTTTGATTAATATGTTATTTTGATTAGTCTGAAATTAATTTTGATTTTGATAGTCATTCTAATATAATAAATTTATTTTTCAAAATATAAGAATGATTATGTGGATTACGTTAATTTAAAAAAATGTTATAAAATTGATTCTAAATTGACGATAAATTAGTATATGAGAAATATGTTATATTATCGACAATACAAGAAAATATGTTACAATATACATGACAATCACGAATTGAATTAATTTTAAATTGAAATTGAATTAATATATTATAAAAATATATTATATTATAAACTAAAATCATATTAAATCAATACAATATTGCATAGTTGGAAAATATTTATATTTTAGTTATTTGCAATTTATTTTGGTTTGATAATGATTTTAATATTCTAAAAATAATAGTTTTTTTAATTTACCTTAAAATCTTATATGAATTAAATCAAAGTTTATTTTTAATTTTAGATTAGCAACAAATTATGAGATTATGATATATTTAAATCTTACAAGTATAATTACATTATTTAAAACATTGATGTTCAAATAAAAATAATTATTATATATTTTTATATCATTTTAAAATATTAAATAACAAAATATAAATTTATTTTATTTCTTATTAACATTATTAAAGAAAAATTAGAAGAGATAATTATTTATTCTTCTAATTATACATTGTTGTATTTCTTCAGGGGACATAACTTGTTAAATTTGAAAACATGAAAGACAAAATGTCAAAAATTAATAAAATAAGAAACATAAAATACATCACTGCATGTGAGAGTTGATGTTTAAAGTCTAGTAACTAAGGATCAATAAACACAAATTACATTTTTTTTCCATTGTTGGGAGCAAAATGTCTAACTAAAAACTAAAAGAGTAAATAGGTAAAATGTACATGTAGATATCTAACACTTATATCTTGAATTAAATTTTTAGACAAAATTAATCTTTAGTAATCATATTATGTAAATTTGTTCTTAACATATTTTAGACAATGTTTTTAAAAACCTAAAAATATTAATTAAACAGTGTTAATAATAATGTACATGATCTTCATAAAAATACAAGGATTAACATAAATATTTTTTAAAAATTTATTAGTTATTCAATAAAAAAATTATAAAGTTACCACACGAGTACACAATCAACTGCGTTGGGAAGGGCTCAAATCTAGTTGGCAGTCCATTGAAAAGGAGCTCACATATACTCATGTAGTGTGTAATGCAAGATACCTATTCCTTTACTATGGTCATCAGATTCATAGTATCTGTCTTGCTCCTCTCTATTTTCTAAAGAAATGGACATTTCCTTTTTTTTATTGTGAACTTGACACGTGGCTTAAAACACATCCAACAGGTAAAAAGATATTTGAAATTAATTAATTTAAAAAATATAACATTCAATTTTAATTTTAGGGTAAGGAAAAGGGGAAAGAGGTTGTCAAGAATAGAGAAATACCTTCGTGCTTTAATCGCCCGTCACTGTGCCACGAGAGATCGTTCTCTCGCGCCACTATGTAGTCACAGCCATATGAGTCCTCCTCTACCTTACCATGTCGCTACTTGTGGAGTTATGCTTGTGGAGTTATGTTTTGTTTTTTTAATTAGTTTACAATGATATTCATGAAAATTAAATTGTGGTTGTGAAGTTATGTTTTTATTTTTTTAATAAGCTGAAGTTTGTTTTTGTAAGTAGAAAAATTGTAGTTGATGTGATATTTGATGATCATTTGCCTAAAGGATCCTTTCTAAGGTCACTTGGAAGAGAAATGAATTTATGGAGAGGAAAGGAATGGGGTGAGGTGCCACAAACACTATGTTTGATAAGCCAAAGGGGAGAGGTCACAAGGGAGGGGTCCCTTGATAACTCTTAAAAGCTCTCATAAAGGAGAATGGGGGACACTTAAAGGTACGAACCTCATGGCTAATATAGTCTCTAAGATTAAATTCAAGTGTAAAAAAAAAATACAAGTGAGAGGAAGAGCTCCTATTTATTGAGGTAGCTAACCTCTTAAACAAGATAACCTAAAAAAGAAGGGTTAGGATTAAAAGGAGAGATCTAAGGGATGGTCTTTAAGATTAAATTCAAGTGTAAAAAAATACAAGTGAGGGGAGAAGCTCCTATTTATAGAGGTAGCTAACCTCTTGAACAAGATAACCTTAAAAAAAAAAGGCTAGGATTAAAAGGAGAGATCTAAGGGAAGAGGATTGAGAAACAATCTCCTCAGATCATCAAACTTGGTGCCCAAGTTTCTCAAACCAAGGGCTAAGATTCCTTCTTATTAGTTTAGGGGGTTTATGTAGGAAAAAAGGGTGTAGATATCAAGGCTACCCCTTATTTCCTTCATAAAGACCCAAAAAGTTAAATCCACCCTCTAAATTCCTAAGGCACCACCTAAAATAAAAATGGACTAAATACATGTTCCAAATTAAATTCCTAATGCTCCTCACAATTAAAATAAAGGAAAATTACATTTTATTAACTAAAGTCCCTAGCCTAATATCTTCACTCTCCATAGGAGGTGAAATCTTCCTTTGTCTGCAAGGGCTAGGTCTTCTTCAATCCTTCTAGCCATGACCCTAATGATAGGTCTTTGACTAGGCATGGTCACATAAGTAGTTCTTTTGTGAAATAGGGCTAGTTTCTTTGGTTCAATTATGGCTTGTTGTTTCATTGGAATTTAAGGAGTTGGTGTTGTAAATGGGCTTGTTCATAGCTAATTTTCTTTTATGTTTTGTAATTTGAAGGAAGTAGCGTCATTTTCTTTGTATGCAGATTGATTATTCTACATTTTGAAATTAAACACAATTTAGTGTTTGCCCTCCTCCATTGCACCATGCTGCATTTACTAGGTTGATGGTGATTCTACGTTTTGTAATTTCTCTACTAGTTGATTATTCTGAAATTGTCCCACTACCTGGTTAAAGATCATTTCCATAAGAATGAGATTGGTGATTAAGGATGGATTGATGATTTTATATTCTTGTCTATTGTCAAACTTGATGTCCTACTACCTGCAGTTGTCCTACAAAATGAAATTGTTGAATGGAGTCTAAAATTGTTATTAGAGTTCATTTATGATTGTGAAATTGTCTTGCTATTTGGTTGAAAATTATTCGTATAAGAATGAGATTGGTGATTATGAAATTGTTAAGGATAAATGGATGATTCTGCATTCTTGTTCTTTGTCAAACTTGATTTCCTACTACCTGCAGCTGTCCTACACATTAAAATTTCTTAATGGAGTTTGAAATTGTTAATAGAACTCATTTAGATAGTGTAAGTAGTTTTGCTTTTTAAATAGTTATGTACTGAAATTGTAACGAGAGCTCTTATAGGAATGAAATTGGTTTTGTACCAAAATTTTAATGACAACTCTTATGGGACTAGTATTGAAATTTTAATGAGACCTCCTAGATTTCTCTTGTGCTCATGTATATCCTTGTACTGAATTACAATGAAATAACAATGCAATTTCAAAAGTTTCTAGTATATTTTTGTATTGTTATTATTGATCTAAATTAATTAAAGAGTTAATTAAAAATTAATTCTCTGTGTAATTAATCAAACACTATAAAATTAAAATAACTTCATTGATTGTCTAATAAGGGAGCATATAAAAGGTGGAATGATAAGATACAAAATATATCCAAAAAATGAAGTTGTACGACCTCAAAATAGGTGTCTAATAAATCTACAATGTAGCGTACAAAAAACATAACAGGTACATATACTTAAACCACTCCTCCAAAAAAACTATATAAAAAAAATGTGTCTAGTGTGTCTAAATGAAGTTGTGCACCCTTAATGCGTTCTCAACTTGACTTGAATGTGTTATTTGGATTGTGCTCTCATGTTGACTTCCATTGTTAGCTTCATTTACGTTCAAATGTAGACTTGTATTCCCAATTTGACTTGCATTCAAAACTTGGATCCTACTCCCGCATTGACTTCATTTTTATTTATATGACCTATTATTGAGAAATTGAATTGTAGTCTAGTAGTTGCTATACAATTTTAACAAAGTTAAATAAACTTTTATAAAGGATATGCTTAAAATAATTTTATAACATGAAGGAAAAATTGGCTTACCATTAACAACTCACTAAAAGTATGACTTGTATTAAAAGTATATACTTCATCACTTGTTGCTATAGATTGATCCTATATAGTTGATAGTATAAGTAACATGAATAAAAACAAAATTCATAACTTAGTGAAAAAAATAAATAAGGAGTAAATTACCATATTTTCTTGAGACTTTCTCGTCTTTTGTGGTAAATTAGCTTTTCTTTTTCTAGTCAATTTCTCAACCTAAGATTTAGGCATTTTTTGGCCTTATACGAGCAATCTCGTTTCTTTATGCCTTTTGCCCCACCAAAATCAATGTTGATTACATTGTTGTCAATATTTCCATTTGCAATTGATATAGATACATCACACCTTCCTATTAATTCTCCATCCATAGATTTTTTAGTTAAGATAACTTCAATTATTTTATTGGACTCTTCACAAACTTCGGATAAAAATGTATAAGTTTCACGAGATTCACATGCTTTATCTATCAATTTAACCATACGAGGACATAACTCATTACATCTCTTAATGAAATTGGCTTTTATGTCCAATTCAACATGTTTTCCTTTCCGGTCTCGATTTCTTCCAGACCTTGCATCTTTTGTATATCGCTTTGGTATATAATGTTGAGGAATTAACTTGATATTCATCACATCCAAAACTTTCAAAGCATGACTGCATAAGATACCATGAGTTTCAAAATTTCGACAATCACAAGCAACCTTTTGATCCACGACATTCACTAATACTATTCGCTCCTTAGTGTTATCATAATTTGTAACAACATAGAATCCTTCTTTCATTTCTTTTATGCAAGTGCGTTGATATTCCTCATATTCCTCTTAGAATTCCTCAAATATTTTTGGAGTGTAAATCTTTCCAGCTTGTACAAGCATATGAGCCTTCTTCATTTTCAATCTAGGTAGCTTATATCTTGATTCATAGTGTTTTCCATTGACAACTCTTTCCATGTGTGTGAAAAATTGTACCAAATTTAAATCTGGCTTCAAATGATTTTTCAAATTAGCATTAAAACTCCCACTTAATTGAGTAGATCTCATACCTACCATGAAAGTTCTCCAAACATTATACTTAACAAGTAAAACTTTCAAAAGAAGTAAAGTTCTTACTTAATTGAGTATATGTCATACCTACAATGAATGTTTTTCGAATGTAAGCCCCTCCCCATTTTTCCTTCACTCAAAATATTGTGCGTAGCCATGAATCATCAGAAACACTATGGTCAACAAGTAAAGTATTTCATGCATTAAAAAAATTCACATTCTTCCTCGTGTAGATCAATGCATGCTTCAAAATTTGAGTAGAACTATGAACTTTTTTATATAGATGGTTCACATGCCTAAGGGCATTTTCTCTTATATGCCAAGTACATAATCCATGAAATGTTTCTGGCTTAACCAAATAAATAGCTTTAGCCATTACTGTATCTTGATCGGGTAGAATGATTTTAGGCTTTTCTCCATCCATTGTTTTCAGAAACGTTTCAAATAACCACTCAAAAGAAGAAATTGTTTCATCATATAACAATATTGCACCAAAAACAATTGTTTGCCTATGATTGTTAAGTCCAATAAATACTCCCAAAGGTTGATAATCCTTATTTATCTTGTAAGTGTATCAAAAGTGATGATATCACCAAAGTACCCAAAATCATTTAATTTGTGCATTTGCCCAAAATATATTTATTATTTGCTCTTTAACATCTATTTGAAAGTTACAAAAGAATGAAAGATTTTCACTTTGTTGTTTGAAGTACATCAATAATGCACCTACTTCACCATACCTTAAAGATTCTTTTCTTCTAGTTCAGAAGTAATTCTTATGGTCTTGTCTTGTATAACCAACACTATCTATTCCACCAACTTGCTAGGACACATATCCATGAAAATCTTTTGGTTTCAATCTAGATTCATATGCTAATACAATTTGTGATGCTTATGACTCAAATATGTGTTGATGAGAGCGAATCATATGAACATATTCTGGTGGTTGAAAAGGATGATTATGTTGAGTTATAAAGTCAATAACCTTGTATTTTCCAATCTTTTAATCAAATGAAATAATCATATGCGCTTCACTCCATGTTCCAGTTTCTACCCTAGGCTCTTTTGTCAAGTAGTCTCATTTGTCAACACCTTGTTTACCCTCTTTGAAGCATGAGAACGTTCTTGAAGTTAGAATTCCATCTTTTTTGCTTTTATTTGCATATTTTTTATGAATACTAAATTCGATTCTCTCACTGTACTCATTATAAAATTCATAGGTCGCTACCTCTCATTCAAACTCCATTTCCAAGTATGGTGTATAATCAACAACACTCTTTTTATCATCTTGGATAGTATTTTCATGAATATTTTTTACCCATTTTATCTACAAATTTCTATTATTAAATCAATGGGCAGCACACATATTAGAGATAAAATTATTCACACCTCTCTATATATTGAAAATTATTTCAGCAATATACACTATATACATAAAATGTTTTTCAATTAATTCACTAAAACGTAAGTAACAGCACATGATTAAAGAAAAAAAAGTATAATGGGTTGCACAATTTCAAACGCGAAACAAATAACCAAATAAATGCATTGATTTTTATTGAAGGAAAAGAAAACATACTTTAGTATCTTTAAATCTGCAGGAGCTATGAAAAATTGGAATCAGCTTAATTAAAAGTTCTCAAGTGGGTTGCGTATTTGGTAAAAGCGTTTTGGCGCGTAATTTATATGAGGTTCTGTTCTAACCGTTGATTAAATATTAGATTATGTGTCATTACATGGTTTCATGAATTGAACTTTTCCATTTGTTTAACAAATGGAGAGGATCTTTACTCTAACAGTGCACCCTCTTTAATCTTTATCCCTCAATGCTCAATCAATCACCCACGCTGGACTTTTCCTGGATCTAGCACAGTAATATAAGAAAAGTCTCACAATTAAGGTTGAACCCCTAAGGCTTGACCCTTGAGGATGGTAGCAATATACAAAGAGTTTCACACTTATAAAACATTATTATTTTTTATTTATATGAATTTTAAAATATTAATTAATAAAATTAATAAATTTATTATATAAAAAAATATATAATTAAATATTAGTGTAAAATTCTTCATGTATATAAATGTTTTTCTTGTGAATAATATATACAAAACTGAAGAAATATTAAATAAGGTTATGCAAAATGAATAATCTTTTTAATTAATGCACAGGGCTTTTGTGGTAACTAGAAAAACAGTCGGAGAGTAAACAAAGTTTTAAATGCTAACACTTAGATTCAAAAAAAATAAAAATAGCTAAATTAATTCTTAATATTTTTAAGTGCTAACACTTAGATTTGAAAAAAAAAAAACTCCAATTAAATTAAGAGAAAAACACTTATATTATTAGTGTAAAAAGTTTTACACTAAAAATCAATTACAAATTTTGATATGTGACAAACTTATTTACTTTATCAATTAATACTCTAAAGGTCATATAAATAATTAATTGTAATTAACCGGAGTCTAAATTATAATGTTAATACGTAGGTGCTAAATTCTTAAATTAATTCTTAATATTTTTGTACGTGTAAATTGGTTTTTAAAATATGATTTTTAAAGTGTTTTAAAATATCATCTAAAAAACCTTATATACTAATTTACATAAGTATAATGAAACAACCATTAGAGAATAATTTGTTTGGAAATTTCTTTCTAGCAACCCAATTACTTAGTCTTATAATTTTCAACTACTAAATAATACTTTATTTCAATATATAATTTCTTTTCTTATCTCATGTACTATTATTAATGTTTTTAAAATTATACCAATAATTCAACCGCTGTTTCAACGTTTAATGAATCATTATTGAATTAGTAATCAAATTGATCTTAATAAAATAATATTTTTTTAATTTTAATATACTATAGTAACTATATTAAATGATATTAAATAAATAATATCATAATATTCATAATATTAAAACATAAAATATCATAAATTATACATAATTTATAAGTTATAAACATAATTTATAATATATAATAAAAAAAATTAAGAACATAATTATAAAATGAATTTTTTTACTAAATATACACTCGTATTATTAAGTTAATCTTTTTTTATTAATTTTTTAATTATATTAAGAAAAAAGAAATTCAAAAATTGAGAGAACCAATTAAACTGTCAATTATGCTGGTTTCGTAAACAATTGGTTTTCCACTGTAACTAAGTTGAACAGAGGACCGATTTTCAATTCAAATGATTGAATCAACTAGTACAATCCGATCCTAACAACTATGAATATTATACTTTTTTCTATCCGTATCTTTTTTATCTTTGTCAGATAGAAATATTAGAACTGAAGAGTCAGATAACATGTTTATCAATTTTTTTTTTGAAATGTTATAAAAATTGAATTGGTCATAATAACGACCTGCAATGTGATTTGGTAGTTTAGTAATAAGATCGAATGACCGCCAGTTGAATAAGTTTATATTGAGAAATTAAAAAAAATTATTTAACATAATTATATTATACTTTAATAGTTTTGAGAGGTGAATTTAGTAAAAATTATAGTGTAATTATCAATTTTGCAATAATTTTATTTGACCCAATCTTCTAGAATGAAAAATAATGGTAATTTTCTTTAATATCTTTCATTTTCTATTCATATTCCCACATCATTTAAAATAATTAAAAAACTTTCAATATATATGCCACCCTATTTTAATCTACAGGAGCAATTAATCTAGAATATACATTTAAAGTGTTTTGGAATAGTTGATCTAGAACACCTTAAATGTATATTTTAAATAAGTTCATTTAGAATATATTATGTTATTTGCAAATCAGGTGATCTAAAATACAATAGTAGGATATAATAGTATTTCGAATCGGCCAATCTGAACAAAAAATAGTTAATATTCCATATCAATTGATGTGAAACATAAATATGATATTATACTTCTGAAAGAAACAATCTGAAATACAATTGGTCAAGTTCTCCTGCTACATTCTAAATCACCTAATCCAAAATTAATATAATGTATTTCGGTCAATTGATCTGAAAGTCATTTCGAATAAATTGATCTAGAACATCTAAAAATTTATATTCTGGATAAGTTGATTCAGAATATAATGTTAAACATAGGTAATAGGGTGAGGGTATTTAGAGGTTTTCAAGATTGTTTTAAACACTGTGAGGGTGTTAATAGTAAATGAGAGAGTACTAAAGAAACTAAAAAAATATCTTCAAACTAGTCTGAGAGAATTTCAAATCCTACTTAACAAAAGTTTAACACCTATATATTGAAATTGTAAAAAATTTTTATATTGATATTTAATTACAAACTTTCATTTATATTCTTTTAAAATATTTATTAACAACGTCAACAAACTTAGGCTATAATTAAATATTTGGATAAAACCTGCCATTCCTATAAAAATACAGGGAGACATTGCCATAGCTTGATTGCTTGGCTGATCCGTAACCGCTTCGAGTCTGATCGGTTTTTCAAAACACTGTTTTTTAGGAGAAAGGGGAGTGTGTTGAAATAACATTATGTTTTAATTGACTTGCTTTATAAACTTCAGTTTTTATGAGAGTTAATAATCTTGGACAGCAAAAGTTGTCTTTTCTTTTATGATTTGATCTTTACCTACTATGTGCACAAAGTTCTCACAGGTATTTAGGATCATCATTTCATCTTCACATCTGGCATGCATTTACAACCTATTATTGATTTTCCTTTTTGAGGTGACAACCTATCCTTTGAATACTGATCGCTGAAAAACTGTGCTAAGTAGATAAACTATAGAGGTCAATGAACGATTCTCAAAACATGTTGGAACTGTTTCTTTCATTCTCAAAAAACTATGCAAGTACGTGTGCAGCCTCTTTTGCATGTTTTGATATCAAAGTAGTGAAAGGACTATGATTTTAATGGTCTGACTGTATACCAGAGATCTGTAAAATATTTCCCCCCTTTTCTTAAAGTTTCATGTGGGAGTTTCTATTTGTTTTGTTTAAAAGATATATGATTAAATACAAAAAATAAATAAATTCTAATACAATCACCATGTAAATCTTTTAGAATGAGCGCATTACCTAGATTTGTGGTGCATGAACCAGACGCTTACTGTGCGCTGAAGGTATCCAAGTGTTTAGATGGTCGTGATAAAATTAATTTGGAAAGAAATTAATTTTACAAAACTGATTATAATTAAGTTTAATTTTGAGATGATATAAGTTTTTCAATGAATGTATGTAAAGATTAAAAGAAAGAAAGATAAGAAAAAACAGATTGAAATCAATTCTATGCCGTGACAGCTTATACAGAAAAGTTTGATCTTATACCACCTACAATTTTAAGTCACAGAACCACAAATTAAGCTGGAACCACAAATTGAGGTAGCCCATAATACGGAGGCATAATCAAGTTATTTGAGGAGTTAAAAAGTAGGTAGGAACAGTGGAACTGGTAGACGGAATAGAAGATTGAAATAGGAAACATACAATTATGGTATAACAATTGAAAGCTGTTTATCAACGAAAACTAATTTGCTTAAGAGATGCATTATGAAAGCATTATGCTGTCGGTTATGCGGTCAAGCAGTGAAATAAGAGACGCATATGGTTATTACTTGTGAGGTGACTGTTAGGGTGTGCTAAGAAATTTGTTTGGCATAGCTAGTGCGCTATTGAATTTGATAATAATTCATGTACTTCAATTTGATGGGTTGTTATAAACAGAAATAGTGAGTGGCAACATGTGTGGTTTTTAATGTAACTTGCAAGTTTGTCACAAATTTAAAGGGTTTTAATGATCGTCAACTTATTTATTGTTGATCTTATGCAATTTAGCTCGTGAGAATGGTGTTGAATTGTTAAATTTATGATAAATTTTTATGTGAAATAAATTTTGAATTCAATGAATTGTAATGAATTGTATTTGATGGTGGTTGTTTTCAATTTAGGGTCTAATTTTTTCTTTTTGTTACATTTATGTAATTTTGTATAGACAGAAGTCATCTTATGCTTTCGTATCTGAATGAATAAATTTTTTTGCCAAAAAGAATAAAATTAAAGCTACAAATAATAATTCTAAATATAAATTAAAGATACTACAAACAACAAATCAAATAAAGTAACATTCTTCTTAAATTTCCAGTTTTTAAATGATTTTAGTAAAATAACTAATGAAATAAGTTTTTTAAATTTCAGAAACGGAAAATTGTTTTTAATAAGTAAAGTAACATGCTCTTTAAATTTTCAGGTTTAGTTTTTCTTATGATTTTCAGTTTTATAATGATATGTCAAGATATAAATCAGTGACCTTGGAAAGATGGTCATGGTTGTGAGTATAACAACTGTATTGTGATCTTCCTTTGATCCATCTTCTAAGTATGTGGTGCTCTACCATGAACAAACTATTGAAACAATTATTACTATAATATAGTGGAAGAACAAAGTTTAATTAAGTTGAAAATTTATTGTCAATATGTAGTTTCAAAGTCGTAACTTTCATCTTTGACTTTTGGGCATATGTTCATGAAACAAGTAGAATCCATTTTTTTTATATCAAAATCTTGCTTGTTAAGGTTGTTATTAATTGTAAGTATGAACTCACTGTAACTGATAAAACATACAAGTATAAAAAATACAAAAAAATTTAAAAAACAAATTGAGAAAGAAAGATTAGATTGAACTTTTAAGTTAAATATTTAAATAAAAATTATAAATAATTTGACAAATTAAAGATAAAGGTTGCAAAATTTGAAAATATGAAGAATTAAGATTAAAAGTTTCAATTATATAAAATTAGAGGAAAAAAAAATTAACATGTTAAAATATATACTAATATTTCAAATTGAGAGGGTACATGTGCAACCCCTCCAATACACTAATACACGTAGGTCTGCCATTGGGAGTATCTGTTTCCAATTCCATCCAAAGAGTTGAATCTTCTATTCAGTGAATCAATAGCTAACACAGTATCTTGAAATTGATGCAGGAAACAAAGGGGTCTCACATTTTGATTGGTTGCTACTTTGAATTTGGTTCTCTTTTGTCTGCTAGGCTGGAACAGATAAATTGGCATGATGATGTCTTAATGGTGCAAGATATTTTCGATGTTCTGCATCAACTTTTGTGGATTATGTTTTAAAGAAACATACATATGCACATCACAGAATTAATTTTGAAAAGGAAAATAATTTATATGCAGATAATTTGCACGGCATTAGCACTTCAAGAGAGATGCAACGATATTAGCATTACTCTGAAATTGTTCTTCTTTTGTCTGCTGGGTTGGAACAGAATAAATTGGCACTGTGCTGTGTATCGTTATAGACAAAGAAGATCAATGGTGTTTGTTAACTTTAGTAGCTTATGTGTAAACTTATAACCAAGCACAACAATTCAATATGTATAGATCGCTAGCACATAGCAATTAGATCATATTTTATTACTAGAATAAAGAATCAAAGGCACTACACAAATAACTGCTTGTTTTGGTCTCAGTTAATTGTTGACAATGTTCGGACTGTGTCTTAATTCTAGTTGACAGCTGATGACTGCTGAAAGTCTGAGAAATTCACTGGAGATTATCTGATTGTTGAATGATTTCCAATCGAGAGAAGGACTCGATTATACTCAATCCATAAATATAAATTATTTTTTATTCGAATATTTCCTACAACAACAGCAAGGCTAGGCCACTTTACATTGATGACTAAAACATATGAGTCTACAGTAGTATATCTGCTCGATTGAACAAATGTTGCTGTAACCGGTGCATGGCCACATTATGTTCTCTATGATACTATTGTTGCTAGATTCCACTACCACGGCTACCAATGCTTAATTCAAATCAGTCAATTCAAACTCTCTAAATCCCTCGATCCCAATCATATAATTTTCAAGAGCAAGCATTGTAATATAAGAAAAGTCTCACAATTACGGTTGATCCTGCCAATATGGTAGCAAACAAAATGCAAAAAACTGTAAAGAAAAGACGTAGCACTCAACATAACTCTTGTTATCTGAATAGAAAGATGTAATACTCAATATAACTCCTTTTGTTATTTGCATATATAGAAAGATGTAGTACTCAAAATAACTCCTTTTGTTATTGCACGTACTAACACTTTGTCTATTTCGTATATTGCTTAATTTTCGTCTAGATGGATAAATTTAAAACGAACAGCTAAATAGCATGTTTATCAAGTTATTTTTCTTTTTAAAAAACATCGTTCTGTTTGTAATTGGTTTGCTTTATGAACAGAAGTTTCTATTGGAGTTAATCATCTTGGACAACAAAAGTTCTTGCTTTTTCTCTTATGAATTGATCTTGATTTATTGTGTACAGAAAGTCATCACAGATATTTAGGATCATTATTGCATCTTCATATCTGGCATGCATTTAGAACCTATTATTGTTTTTCTTTTTTCTGATGATAACCTATCCTTGAATATTGATCACTGAAAAAACTGCGCTAGTGAAATAAATCATTAAGGCCAAGGATTCTAAAAAAATGTTGGAATTGGTTGGTTCAATCATTCATTTAGCTCCAAAGGTAATGCAAGTACGTGTGCAGCCTTTGATGCATGTTGCAATATCAAAGGACTATTTTATTTTTCTTTTTATATTTAAGCTATGATTTTAATTGGCTGACTGTATATTCCAGAGATCTGTATAAAACTTTCCTTTTTTAAAGGTTTATGTGGTACTCGAATGAATGATTGAGTTGACTATTTGTTCTGTTTAAAATAAATGATTAAATATAAAGAGACTTCTAATACAATCCCATGTAAATCTTTTGGTACGAATTGCCTTGGGTTGTGGTGCCTGAACCAGAGGCAAGCACAGATACACTTATCATGATGAAGTGTTGAGGGGAGCTGAAGTTTATCGGTAAGCCAGGCTTGTTGAGAATTGAGATCAATGCAAAACAAGTCATGTTTCATATTTACAGTTGAACCTACAGATGCAGTTATGGCCTCCAATGAATTTACTGGAGATTCTACTTAGATTGAAATAGAAAGTTGCAACAGAAAGGATGTAAGGATTAATAGATAGAAAAAGAGAAAACAACAGATTGAATTCTATGTTCTAACAAAGCATTAGTCAAGTTGAAAAATGATATCACTCTATGTGAGTAATTCGTTTCTGGCAGTGAATCAGGACTGCTCTACCTACTATTCAGGATTTACTTGTCCGTTCTTTTTCTGCTGCAGTCACTTTTGGTTTCATCATTCCCCGATCTTGGAATCTTGACATTCCAAGATGGAAGGAAAATTTGAATGCAAATAAAATTCTTTATGTTTTTAGTTAATTCATCTATTTACCCAATTATTTCACAGCTGGGATTTGGGATTTTTGCTGAGATGCGGTGATGCACAACAGCTAAAAATGTACCATTATAAGAGTCACGGGTTCTATCTTTCTGTTATGAATCCAGCCATGTGGGTCGAGCTACACGACCTGCAGGCGATAGTATATGAAGTGACATGCCCCAACCAATGGCTCAAAACTTGCTGGACCATAACTAAACTAAACTCATCCACATTCTCCTATTCTGATAACACTAATATCTGGTTTTAAATATTACTTACTCAGATGGAAGAAAAACAAACTAACAGCGTGTTTGATTACAAGTTTGACATGCTTTTCTACATTTATTGTGAAAATATCAATTGCAGCTTCTGCGCTTTTAATAATATGACGTGATTTTCCCTGTTTTGTAACATGTGGCCAAATGCAGTAAGAAGATTCTTACTATAGTATCAAGTAAATTAAAGTCTATGCACAAACACAAAATAAGATTAATTGCAATATTCTTGGTTGTCTTAAACAATAACAACAACGTACCAAAGTCTTACATTTAATAAGGGATGCTTACTTAGATCAAACAAGACATTATACTCAATCAAAAAATTAAATTTCCAAAATGCGAATGTGTCACAAGTTACACATACTAAACAAGATTAATTGATTGATCTGTCCTACGTGCTGTTGGATACATTATCTCTCTCATTTGTAAGAAATAGAATAGAAACAACCTTTTGTTTTGGATATACTTTGCTGCGTGACATTTTACTACCGTAGGATTTAACTTTTCATGATCCGCGTACACAACACATGCTGCATGTTTTGTTTTGTGTATTTGTTGGCGTCCTCTACTTGTCGCTTTATACCAACAGTGTTTTGTACCACGAACAAACACTTAAGGTGATGATTACCCCATATAAAGTCACATTTAGGGTGTTCATCATTTATCACCATCACTTGTCAACTAGCGCCAGTTCACTGTTAGATAGTGTTTAAGGCTTTGAAAACTAAACTTGTGATAGTGCTAGGGTCACTCCTGCCTGTCACAAGATACCCAAATCTTTGTCTGATAAGCCAGACATGCTTGCAGCATGGCAGCCAAGTTTCACAGATTTGGGACACAAGCCATGCTGGGGTTAATATCTGGCCCCAAAACCATAAAAAACTTCACTTGTCCTTTTCTTCTGACTTTGTAAAGGAACCCAAGAGGCCTTAAAGGGATCCTTCCTAGTTGCTTAACAATAAATTTTGCCTTGTTAGAAGAGAGGGAAAGAGATTTAGCAAGGCACCCTTGTGCCTTCGAGTTGGACCACCTAAATGCTCACTGTTTCTGCCTTTTTGTTTAGGCATTTAATGCTACTTGTCTATTTCTCCCTTGTAAACGTTTTATTTTCCATATAAGACATTACAGCAATATGGTGGGGTACCCCGTTAAGGCGCCAAAATTATTTTAGGCCTCCTACTAAGAGGTTCTAAACTAGTAACCTCAAAAGCCTTTCCTCAATTTATTGATCTTCTGGACTTGGTTATTCTAAGTAGGTAATGAAACCAAATACTCATAAAAGAACTTGTGCTCAGTTCATTTAATGTTTGGGACTAAGTAAAGTCCCTTATTTATTAGACCAGTCCAGCTCACCAGTGTCATGTTTATCAATTTCTAATTTGCTAACCATGAGGCTAGAACTTCCTGAAGAGATTGGCTTCAAGTCATCATTGCTCACACTTCACATCAATCCTAAAAGTTAGATGATTGTTATAATAATATCGAAAAAAACTTCGGAAGCTTGTAGCTATCAGGACTTCAGAAAAGCCAAAGATTTTCCCATCCCAGTTCTAAATTCTCCGACTATATTTCAAATTCTATGAAAGCTTAAGTTAAAATACTGGACTAAGGACCACAACGAATGTGATGCAAGTTCTGAAATGGCGTTCAATTTAATATAACAAATAGCGATGTACAAAATGTTTGTACAAATTTATATGTGTGGCATAATGACTTTTACTCGTACAAGTTCAGGATAACATGGCCAAATCTAATTATGTTTCTATTGTTGGCATTTTTGTCTCTGCTTGAGATGATGGTGGCCAGTTAGAATAGGATCGTTTCCTAGCACATTGGATGCCGATTGCAGGTAGCAAACATTAACTGTAACAATAAAAAAAAAAAAAGGAACGTTGTGATAATAATTTGGTTCACGCATTAGGTGTGGAAATGCTAGTTGACAGAGGTTTGGGGTCTCCATTTCTGATCCATTGGGGGCCATTAAGAATAGTGATGCATCAACTGTTTGGAATCCATTGGTATTTGGGACCATATGAATCTTGGATAGTTCCTTTGAGAGTCTGAGATGCAAACAACAATACCTTGGTTTAGAATGCAGTTGGGTGTAAATTTGTCTCTGCCTAGAAACAGCTTTTCATCAAGTTAAAAAGATCATGGTGTCAAATTGAAAGAATCAGAATTCTTTTCTGCTTTTCAGATAAAATAAAATGCTATATTTGACCTCTCTCACTGGTAACTAACCTTTGAAAACTTAGCATAACAGTTTTACTTCAATTTTAGTAAATAATTTATAGTTTATATATAGCCTCATATCATATTTCTTTGTAGATTTTTTAATGACTTTTGATTAAATCAACAATAATTTTTTATTGGTAGATCGTGTATATCTTTTATACCCGTATATATATTCTCCTTTTAAATATTAAATGCGGCTCTGGGTCAGTTTATCCCCGCTCCATGACCAAGAACTTTACTTTTGATAAAATATTTTTTACTTTTTTCCCTTACCCTGATGTTGAAACCTGGAAACTATCTAACCTGTGATGAATTGTTTATTGTTTATAAAACAAATACAATGACTTTGAGAATTATGTACAGGAAATTATACTGCCAACAAGAAGTGGGTAACGAATTTCAGTTCTGAGGCAGGTAAAGACATGAGTTTGAAAACTTGAAATAGTTGAAGAATTTACTTCTTAAAAATGTTGGCTTCATTCTTTTGGTTGATTTAGCACATAATAGACAACATTATAGCACAATGATGTGACGTATTACCTTATTAAAGAGAGTATTAATTTTGCCTGCCTTAATTATCTTTGTCGTGGAACAATAAAATTCTTCCCTGTTTCATCTGCTTCGGATGAAAAAAACAAATTTTGAAATAATATTTTTTTTAGTGAAAAATCTAAACTCTAGTAATTCATGATGAAAATATGTTACACGGGAATTCATGATGAACTGTAGCAATCATTTTGTGCTATCAGGCATGTCATGTGTTAGAATGCAATGTATCAAACTATAAATCCTACATTTGCGTTATGGTGGTAAAATCTTAACATTATATTTGTGTTCATAGTTTTTGGCAACTAGAAAGAAATTTATTGTTAGACATGGAGTGAAACAGCAAGATAAATTTCATGTTCATTGCAATAAGATATTCTTCCAGAAGTTGTGAACTGTAAGTTAATCAGCATTAATTGCTTTTATGATATTTTCACCGCCTCTAACAAATATCAGTGTCATTATTAATTGGAGAGGGGAAATTATTAATGGTTAGAGTTAAGTGATTTGTAGCATTTTGGGATGGTTTACAGAAAGAATGGTCACCAGCTTCATCTTTCCATAAGTAGATACGGCTGTAGCTATGAAGCTGCTATGTCATTAAAGATTAAAGAGTATGTTTTATTGTGCAGCCTAAGCAGTGTGTTTTTATGTACTCTAGAGAAAACCTTTGTGGGGTCCACAAGCATACATACTTATATAGTCCTCTTTTATTGTTCTTTTAGACTTTACAGCTGTAAGCAAGAAAAGACCAGAGGAAAATTACATCGAGGGGTTTTAGCCCAAGTTTATATTATTGATATGAATTTATTAAACAATGGCAAACACAGGATGAGACTAGGTCAAAAGAGAAAGTTCAAAATCACCAAGCTAAGCCCCAAGGCATCATATTATTCTACAATTATTGGTGTGGGGGCGTACATTACTGATCTCACAACCTTTGGTCCTTAGGAGTAAGGCTGTTTCCTTTTGAAAAAACATTTTCCCCTCTTAAGTTTTTCTCCCTCTGACTCATGAAGTCATGATCCATCTAGTACTATCTTTAATCAACCACACTTAAAGTAGAGAAAAATATTAATAGAACCAGAGACAATCTTCCTATAAAATCAGATTTTGTCCCCCGTAATAAAACCCCCTACCTTTATGCATCCTATCATAATTTACAATTAGTGGGCGTTTTGTCAAAGCCACCAGTAAAACCAAAACCATTATTATAATTCAATTTACTTCTTTTCTTGTGTACTACTCACACTCCATTTCATGGAGACAAACAAATATGACATTCTTATGCCTTTAAACTACTCCAAGAAAAACTGTTGTAAAATACTATTATACTAAACTATTATATATGTGACATTCTTATTCCATCATGCTTACATACCACCCGTTTTTACACACATTATCTTTATAGAAATTATTTGTGTTTATACACGTGAAAAAAGCAGAACGAACTTTATTTTTGTTTTCACACGAGAACAAAGACAAAAAAAAAAAAAAAAAGCATAGAGAACAACGAAAAGGCGAAGCATGCAATATAGTGAATCCACTAGAATGATCATCATGAATCTTTGCATTCATAAAAGAAAAAGGGGTAGGAAGAAAAATAAAAGGAAAAAAATCTCCACGCAACTTAGAGAAAGAGAAGGTCTACGGAATGTTATCCACATGGGGTATGCCACCTTTCTTGTTTCTGTAAAAAGAGTATGCACTTAATCGTAGTTAGTCTAATCCAACTAATGACTAACAAAGCAAAGGTTGCATAAGTAGTGAAAAGCTAATGCTGTGTCCCCCACTATTTTGAATTAGTTGTATAAGTGTTTAATTACCCGTGTTCTTCGATATGTTCTCGGCTTGCCATTAGTGCTATAATAGTCACGATTAATGAATTGCCTCCTACTACTGACTTGAAAATGCATAATTGTTGAGCAATTAGTCTTGTTAATTGAAAAGATAAAGTGTGACAACTAATAACAGCTAAGAACCAACAAAACTAATTTTAAGTGTGGTTTAGTAACTTTATATACATGCATGCAAACTGTTTCAAATTTCACAGAAATTATCAAGATATATATGCCATCGATCAAATCAGAAAGAAATTAACATATAGGAAACTTAAGAAGTATTCTGACAACTTATTTATAGATAAGGACTACTAGATTGGTTATTCTATTCCAATTAAGCAAAAAATTAAAATAAAAAATACTTGAATTATTTACTCTCAGCTCGTAATTCGTAAATACATTACTCTTAAACAGTAAAACTCTCTGCACAGTATTAGACATGAAATAGAGAAATCGCACTTGAATAGCACTATTTATATTCTGTAAACCTTCTAATATAATTACAATGAAACATTTGAGAATTTAATCTATTGAAATAACATTAGCATCTAAATTATAATGCACTACGGTTGTTGGGTTGGCAGAGATGGCAGGAGCAGACCAGAGAGTATAAATTATGTAAACCAAAAGAAGTTATGGTAGCACGTCCGTGGTTTCATGCCTCTAAGATTGTGCGGAAGGAAGAGTATGCAATTAATATTGCACAGTGACAACTCTGTTGAAGTTTCCAACTAAAAGGTTCTAAAGTACTATATGTTTAATTAATGCTAGTAATCTACTACTGAATAATGACATGCAAAGGCAACTATATGTGCTGCAAAATGCTAAATGTATATTAACTAGGGACATATCAGACTTAGGGCCCTACACACAGACAACACCGTTGTTCACGCCCTTCTCGAAACTGCTTATATAGCTATAGTAGGACTAAATGAACAATGAAAGGTTTTTGGTGTTTTCAGCGGGTCTTGGGTTAGGTTAATATAGAGTATTAGGGTGAGTTCAATATTATAAGACCAAGTGTGTGGCCCTTGTTACGAGGTCAAAAGACTGAATCCCCCAATCAACAAACCCGCCCCCTTCCCCTATGACCAAAACCCCACTGCCCAACAAACTACTTCTCCCTTCACATGCAAACAAATCCCTCTTAATGCGTCCAAATACCCTTCTTATTTTGTTCTGTCTCACTAGTTTTTTTCCCCCTTATACAACTACATAAATAAGAAAACATGTGGTAAAAATCTTTGGGTGGACCATTTGTCACTCTCGTCTCTATGTCACGATACCCCTCCATCCAATTTTTCAAGCACACAAGGAAGTGAATAAAGCATATACAAATGAACAAAATTGTTCCCAATTTATTATAGAAAATATGATATAAATATGTCCAAATTTGGTATGGTCTATACGAGACCAATTGAAGGAAAAAAAAAAATAGTGCCTGAAACATATTATAGAGTGCTGGTGATAGTCTTCAATTCTTCATTGCCAACTTTGTCCTCCTCTTCCCGCGGAGACTACTTCCTCCAGAATCACCATGCCTCTTCAAGAGAGGTAAATGAATGTGGGACATTGTTGGAAATGAAGAGATACATAGAGGGAAGGCACTATAGTTTAGCAACATGCATGGAAAGATTAATTACCACAGTAAATAAATATAAGCTTTTTTTTTTGCCTTTGTTTGTGAAGGAGAGAGAAAGGGTTATCAAGGTGAGGTGCCAACAATTCCGACAATGACCCAGTTAAGTGGTGACAATTTCATTTGTTGGCCTTGGGTTCTGCTCTTCTTGAACAGAGGCTCTTGTGGTGAATATAATGATGACCCCACTGCCCACGAATCGTTGGAACCATCAGAGCTAAGTGCAGAATCAATTCCGCCACTTGGGCTTCCTGGGATTTGCTCATACTTACGCTTGCTAGGGCTGTTATTATGACCGTACTTATTGGCTTTTGAGACTTGGAGAATGGCATTATAACATTCATCTACTTTCTCCTGTTAAAATGCAGACCAGTAACTATGATCAAATTATGCTCTTATCATGTGCATTAATGACATTGTCAGCATTTATTTAATCTTAATCCAACATGTTCATGGTCGTGTAATTCATGTTCATAATGACAATCATGGACATGGAGTAATGTTAATTAAATAAACAATTATTATTACTTTACTAACATCCTAAGCCGGGAACTAACCTTGTTAATTTTGAGCACACTCCGAAGCTGATTTTTGTATTCCATCCCACCGCAGTGTTCAATCTGGTCTATAACATGCAGCATTGTTGCAGCGGCCAACACAGAAGGAAGACACCCAACAAATCTTGAATCTAGACTCAACAAAAGACATATACCAAATGATAAGAAAATAAACAAAACATCCTTATCGTTTTTTGTACTGATGGAAAAACTAAAAGGCTCAAGTCAACTCAATAATGGTATCTGAAATCGTGAGGAATATAGTCATTATTCTTAACTCTCACCTAAAAGCACAGACATAAGAAGATGCTCACAGCGCCTGAGAAACTCCCAGTGAAGATGAGTTTTCAATCCAAGCCTTCTTATAATGTGATCTAGAAATGAGAGAGGGGTGACAGGGTGCATCTTCCATTTGAGGGTGGACAGCACCAGAAGCTCCATTCTCTGAATAGTCTTAGCCTCAAACACATACTTTGTGTCTTGCACCTGAAAACGTAACATGTGATGAGATATCTACCTAAGATGAATAATAAGAACACACTTAAATGAACAAAGTGTTGTATTGAACGTACTTGAAGGTCCAAGAGAAGAGGCACTTGAGTTTCTTCAACTTTAGCTGCCAAAGAGATGCAAGTGACAGCCACAAGCTGGATCATCCAAGGCTTCTCCCTTTGAAAATGGAAGCTTAGAAGGAACCTATCCAGGTAAGTAACGGCCAGGGTTGCGGTGAGAGCAGAGAATCCATAGTGAGCATTGACTTTAAGCATCCATTCCACTGCCTCACGACGAGGCTGAGAGAGACAAGAGTCCAAATGCATATTATTATTATTGTTATTATTATTATTGTTATTCAAATTGTTATAGCCGTAGACTTCTTGTTGTTGAACTTTCTCTTTGGAAAAGAGAGAGTTTAGTTCTTCATCTTCCCAGAACAAGTCTTGCTCCAACAAGAGAAGAGGGAAAAGAGAAGTTCCAGTGTGGTGCACCTCATCATTGTTCGTGGTCACATCACTGTCTTCTTCCTCTTCATCTTCCCACTTTCCTTCATCACAGTAAAGGGCATCAAGGACAGATGAGACATTTTCGTTGTGTTCTAGTCGGTCGTTGTGGTGCTGGATTGCCATCTTCTTCAGGGAAGAAGAGGGAGTGTAGTCCTTTGTTCATTATAAAAGGAAAACACACATTCTCACACCCATCACCCTTTTGTTTTGTTTCCTCACACTCTCTATCTCTATCTATCTCTAGCAGGGAGTGAAGAAGTGTGAGAGTAGATGAAAGCAGAGAAAGAAGAAAAGTGGTATAGGCTGTGGAGTATGGAGAAAGGTGAAAGGTAGAGACTGATTCTTAAACTGAGTGGGTTTCACGCTTGTCTTTTATAAAATTGTGATACTAATTAAAATACTCAATTCTATTGCATATTTGGAATTCTTTGCGCTTTCGGTGTTCTTGTTTAGTTGGCGGGCAGAATTGCATAAATCTAACGGCACACACACCAAGCTGGACCCATGACAACAACCTCTTATGCTGCCAATTTAATTTTGGCACATTTTATTCATTATACTGAAAAATTTTCCCTCTATAATTCAATTTCCTCATCTACATTAATCAAATATCAAGTAACAGATTGAGTATAGTTGCAAGTTTTATTGTAAAATCAGCAGGGAATTTTGTGCAATAATACAAATGAACTGCATTTCAAAAAGGACACACAGGCATGAGCCCCACAAATATATCACATAAGCAACATGGTTTAATCATATTGCCTAATACTTGAAGGAATTAGTCTCATTCTCATTTAAAGATAAACTTATGAATTGAAAAGATCCATAACCAACAGTCTCCAACAGGGTATTTGGCACGGTTCGGAACTAAAGTTCTTCCTCACATGTTCAGCCTATGTTAAGTGAGTTACACCTATTAAATAAACACTCTTTATTTAAGTGTAATTATTATTTATGATATATTGATATCAAGCCTATAATGAAGGATATTTTAAAAATAAATATATTTTTTTATTTGAGATTAGTGAAATTAAATAATAATAATTATTTTTTTAATTAGTATAAAAGTAATTATGTTTATGATACCAATACTCTCCCCGTCCTTTTTTTAAAGTTTACATTTTTTTTAAACTTATCTCCTTTAATTCTAAAATTAATGAACAGGGTTAGTTTAGAAATACAAGATATATTTAGGGAAATTCTTTTTTTTTATAATTACATTTTTAATTTATTTTTGTTTAATATTATTTAGTATGACTATTTTAGTACATTAAAAAAATATTATTGTTATTAAGACCTATTCAATCACTAATTTAACGATGATTGAACTAGTAAATCGTGAACTATAATATCTTTACCTATTTAATTACCAGTTCAGTTTTAGAAACATTGATTTTTATTTATATATGGGTACAAAAAACTATAATGTTATTGATGTGAATCTTTGTGTTTTTATTCCATGACATCATGTATCATTTTTACACTTTTTTTATTTCCTCTCTTGTTATCCTACTATATGTCAAATAAGTAGGGATGTCAATGAACATGTTAAAAAAACTATACTTGAACTTGATCCCATACCTGCTCGGATAACAATTTTAATCTCTATCTTCGTACCTAGTATCTATATATTCATACCCACACTTATGACACACAAATTTACGTATGTATAAATATAATAAATCAATATCTTTTATACATAAGTGAATATAATATGAAAAACAAGTTAACGTAACATTAAACATAAAATAAATTATAAAATATTCCCTAAACTTTTATATAATTACACATAAATTTGTGTTTTTTACCATAAGATTAAATAAAGTTATAAGCTTATCAAGAGTTATTAGTGTTGATATACTCGAAAGTTTCAAACTTAACATATTCGCGGGCTTTTAATGTAAAATAACATTACAATTACATGATGGGTGCACAAACCAAATGAAAGGGTGTAGGACTCCATTTCCGTTTGTTATAAGCTACAATTTTCTTCTAAAGATGACTATTATTTGGGCTTCCAACATACAACCCAATAAAACCTCGTTACAAGGGGCCTTGCACATTGGGCCTGGCTCCCTTTCAGTTGGAAATTTCATTTGCCACCTACCCATTTTTCATAAAACACCTATTCAACTAAAAAACTTATTATTTCCTCAATTTTTTAGTAAAAAAAAAATAAATTATACGAAATAGGTTTTTTGTAGAAGGAATTTTTTTTCTTCTATGAAAAACTTCTATTAAGAAAAAATTTTTCCTTCTACAAATAAAAGACTGTTCGTAGCAGAAAAGAAATTTAAAAAAATTATATATTATAATTTTATATTTTTATAATATAAAATTTAAATAAAATTTTAAAAAATTATATATCAATAAATTATATTATTGAAATATAAAATTTTAAAAATAAAAATATAAAATATTATAAAGAAATTTAGTAATTAAATATAAAATTAATGAAATAAAAAATTTTACTTACGAACAAAGTGGTCCATAAGTAAATTTTTTATTTTATTAAAGGGCATTCAAGACCTTGTTCAATGTCTTATAAAAGGAGAAATAATACAACGGAAAACACGATAGCACTGAATTAAGTAACACAAATCTCCCTGTAAAAGACATATTCTTTGCCTTCCAACCTGACAATCTCCTTTCAAAATGTTCCATGACCGGCCTCCACACTTCTACCCGATTTGAATTAGCACCCACCGGCAACCCTAAGAATTTGAACGGCAGAGAGCATACAGAACAATTTAAAAGACTAATCACATCATTTCTAAATGAATAATTCACATTTAATCCATAAAATTGACTTTTACTAAAATTTACCTTCAACTCAAATGTCATTTCAAAACCACGCAGAATCACCTTCATATACCAGACCGTATACAAATCCGCTTCCCCTATCATGATTACATCATCTGCATATTGGAGCACGGAGAAGTTTGCCTCCACTCCTACCTTAATCCCTTTTTGTACAGTCCTTTGTCAATAAATGATCTGTACAAACCTGAGAGCGCTTCTGCCACCATTAGAAACAAAAAAAAAAAGAGATAACAGATCACCTTGTTTCAATCCTCTACCCGGTTTAAATTTCATTGTGGAGCTCCCATTTATTAAAATAAAAATATGACTATTCCTAACTATACTATTTATCCACCTTTTCTACCTACTCCCAAACCCCATCCTGTACAACATATAGTCCAGAAAATTCTAGTTGATCGAATCATAGACCTTTTTGAAATCCACTTTAAACATAAAGCAAAACTTCTTTTTCCTATTCGCCCAATCAACAATTTCATTAGCCACTACCACCCCATCCAAAATCGATCTATCTAGTAAAAAAGTTGACTAACACTTAGATATTAACCCTCCTAACACTCATTTTAGCCTCAATGACAACAATTTTGAAATAATCTTATGAATGCTTGAAATCAAAGAAATAGGTTTGTAATGGCCTAGCTTCGAAGACTACCAGACTCATGAAATTATTGCACCATCTTCACCACATCCTCCCCAATGACCTCCCAACATGACTTATAAAAATTCATTCTGAATCCATCAGGTCTCGAACATTTTCCATCTTCACATGCCCAAACCATCGCTTTTATCTCCTCTACTGAAAACGGCTCCTCCAATAGCAGTCTATGATGATCCAATAATTGATTAAAATGTACCTCGTCCATCACTGGTTACTTGAAACCCTTTTCCTTAAAGTAGTCCGAGAAATGCTTCAATGCCTTTGCATAGAACACTCTCCAACCATCCCTCTTCTGACTGAATAGCCAAAATGGAATTCATATGACACCTCGCCTTGAAGCAATTATGAAAATACTTTGTATTATTACTTCCATTTAACATCCACTTAACCTTATATTTCTGCAACATAGAATGCTCCATTACCCTTGCTCGCCCCGAATACTCCAACAAAATGTCATGTCTGGAGATGGTTATCAACTAAGCCCCTACAATTAGCTGTTGATCCGCCATATCCAGTTCCTTTACCTTTCCTGCCAGAAAATTCTCATCATTCCTCCAAATCTCTTTATTCCACTTTTTAATAACCCCTTTTAAACATTTCAACATTATGGTCAATTGGTACAACTTCCACCCCGAACCCTGGAAAGAATTCCAAAACTCTTTCACCAATTCCCTAAAACAGGATCCTGCAGCCAGTGATAAAAAAAAACTTAAACAGTTTCGGCCCCCAACTCTGCTTATTATCTGTTGTGACGATCCAACAATGATCCAAAAACTCCTGAGTTCCCACCCTTTGTGCAATTATCCCCCATTCCTCCATCAAAGCAGGAGAAAACAGAAATCTATCTAACCTGCTAGATGATCTCCATCTGGTGATATCCATGTAACTCTTTTCCCAATAACTGGTATGTCCACAAGCTCTATCTGTTGAATAAAAAATTTGAAGTCTGATATTTCTGTTCTAGAATGGTAATTTGATCTCCTTTTTACTTTCTGTCTATCCAACACCGCATTAAAATTGCCTTCAATTACCCAACTAACATTTAGGAATCCATGTCTTGTCATTATCAAGTCATCCCATACCTTCTTTTTACCTTCCAACGAGCATGGTGCATACATATTTACCATAAACCTCATTCGTATTCTCCCTTCTAAACCTCACTCCCAGAAAACCCTGCCCTTGAATTTGCCAGATAACTTCCACCAAACCTTTCTTCCATATGGTAAGAAAACCTCCACTTAACCCCATTAATGATAGTACTCTCCACTCACACTCTGTCGACCCCAAAACCTCCTTTATTTCTCATTCATTCAAATGTCTGTACTTAATCTCTTGAAAAAACATATATCCATTTTATGCTCCATTAGAGTTTATGCAATCCTACCTAGCATGCATCATGGTTAGGAGGACTCAAGGAAGACATGGCATGGATAAAAGCTCATTGAAGATTTGAAGTCATAGTCTTCATTATTTTTAGCTTGTAAATATTTAATTAGCTAAATAAGAGATTATTTTTAATTCTTTAAGGCCATGTATTTTGGGCCATCTTCTTAGTTTATAAGGTATAGGTGTCTTTAGTTAAAAAGGAGAAGTAAGCTTAGAATAGGTGCATAAGTCAAGACATGATTTTTGGCTAACCCATTTACATTAGGAGATGCTAATTGCACCCATATGGGGGTGAACTTAGGTGTCTCACTTAAGGCCTAAGACTTGGGTTAATTAGTCTTAATCCTAATTAAGCCCAAGTCTCACATTGGCTAAAAAAGTGTGCCCAAGCTCTCCCATTAAGCTATATATACTCATTCCCCCATTGTAAAATTTCACCTTTGAAGTTGAATGAAAATAGTCTATTTGTGAGCACATTCTTAGTAAAAGGTCTTGAGGATCCTCTCTCTTAAGGAACCTCTTCTTAGTTGGTTTTTTATCAAGGGTTCCTTCTCTTGTGGCAAACCTAAACACTTTGGCTTATCTCTCTTTGAGAGTGGCGCCCCACCTCCATTTTCTTTCCTCTCCATCATCCATTTCATGGTGCTTGGAACCTCAAGGAGAAGATCAAGGGGAGTACAAAAGTAATTTTGCATCATTTGGTATCAAGAGCCAACTCTATGAGGTTCTTTTCTAGTCTTAATTTTCTTTAATTTTTTCCAGCTTTTCTTTTAAGTGTTCTTGCTGTTTTTTTTTTTCATCCTTTGATTCTTGTCATTTAATTCCTTTTATGTCTTGTTAGTTTATGTTTTAGTAGTTTTCATTTTATTTATTTCCTAGTTTTTATTGCTTTCTAGATTCAATTTATCTTGTTCTTTTCCATTGAATCTTTATATGTTTCCTTTAGGATTGTTTCTTTAATTTTCTGTCCAGCTTGTAATTACTTCACAAAATTTGTGAAGGAAGCCACACATTGTAGTCTTGATCTTTGGATGCACATTGTTCTTCTTGTTTGAGTTTTTAATTCTATTTTCTTGCACCTATTATTCTATTTTTTAGCCCATTGTTCTCTATTTTGGGTGCATATTTCTGGGTATTTTGAGTAATTTAATTTCAGTTTTTAATCTTCCAAGTTGTGTCTTAGTTGTTCATGTTGTAGTCCTTTTATTGTCTCTTAATTCTACATAGTTTTGCCTTTTATTTTTACCATAAAAAAAGTGTATTTCTCTCTTGGAATTGAGCATCAAAGGGGTCATGCCTCTTGATCTTGTGTCCTTGAGTCTCACATTCTTTAGATCATAGCATGTTTCAAAAAATATTTTCTCAAAATTTGCTTAATTCTTCTCAGAGTCTTTTTTTTGTTGTTATATTAGTAGTTTAAAGTTTTGTGCTAGTCCTTGGTGAATTGCTTTTGCTGGCTATTTTGGGATCATTTGGGCATGTATTTGGGCTGTAATCCTTGAGAAATTAAGTTGGTCTAAGCTCATTAAATATCTCATTTAGTGTCTTCTTTGTTCACCTAAATTTACTAGTGCGTCTTGAACTACTTTGCTTTCTTTGGTTTGCATTTTTTTATTCAATTTTGTGGTTGTCCATCTATTTTAATTCAAGCACCTATCCTCATTACACTCCTTATCATATTTTTTTAGAATTTTGTTAAGTGGTGTAGCAAAAGTATTTAAAAAAAAATAAATCAAAACAAGTAAAAAAAAAAGTGGTAGAAAAAGTGTTAAAAAGAAAAAAAAAACATAAAAAATTTAGTGCACCTCAAGCTGCTTCAATTTGTTTAAAGGAGTGTTTAAAATTCATGAATCTTGCTTGAAATACTTTGTCTATGATTCAGCCATAACCATTAAAAAATTGTGCAAATCATTGATCATTTTTGTTGTGTCTTTTTATTTTTTAGTCTATTCTAATCTAGACCAATTCTAGGTTTTATTTTGTGTCCTTACTTTCTTTCTACACCTTTTATTTTTTGTTTGTCCTTATTGGCTTTCTTTGAGTTTGTTTAAATAAATTATTTCCACTTGGATGTGTACCTATTCTTGTTAGTGCTTTTCTTGTTTTTGTGCTTTCAAAATCTTGCTTCCCTTGTACTTTCTTGGTTAGGTGACCATTTGTTGAAACTTCCGCAAGTGTAGCATCCTTAGGAAGTGTTGATTAAAGCCAAGGAAGAGAAAACTTGAAGAGGAGACCAATAATTGAGTGAAACACTTGGTGAGGAGCATTGGAAGAAGGAGCAATCAAGACTTCTTTTAGTTTCTTGTATTTTTAAATTGGGTGTATTTTCTTAAAGGCCTTTTTAATTAGAGGTGTTGGATACCCATAAGGATCACCTTTTTTGTGTGTAATAAATCTTAGTTTCTCGTTTTAGTATGGATAAGGAATTGGTACCCCTTATTCATACTTAGGAGCACGTTAGAATCCTTTAGCTTTGCTTTAAATTTCTTTATTTGTTTTCAATGTTTAGGAAAATGCTTAAGTCACTTTTAGTTGAGAAAACTTCAAAAGGAGAAGAGTGTTTCTTGTATTTTACTTAGTTCCCTAGGCCTTGCACTTTTAAATGTCATCACACACATCTAAAAGTGTTAGGCGTGTTAATAAAAGAAGGGAAGATAAAAGAAAAAAATAAAATGAAGAGTATGAAAAAGAGAGAAAAGAAAGAGAGGAGAAAAGACAAAAAGAAAGAGAAGAATATATAAGACAAAGAGATGAGAGGGAACGAAAAAGACAAAAGAGAAAAGAGCAAGAGAGAAGAGAAAGAGAAGAGAGGGACCAAAGAGAAAGAGAATAAAGAAAGAAAAGAGAAAAAGAGAGACAAGAGAGAAAGGAATATGAAAAGAGAGAAATAGAAGCAAGAGAAAAAGAAAGAGAAGAGAGAAGAGAAAAAGAGAAAAGAGAAAAAAAGGAATGAGAGAAACAAAGAGAAAAAGAAGAAAAAGAAAGAAAAGATTTAGAGAGGAAAGGGAGAAAAATAGTTAGAAAGAAGGGAGGAAGAAAGGATACAAAATGAGAGAGACGTTTATAAGAGCCCCTATGGTAGCCTTTACACACTTTATAGGAACCTAGAAGAGTCTAGAATAACCTATGACATTAATGCTTCTTCTAGTAAGAAGGAAAACCCTAAAAGGCATCCTAAGAGAAAGACAAACCCTTCTAGAGAGTCATCCAAAAGAAATCATATTGAGGGAAAACCCATAAGTGAGAGTGACACCCCTACCACTAGTTCGAGCACTCGTTCTAGAAGTTCTAAATGTTTTAAGTGTTTAGAAAAATGGCACATTACTTTGTTTTGCCAAAAGAAAAAGGACTTTGAGGGGAACATCAAATGAAAAGGGTACTCATTCATGTGATGATCTCTTCAAAGTGAAACGACTTCTTAGAAGTCATCCTTGTAAGGACACCCAAACACAAAGAGAGAATGTTTTTCAAACAAGATGCAAAATTTTGGGCAAAACTTGTTCTCTCATTGTGGATGGTGGATCATGTTGCTATTGTTGTAGCACAATGATGGTGGAAAAGCTATCACTTGCTACTACTCCTCATCCTTCACCTTATTCTTTGCATAGACTTAATGATGAAAAGAGTGTAGTAGTAAGAGAACAAGTGGAGATTAGCTTCTCCATAGGGAAGTATCACAACAAAGTTTTATGTGATGTAGCCCTTATGGAAGCTAGTCACATGTTGTTGGGAAGGCCATAGCAACATGATAAGGAAACTTTGCATAATGACCTCACTAATAAAATCACTCTCTCTCGTAAAGGGAAAAAGATTACCTTACTTCCTCTTACCCCTACTGAGGTTATAGAGGATAGAAGGATCATTAATCTTAAGAGAGAGAGGGATAAAAATGAAAATAAGGTTGTTGGTAGGAAGATCGAGTCTAAGGAAGATCCACCTTTGCCTTCAAAGGAGGTTCTCTACATAGAAAAATCTTCCTACCAACCCTTACCAAAAGAACAAGTTGAATTTGAGGATGTGCTTATATCTTTTGAGCACCTTGATCCACACTCTCAAGTCCAACTTGATGAGTGCTCCATTCCACTTAAACTAGTCTCGTCCACTATTTCAAAAGTTTTGAGTCTAGCATCTAGTGTAATAGGAGAAGGATGAGGCACTGCTATGTGGAGACACATGCACACTAAAATATTTTCAAACCTTAGTCCCAAACTCCACTACCCCATTCCTAAGAGGTCTCGTTATAGACTTCTCATTCCCCTTAAAATCTCTTGTCTGAATATACTTATTAATTTTTTTATTTTCTTGCAGACTTTGAAAAAGATGAAGAAAGGCTTCAGGATTTGAGGTCAAATCCTCTCCAAATGGGAGGAAATGATGCAATCCCACCTAGCATGCATCATGGCTAGGAGGACTTAAGGAAGGCATGTCATGGATGAAAGCTCATTGAAGATTCGAAGCCATGGTCTTCATTATTTTTAGCTTGTAAATATTTTATTTTAATTAGCTAAATAGGAGAGTATTTTTAATTCCCTTAAGGCCATGTATTTTGGGTCATCTTCTTAGTTTATAAGGTATATGTGTCTTTAGTTAAAAAGAGGAGTAAACTTAGAATGGATGCATAAGTCAAGACATGATTTTGGGCTAGCCCATTCACATTAGGAGATGCTAATTGCATCCATGGGGGGTGAACTTAGGTGTCTCACTTAAGGCCTAAGACTTGGGTTAATTAGTCTTAATCTTAATTAAGCCCAAGTCCCACATTTCCTAGAAAAGTATGCCCAAGCTCTCCCATTGGGCTATACATACTCATTCCCCTTATTGTAAAATTTCATCTTTGAAGTTGAATGAAAATAGTCTCTTTGTGAGCACATTCTTAGTAAAAGGTCTTGAGGATCCTCTTCCTAGTTGGTTTTTATCAAAGGTTCCTTCCGATGTGGCAAACCTAAACACTTTGGCTTATCTCTCTTTGAGAGTGGTGCCCCACCTCCATTTTCTTTCCCCTCAATCATCCATTTCATGGTGCTTGGAACTTCAAAGAGAAGATCAAGGGGAGTGCAAAAGTAATTTTGCATCAAGAGTTCTACTAATTCTCCTTTGTTTCACCCGATCCCGGAACTCCTTCAAATTTAATGACATAATCTTCGTTTACCCATTTAGTGATGACCTTTTTACACTCCTCTCGTTGTCCGCCTTATCCCTTTCTTCCATTCTTTTTAACTCTGCTAAGTAGGCTTCATCTGATTGCCTCCCAGTAATTCCTAATTCTTTCATAGCCTTCTAAACTGTCCCTGTATCATTCATTCCTTCTGCACTACATAGGTTCACCTAGACTGTACCTTCATTTTGGCCAATTTTTCTCACTTCACTTCCATCAACGCTATGTCTTCGGGCTTGCTTCCATATAGTCACCATCCGCCAATTGCCATTTCCTTCAACAGACACATCTTCCCCCCTCCTTCCCCCCCACATACTCCTATTTCTTATAGTCATATGGTTGTGTAGAACAAGATTCCTTCATTCCTTAATACTCACTAACCCGTCTATATTCATTTCTCATTGCACCTCTTCAATTTCACTACGTGATCTGCCCATTTGTTTTGGCCCATTCCTTTCAATCATACTTGGCTGAGAGTACCCGTCATGCCCATTCCCAAATGAACCCACTCCGTCCTCATCAAACCCCTAACCTTCACTATGCATACCATGGCCCACAGTATCATTTATTTCCCCAATTCCTACTTTATCAGCACGTGACAACTTGCACACCCCTCTTCAGTCATCCACACATATTACAACTAGCTTTCCCATTTTCAAGTTCCGTGCTGCACCTTTTCTCCCTATCAATCTGCCACGAGCTCCACTCCCTTTTTGAATCCTTGACCAAAAGAGAGTTTTTAGCATTACCCTCAAGTCTTAGTCTGCAACTCTCCCATGCAACATTTCCAGATTAGGAGCCTTTTTCACTTTCTTCCTTTTGATTTTCCAAGCCACAACAACCTATTCCCTTCTTGCATGTTTTAGCCTTTTGACACGTAACACTTGACCCATCCCCTTCAAAGTGAGCACGAAATCCGCTGCATATAGATGCTACTCCATAACTTTCCCTTTTCGGCAGGCTTGCATCCTTCTCCAGTGAGACTCGTCGGAGCTCACCAAACAACTCCTGCTTCAACACGACTAACCTTTGCTCCGCCTCAAATGATTCATCAAAATCCTCCAGTCCTTAATAGGATCTCATCTCTGATCCATAACTCAAACTCTCTTCCTAGACTTATTTTCGTTCACTCTCATCTCTGGCTTCCACCATTTTTATGTGAAAATACCTATCATCAATCTTCACTTTCAGCACTAAATGAATCTGTTTAATGGACTTTCGATCAATGAGTAGTTGTTCCACATCAAACCGTTACTTCCTTAATGTCACTTCTCTCACTCGCACCCGTTCTCCGAAAAGTGCCACTAGATTGTAGAAAAATCTCTCCCTCCACACATGTAGAGGAACACTATAACAGTTCACCCACACTCTCCTTTCGGTATCTACACTTCAGGGCTTCCATTTATATATCTCCCTAAACCATTGATATATTTATTCGTGTTTTCCTAATACTAATTCCAGGATTAGTTCTGCATTATCCGGTTCCAACAGTACCATACTAACACCCATAGGCGTTACTTTAATCCCATATACTCCTTGGTCCGTTAGAACGTTTTGCATCCTGAATGCGGTTCCTTTACATAGAACTTCTCCCACATAAGCCTTCTGAAGTCTCTGTACCTCATCTACTTTTGCATGATATATCAAATGGGTCTCTACCAATTTCCTTTTTCCTTCCTCCTCCCTTCCATTCATCCTATATCTCACACTTGCGTTCCTCACCACATTTGTATAAGTTTGCTTACTGAGATCTATACCTGCTTTTTGGTTTCCACTTTGATCATGACCAATGCCACCTTGGATTCCAAGTTGCATTCTCTCCTTCTGGTTTTTTCTCTTTTGTTTTACCTCTTACTGCCCATATCTTGGTTGATTAACCCAGAGTTTTTCCTCTCCAATGAAAATATTGTCTAGCTTCACCACTAATCTATCAACCTAATCTTGTAAACTCCAACCTTTGCCCTCTTCTATCTCTTTTATCTCGAATATACACCTACAAGATCTTACCCCACCTCCTAAATATCTCCCACATATCCCTTGCTGTAATATCATCCGGGAAATGAGTAAAATACACAGAGGTAAGTTTTCCTCTCCTTCCGCCACATCTCCCCTTTTGATAATTCCAGTTCTTTGACTACCACAGTAACTAATCGTATCTGATCTGACCTTCCTCCGCACCACACTTCACCCCTCCATGTTCATCCTAAAACCCAACAAAATTACGTTCTTTAACACTAAATGCCGTATATAATAATTAACGTGCTCGATAATTTACTCTATTGTGAATTTTACACTATAACCTAGAATTAAAGTAAATATATTCGAAAACAAATCACATAATTTCAGATATAATTTTGCAAAATCAATTTCAGTAATGTTATCCAACATTGCACTTAACAATTTACATAAAGAGAAAAAGAGGTTAAGATAGTCGTTAAATTAACAAACCATTTGCAACCAGGTGAGCAAATTTAGAAAAAGACAACTCGGATAGATGATCAACGAATTTAAATTAAAAAGAATTATGAGAGAAATTAAAAAAAAAAAGAGTGACATTTTGGTTTTTAAAAGTTGATATGATTGCTTGTCAACATAAATCTAGTAAGGCTGTTGTTTTATTTAAAGATAAAATTATTCTAATTTAACACACTGAAACAGATAGATGTTATTAGCATTGGAAGAATAAATTTATCTTTAGATTTTACTTGTTATCTAAAGCATATCTTATTAAAAAAAAAAAGAAAGAATGGTAGAGTTTCGGTAGGTATCCATAATGTATTTGTAATTATCTTACAGTTACTTGTGCTGGTAATAGTTTTAATTCCAACAAATCCTACTGTTAGTTATCTATATCATGTTTCGACTTATGTATAAATGATAATAAATTAATATCATTTATAGATACCTAAACATAGCATAAATTATAAGTGAAGACAATTTTAAATATAAAACAAATTATAACAATATTTTTTTAAAATTTTATATAATTATATATATTTTTTTATTTTTTTAATATTACTTTCACACTTTTTATTAATCATTACTTTCATATCACCTTAAAAAATATTAGAGTAAAGTTTCACAAGAGTTTTAACTATTTTTTTCACACTTTTTATTTTTTTAACAATTAATTTTATACCTCCTCAAAAAATATTAATGTAAGGTTTAACGAGAGTTTTAGTGTAATATTTTCAATAATATAAGAGATTATTGTAATATTTTTAAAATTACAGTAAAAATATTCAAACACAAATTACATAATCAAATTTAGTTTTTTAAAATCAATTTTAGTAATTATTCAATATTACACTTAAATAACCATTTATATAAAGAGAAAAGAGGCTTATATAGTCATTAAATAAAAAAAAAAGCATTTGCAACTAGGTAAACAAATTTAGAAAAAGACTACTCGGGTAGATGATCAATTGAATTTAAATTAAAAAAACTTATGATTGAAATTTAAAATATAACTAATAAAAAAATTTATATTATTTCCCTTCAAGAATTGGAAGTTAAGGTTGTTCCAATATCATTTGAGAACAATGCACCACAACCTCAAGTTCTACTTCAAGATGAGGCAATTTTGGAATATGAGATTGAGCTATAAACTTTACATATGCATATCGAATCTCAAGTTCCAACTCAATAGACCATGAAAGAATGGTCCACTCATAGGCTCATCATTCTTTCTTGGGGTAAACAACAAGATAAGACTTATCTAGCCTTCTTGGATGAGTGCTCTAATGCACCAAGCATAGTCGCACAACAAAATTCAAACCCTATGAGACTTATACTTAGTGCATTAAGAGTGGAATGGGAAACTTCTGTGTAGAGGCACAACCATACTTTTTTAAATTTAAGTACCTGCCCTCACTACCCCATTCCTAAGAGGTATTCTCAAAGACCTCTTACTCCCCCAAATAATAACACATGTTGGGATATTCTAATTGTTCTCCTTATTTTCTTGTAGACTTTGAAAAGGAGGAAGAAAGGCCTTTGGATTTGAGGTCAAATCCTCTCCAAGAGGAAAGATATGATGCAATCTCACATAGCATGCATCATGGTTAGGAGGATCCAAGAGAGACTTGGCTTGGATATGAGCTTGCCGTCTTAGTTTTTCTTTACCTTGTAAATATTTTAATTAGAGTTAGCTAATTAAGGGCGCATGGTATTTTCCATTAAAGCCATGTATTTAGGCCATTTTATTTCCATAAATAGGCATGTAGGTGTAGGAAGTAAAAAGGAAGGAGTAAGCTTAGAAAAAGCCCTTATTTTAGGCATGTTAGGCTTGTCCATCCACCTAAAAAATAGTTGCTATTTGCACCCTAAGGATTAGAGTCTAGGTGCCTAACTTAAGGTTAATGGACTTGGATTAATTAGGCCTAATCCTAATTAGGCCTAACTCCCATGTTGTCTTGGTTTGTATGCCCAAACTCTTCCTTTAGGCTATATATATTCCTCCCCCTCTTGTAGTTCTTACACTTGAATGAATGAAGTAAGGCTTATTTTGAACATCCGATCTAGTAAAGTGTCACCTTTGAGAAACCCGTATCTTGAAGATTATCTTACTTAAAAGCTTTTATCAAATGTCCTCCTCCTTTTTGCAAGCAACAGGTTAATTTTGATTTATCTTTTGTTGAAAAATGGTGTCAAAATCACCACCATTTCTAGCCTCCTTCATCCTCCATTTCTAATAGAAAAAACCTTGGTGAAAAAGATCCAAGGAAATGCATCATAATTGATATACTTTCATGATTTCACAAGTTTCAACAAGGTTTTAATTAATCTATATGTAGTGCTTAATATTAATTTTTGGTAGTTGTATAATTAAAATGAGTGCAAGTAGTTGATTTGTTGTTGGTGGATGATGAAGTGATGAAAGAAAGAAGTGATGTTGGTAAATTCGTTGAACAAGACAGGAATGACTCCTTTGATGTTTTGATGCTATTCCAAAGTGGAGCTTGTGATTTAGAGTTTCACATAATTCTGTAGAAAACATGAACCAAGAGAGGAAAAACATAGGGCAAGCAGTGGCAGCTTTAGAATTGGAGATCATTCAGGATAATCAAGTTCAAGTTCCTCCAATAGGCACGTCAAAGAAACTTTTTTGTTTTTTATATTGGGCAACAACGTAGGATATTATACCTCTTTTCATATGGTAATTTAGCTCACATCTGGTTTTGCTTTCCAATATCTTTTGTTCTTGTTAACATCTTGCCCCTAGCGGTATTAATTCAACTACAACTCATCCATGTTAAGCCTTGTACCTAGCGGTGATATGAGTTATGATATTTTAGCATACCTAGCTATAGTGTTGGGCTGTCTGGTATTAATTCCTAGTGTGGTGAGGAAAGTTCGGGCCTTGTTTTGAAACACGTTGAAATCACATTCAATGTCAAAATCTCACTTTCTAACACTATAAAACCAAAGCAACACACACCTTTCCCGTGTACTTTTATTGTTGGATTAATTTCATCCAAAACTTGCAATATTATTGCCCATACTCTGTACACTTCTAATGTCCTCTTTCCTTTGCAGAATTCAAATTGTAATGTGATTGTGTAGTATTTATCATCACTCCAATATTATGCAATAAATCACTTTCATTCAACTTACCGAGATTCGATTATTTGGTTTTAGATATATAAAAACTTTTTTAGAAAATTACTTGCCATAAATCCTAAAATAAAACATGAATAGAAGTTTTTTCTAGATAGAGTTGTATATGTATCTGGCGATAGCTTACGCAATTTCAGTACAATGGCTAAATTAAAGAATTTTATTCATGTTCCTGTTTGTTTAAATTGATTATTTTTCAGTTGAGAAAGACAAGATAATGACTTTAAGCACCCATTCCACTGCCTCACGACGAGGCTGAGAGAGACAAGAGTCCAAATGCATAATAATAATATTATTATTATTATTATTATTATTATTATTGTTGTTGTTGTTGAACCTTCTCTTTGGAAAAGAGATAGTTTAGTTCTTCATCTTCTAAAACAAGTCTTGCTCCAACAAGAGAAGAGGAAAAATAGAAGTTCTAGTGTGGTGCACCGCCCTCATTGTTCGTTGTCACATCATTGTCTTCTTCCTTTTCATCTTCCTACTTTCCTTCATCACAATAAAAGGCATAAGGATAGATGAAACATTTTCGTTGTGTTCTAGTTGATCATTGTGGTGCTGGATTGCCATCTTTTTCAGGTAAGAAGAGAGAGTGTGATCCTTTATTCATTATAAAAGGAAAACACATTCTCACACCCATCATCATTTTTTTTGCTTTCTCACACTCTCCATCTCTATCTCTCTCTAGTAGTGTGTGAAGAAGTGAGAGTAGATGAAAGCAAAGAAAGAAGAAAAGTGGATCAATTTTTTGGGTCTAGATGGTTTGGCTGAGCAAAACATCATTCGCTTAGTGAAAATGGATTCTTAATGATGAATGAAGCTTATTTCATTGAGCGAATCATATTTCTAGTAGCAAACATATGTATTTTTATTTTTCTATCCATTGCTCCATGCTTACTTCAAAGTGAAATCCAATTTCTTCATCTATACAATAAATCAAGAGTTAAATGCACAAATCTAACACTCTTTTCAAAATAAGTTTATTTATAAAATATTTTTGTATTTTTATAATAAAGTTGAGTTATACAAAATATTTCCTTTAATTTCTGATCACATAAGTGTCATGAAGATATAGATTAAAATGGGCACTTATCATCATCCTACATTAATCAAATATCAAAGAACATATTGAGTTATAGTTGCAAGTTTTATCGTAAAATTAGCAGGGAATTTCGTGCAATAATACAAATGAATTGTGTTTCAAAAAGGAGGTAGAAGTTTTTGCCCCTCAAATATATCACATATGCAAATGGTTTATTCATATTTCTTAATACTTGAAGGAATCAATCTTATTCTCATAATCTGTGAATTGAAAAGATCCATAACTAACAATTAAGTATTGCTCTATAAGTGATTCCATCAAATGATAAGAAAGTTATGAATTTGAATTACCATTTTATAAAAATAAAACTTATTCCACTATATATGATAAAACATATGATTAAATACTCAATAAATGTAGCTCCGTTTAGCCTAAAATAAAACATATGATTAAACTACAATTGGATAATAGCTAAAATTTGTTTATTACCGCATAAAGAGAAAATCGAACACATATTATTATTTTTAAGTTTTCAATCATATACTTAAATACTTCGTTATTTTAAATACTTAACTCATATAAGAAAAAAATTTATTTGTATGGTGAATTTAAATATAAATAAATCCAACTAATTTTGTCATATTTAATGTTATTATTCTAAACACTCTTAATTTTTTATAAACAATACGTTATCAGTTACTCAAAATTTAATCACACTTAAAGTTCGTCACCCCTTTCCAAGAGGATATTTTGGAATATAACCAAAGTGTGTATTGCCAATTGAGTTACACGGATTAGATAAATTCTCTTCTCTTCATTTAAGTGTAATTATGATTTTTTTTTATTTATGATATATTGATATCAAGTCTATAAATGAAGGGAATTTTTAAAATAACTATATTTTCTTACTTGAAATAAGTAAAATTAAATGATAATAATAAATTTTCTTAATTGGCTAAAAATAATTTTTTTTATCATACCAATCCATCGTGTGGTTCAGTAAAATCAGATAAAGACCAATAAAACTGGTCATGACTAATGAAACCAATCAAAACAATAATTCAACATATTTTTGTGATAAGACTGGTTTACAATTTTTAGATTTTTTAAATGCACAAGTTAACCCCTTTAATTCTAAAATTAATGAAAAAGGGTTAACTTAGATATGTAAGGATGTATTTAGTACAATTCCTTTTTTTATAATTACATATTTAATTCACTTTTTGCTTAATATTATTATAATAACTATTATAGTATATTAAAAATAAATTTTTTTTATTAAGATCGATTCGATCACCGATTCTACAATGGTTAAACTAGTAAACCGTGAACTAATGTCTTTGATGATTTTATCACCGATTCAATTTTAGAAACATTGATTTTTAATTATATATGAGTGTATAAATTATAATGTTATTTATATGCATCCTTCTATTTTTATCCTATGTGTTGGGGTCAAGAAAAATATTTTAAATAAATATGGGTTTTTTCTGTGCATATTTTTATATCCTGATATACTATAATCATAGGCTAACTGAAGCAATGTTTAAGGATAGCTTTGAGATGTTAAGTGTACTGAGTTTGAGGGAGAATAGTATTTACAGGAAACAATAAAGGAAGAATCTCGAGATCGAAAAGGTATAAAGTGGATTATTTAATGATGACTTGACCTCGAGAAATGAGATAGATGTTTGCTTGAGTCAGCAATTGAGGAGCTCTCTAAAAAGATAAAATCATGCTCGTAGCTAGGACAGTAGGTCAAGGTGCTCCAGCAATATGACTTAGGGAGAGAGATCGAGAATCAAGACGCTCGAGGAGGTAATACCTCTGCAGAAAGCAAGTTCTGAAAGGATTGAGAGTCAATAGGACAAAGGATAAGGTTCAGAAGTCAATGTGAAAGTTACTATTCGTTGGGACAATTATTGGGAGTTAGGAAGTTTTCAGTATCTTATTTTCATTTTGGGAATAAAATACTATTTTTATTTCAAATTTTAGGAACAAGTGCCTGATATAGAAATCTTTACAAATACTTTTCACTCACACAAACATCTGGGTTGGAACATTCACATAGAATCTTGTAAACTCAAGACACCTAGGCATGGTAACAAGTGAAGAAATTGTCATGTATGTTCTTTCCACTTTGAGGGCAATTCATTCTACAAATTTCCTTTATTGTTCCTTTAAATTCATGAATTTATTGCTTTAATAGGATTAGAACTTTGAGGTTTTTCTTTGAGGATTTACATCACATCTCATTTACTTTTACTGCACATTTAATTGCTTTTAAAATAATCTTTCAAGAACAACTTTGAACTTGTATGAAAAAAATCATGTTGACATCAAATTTCATGCCTCCTAAGTCAACATTTCTTGTTTTGGAGCTTCATTAATTACAAAAAATTTCACTGAAAAAAATTTACACACGTGTGCACCTTTGTATTCTAGAAATTCCTCAAATAAATATAAATTTGTTTGGTTTTTAGAACAAAAAGTGATAATTTGTTGATTTTAAAATATTTATTTCATCATAAATGAATTTCACAACAAATAAATTGGCACGCCTTGTGGGACTTAAAAACACAAAGGATTTTTCCATTAGATATTGGTTTTCAAAAATACAAACCATGAATGAGACTTAGGAGTGGTAGGATTGTCATGAGGAAAAATCAAAATTCCTAGAATGATCATAGGCAATCTCGACAAGAGAATGTCGAGAATGTTCGGGGTGGTGACTTAAATTGCACCCCAAAAATCAATGTGTAATGCAAGACTGGGGGCAAAAATTCACTAAGTTTTGCCCCGACTCAACCTATAAGGGATGACACCTTCCAAAATGGTGCCAATATAGCCTCTTCTTTTAATGATGTTGCGAGTAATGAAATAAACACCCTTGGAGCCACATATGTTGGGGCTCAGGTTACGAGTACTTGATTTTAGAACATTCCTCCATTCTCAGTGGCACCAACAGATGCGGTTGAACCTTCTAACCGTATGGTTATCCCTTCAGTGTAGGCATCACCCAATGCCCGATATCCATGGGGAATGTCAGATTGGATGCCCCAAGCTGATTTTCCTCCATCTGGCCAGAATTCAATTGATTCACAAAATAAAGCCATGAGGAACCAAAATGGACAACCCTTCTTATACATAATGAGTCAAGATAAAGTCAATGCCAATAGGGTCATTGAGAATGAAAGTTCCTATACTAGAATTTCATCAAGTGCTCTAATGGTCTTTAGACAACAAATGGATCATTGTAACCATGAAATGGTTAATATGATGGCTCAACAAATAAATACTACACTAAACCCATTAGTGCAAATAATGAATGAGGCACTATGCCTCATGACTAAACAAATAGGTCGAGTAAGGGATGCTTTAGCTTTACCCTAAATACAAACAAGGCCAATTACTGTACCATCTACAAACAATCTTGGGTAGTTTCTTAATAACCCCATCCACATAGACCAAAATGCCAGTCAAACCATGGGCAACCTTGGGAGCATAGGAATAAGAGATTATAGGGGGGGCAAGATAACAATTATGTCCAACCTAGAGGAAATCTTGAAAACTAGTCCCAGGTTAGGGTTGACAATGTTGGATATATAAGGAGAGTAATAGGGAACCAAGAATTACATAACCAAGCAGTCGAATTAGCCCTAAAATGATTTGGGATAGATGCAGGGGTCAATAATCACCCTCAATTCATATCAACATCTGAGATGTAATTCTCCAAACTAAGATGCCTCGAGGACACAAAATTCCTAGATTTTACTAAGTTCTCAGGAGAAATAGGAGAGTCGAGAGTGGAACACATTGCTCGATACTTCATCGAGTGTTGGGATATAGGGGTTAATGAAAATTTGAAGATGAAATATTTCCCAAGTTCCTTAACTAGAATGCTTTTATATGGTTTACAACCCTTCTCCTAGATTCGATATATACTTAGGGGTAGTTGGAAAGAGCTTTTCATGAGCAATTCTTTAGAGGGGAAATTAGGGTGAGTCTAGTCGATTTAATGAGCATGAAAAGATAACATTTTGAAAGTATAAATGATTACTTGAATCAATATAGGCAAAATAAGGCAAATGCCACACGTAAGTCCTGAAATATGAACTAACTAAAATGGCCACAACTGGTCTTGAATTTCACATTAGAAAGAAGTTAGTTAATCAGCTCATTAGAGATATGGCACAGTTGGATGAAAAAGTAAGGACTATTGAACAAATCAAGTTTGAGAAAGGATGAAATAGGAAATATGAGAAGTGTCCAAAGAAAGAGAAAGTGGCATATCTCGACCTTTGTGAAGATGCTCAAGATCGAGAATCTGACACTGAAAGTCAGGGGGAAGGGGAGGTTAACATAGCATAAATGAAACCAGAGCCTCTCTATATTTTTCAACTCTTGAAACCTAGGGAAACTAGAGATAGATTTTCCAAAAGAAGATATACATTTGATGTCACTAGAGCAAAATAAGATTTTTGACATTTTACTGAAAGATAGGTAAATTCTATTGAAAGATGGTCATATATTGTCATTTGCAGAACAAAGAAAGGGTAGAAAATATTTCAAATATCATAATGTATATGGACATTGGAATAATAATTGCATGTATTTCAGGGATGTGAGTAAGGATGTTTTGGATAATGAGAGGTTAAAGTTTAAAGAAAAAGAGATGAAGGTTCATACAAGTGTCTTATGTAGAGCTAGTACAAATATGTATGGTCGATGTTACTAAGGATGTCAATCCAAAACATGATTGTGTGGCCATCTCTGAGGAAGTAATCCAAGAGACTCTTGATTTTTATGAGGCAGAGGTAGAAGATATTTTCCTGAAGGTCGGTGAAACATTATCAGCTTTCCAAGAGCAAAAGAAAAAGGATGATTCTAAAGTGGCGATGTGCCTAAGATGCAATGTCTGTTTGATAGAGAGGCTGTGAAAGACTTTGAGAAGTTTGAGTACAAAGAAAGGGTGACTAAAGCTACAATGTAGGAGAAAAGCAAAATGGCAATCAAGATGTTCGAAAGTAGGGACTGGAGCTTTGCTAGACACGAAAATGTTGTGAGATTTTTTTAAGACAATCCATCGACCTTTAAACCAAGTGCTAGAGTGCCTCTAAACCAATGGGTGAAAAGAGAAGCCCCTTGATCGTGCACTTGGAATAAGGGTGGAAACAGTAACTGATCCTTTGATAGACAAAGAACTTTTCATACCCTTCTGATGCAAGAAAGGTCCTAACCATGTGCTCGAGGGACATGACAAAAACTTAGTTAAGCATATTCCAGAGGGAAAAGCAATGGGAAAGGGGGAGAATGCAAAACCAAGCTAAACTTGAGAGGATATCCCCGAGATGAACCCAAAACTAAAACATGTGGAGATTGAAGATTGTCTTGATTCAAGCTTCGACGACTTCTTGGGAGATATTATAGGAATTGTCTCGATTCTTCCTACAAAATTCGAAGATCAAATTCTAGAGTTAGGGGAGCAAAAGGACAAGGAAATGAAGAATTTTATGAAGGCTCTATATCTAAAGATTGAGCTATATAAGTCACCTCAGTGTCATGTGTCACCCTTGCTTGGAACGTTGCTTCTTTCAGCAAGCCTTCATATGAAGCATTGGGTCATCTTAAGCCCTTGATCCTGACTGCTATCATTGGAGGAAAAAAAGATCAATAGGTTGTTGGTCGATGGTAGGGCTACTATTAACATCTTACTTAGGTCAATGTAAAAAAGATTTGGCAAAATAATGAAGGACCTAGTGCCACATAATATGAGAGTTTTTGACTTCAGTGGGAGATCATCAGACTCATATGGAATGATAGCGTTGAAGGTTATCATTGGAAGTTCACGAAGACAACTATATTTGTGGTAGTTCCTTCAAATGCAAGTTTCAATATACTTCTGGGTAGAGAGTGAATACATGGTGTAGGGATAGTGCCATCAAATGTGCACAAAAAGATTTTCTTTCGGAATTATGAAGGTAACTTAGAAATGGTCGAGGCAGATCAAACTACTTATGAACCCTATGTGTCCATGGTGGAAGAACCAACAAAGGCATTAGCAGTCACAACCCTTTTTCTCATTGAAAATATGGATGATTTCAATGATAGAACAATTCCTCTGACATTCAAGTGGAACCCGTAGGTGGGGTTCTACTTTAGTAATAGTGGGGCCAAAACTGGTTCGACCACTAGTCGAAAATGAATACAATAGATCCTTACTCAAGCTATCTAGCTTGAGTTTCGGCCTACATGGCCAAAGATAAGATGAAGACAACTACTTTGGTCTTTATAAAGCAAGGGGAAAACACCTTGATCGAAGGAAGGTCAAGGGTGATAAACAACTACCGCCTACTGCAATTGTTGAAGGACTTATGTGTACGATAACCCCTAAAGCTGTCAAAAAAGAAAATTCGAACTTGGCTATAGCGATCGGGACTGGAACAAAAAATCAAAGTTTAGAGGTATAGGAAATGGTTAAGAGTAAAGATCAATAGGAACTTTTCGAAGGGCAAAACGAAGAAGGCCTACTCAATGGTATTTATGATGATGCTCCTTTAGGGTGTGACAATTTTATATCCTCCAAACATAAAAAACTTGAGGCAAAACATCTTTTGGAAGAGATAAATTTGGGGAGAAAAGAGAAGCCTCGAGTAACTTACTTAAGCAAGCATTTAGAAGAACATCTTAAAGGGTAGATCATCGATTTGTTACATCAAAACAAAGACTGCTTTGCATGGGAGTATGATGAGATGCCAAGGCTGGAGAGGAGTTTGGTTGAGCACAAACTTTCTATAATCGAAGGAAGAAAACTTGTCAAACAAGCTCATCAGAGGTTCGCCCCAAAAATCATCAGCAAGATTAAAGAAGAGATTGAACAAAAACTAAAGGCCAAGTTCATCAAAATTTCAAGGTGCATTTCTGGGATTCGTTATCCATAGCAAAGGTATTAAGATTGACAAAAATAATTCTAAGGCCATAATGGAGACTACTCCTCCAAAGAATAGAAAACAACTCTAGTCTCTGATTGGAAAAATAAACTTCCTAAGAAGATTCATTACGAATCTCTCAGGAAAACTCTAGATCTTTTCACCTTTTCTTAGAAGGAATTAGAATTTCTATGGGAAAAGCAACATCAAGAGGCTTTCGACCAAATAAAGGCGTACTTGTCTAACCCATTTGTGTTGGCACCTCCGACTAGGAGGAAAGAGTTGAAGTTGCACATTTCTACATTTGAAAACATTATTACAAGCATATTGGAGCAAAAAGATGAGGATGGAAACGAGATGGTTATTTATTACGTTAGCCGCATTTTTAAGGATGCAGAAACTAGATACAACCCTTTGGAGAAATTATGTCTTTGTTTGTATTATTCATGTTCTAAGCTCAAATATTATGTAAAGCCTCATGATGCAATTGTTCTTTACAAAAATAATATAATGAAATTTATGGTTTCTTGTTCAACAATGAATAATCGAGTTGGAAAATAGGCTCTTGCTTTAACTGAATTTTCATTAAGGTACGAACCCCAAAGGTCTATCAAAGGCTAAGCAATGCCAGATTTCTTGGTAGAACATTTGAATGACCCTGCCCCTCAATATTAGGTTGAGATCAAGCCATGGGTTTGTTACTTTGATGGCTCTCGAACTGCTGATAACATTGGAATAGAGGTAGTGATAATATCCCTTGAAAACATTACTACAAAGATCTTGTTCGAGATTCGTTTGAAATGTTCAAACAATGAAGCAAACTATGAAGCATTAATAACAACCATAGAAACATTAATAAGTATGAAAGTTAAAAAAGGTGATAATTTGAGAAGATTTGTAACTAATAACAAAATAACTAAATCGGGAGTATAAATGCATTGGTGGCAATTTGTTGAAGTATTTTTCTCAAGCTCAGCTGTTATTAAAAGAATTCAAAGTCTCCCTTGAATATGTTCCAAAGGAGGAGAATGAAGAGGCTAATTTTTTGGCCCAAGTAGCATCAAGGTATAAAATGTCCCCTGATAACTTCAAACGACTAATAGAAGTTAGAAATAAAAGGAAGGATGAACTTGAAATCTTAGTACTGGATAAAATTTTCAGTGGAGATTGGCGCAAGAACATGGTGGATTATTTCAAACACCCAAATAAGGAAACAAGTAGAAAGATAAACTATTAGGCTTTGAGTTATGTACTGATGAAAGAAGAACTTTATAAAAGGAATATTGACAATACCTTTTTTCGTTGTTTAGGGGAAATAAAAGCATACATAGCTTTTGTAGAAGTTCATGAAGGGATCCGTGGATCCCACCAAGCTGGCAAAAAAATGAAGTGCATATTACTTAGGCAAGGAGTGTATTGGCCTTCAATGCTAGAAGATTGTATTAACTTTGCAAAAGGTTCAAGGAATGCCAAAAGCATGGGACTAAGCAGGATGCCCCTGCCAGTGAATTCCATGCCATAAATAAACCATGGCCCTTTAGAGGTTGGGCTCTTAACCTCATTGGTTAAATACACCTTCCTTCATCTCGAGGACATATATACATTTTAGTAGGAATTGATTATTTCACCAAGTGGGTGGAGGCAATCCCACTCAAAAAAGTCGACCAAATCAATGTTATTAATTTCATAGAAGAGTATATCATATATGGATTTGGAATTTCGGAAACCATATCCACTGATCAAGGAACAATTTTTACTAGTAAGAAGGTGAGTAGTTTTGCTGAAACAAGAAGTATAGAAAGGCTAAAGTTAACCCCTTACTATGCTTAGACCATGGACAAGTTGAAGTTGCCAATAAGATCCCAATCAATTTGAAAAAAAAAGCACATTGGGAGTAAACCTAGGAATTGGGCTGAAACATTACTCCAGGTGTTATGAGCATATCAAAATTCTACGAAGGAGGCAATCGATGTTACCCCTTATAGGTTGGTGTATGGACACGATGTAGTGTTATCCATCAAAATTTATTTGTAGTATGTAAGGTTGAAAAGACATCTAGATTTTCCAATCGAGGATTACTGGGACATGATGTATGATGAGATAAGGGATGTAGACAAAGAAATACTAGCCATGTTAGAAAACATTTTGTGATAAAAAGAGAGAGTTGTTCGATATTATAATAAGAGTTAAAAATAACAATTTTAATGAAGGCAACTTGGTGTAGAAAGTGATCTTCCTATTGATAGGAAATTGAGAGAATATGGAATGTGGTCACCTCATTGGGGGGGACCCTTTTGAGTTAATAAGTTATTGTCTAATACCACCTATAGGATAAGTTAAATCTGGTTTTCAAATATCTTCTATAAATGGTAAATATTTAAAACCTTACTTTCCAACAATAAGGGAAGTTAAGATAGATAAATAAAAGCTAGAAGCATGAAATAAACTTGGTATTAATATAAAATAATTACAAAATAAGGTTTAGATAAAGATCTCGACCAAAAGTTTGCAAAAGGGGTACAAATGGGGAAATCATAGATGAAGCTACTTCTACGTTTCCAGGTTGATACATATTTCTTCTAACTTATCCTGATGAACAATGATATGATTTTCAATAGGGGTTTTGGTGCCAATGTCCTTCTTGATATCTTCCCCCAATCCCTCGACTTGGATAAGAGGTCTCAGGTTTCATTTTCAAATTTTAGTTTCTCAGCAACATCCTGAGTAACCTCTTTCTCAAGCATTGCAATCCTCTTGGGAAGATGCTCCAATTCCAATGCTCAACATTTTTCTCTATCAGCTAAATGGAGTTTGGAGGCTTTTAAGTTATTAACCTCATATTGATGTGTTTTGAGAAGGGTAGCCCTATTGTGGATGGCGTCATTCAGTGCTTTCACTTTACCATGGCACTCCTTTATGGCAGTCCATATGTCTCGAGCCCCATTGAAGATTTCCACCAATTCTAAAATCTCAAGTTGCATCTTCTTATCCTAGTCAAATGTCTCCATGGTCTTGATAATAGTGCACACTTTTTTACGATAAGATAATTCATTCAAGAAATCAGGAAAATCAGACTGGTACGTAGCATCCCTAAATTCCACCAAAGCCCTTTCTTGCAAAGACATTTTATCAACACTTCCTGATCAAGTGTTACATCCTTGGCAAGATGGGCCTGATAATTTTTTAAGATTGAGAAAAAGGTCGTTCTCCAAAAGGCTAACAGGCTCAGGTTCTTGAATAGCAATAAATGTTGCTTCTTCGGTATGAGCCTTGACCTCTTCTTGGTCAACAGTTCATTATCCAGTTGAAAATGGAACTCAGGCAGTGGAGGCTCGACTGCGTTCAGAACAACTTTCTCAACTAGTTTAGCAGAAGTAAGGGGGGGTCTCAATAGATACCTTGACTAACCGCTCATTGTGAGTAGCATTTTCACTTTCAAGCGGAGTGTCTGAATTCCCTTTCCTTTATCAATAGGGTCTAGTTGCTCTAGCGGCTAATTCTTAGGAATCACTAGATTTGTTGATTCAGCAAGCTTGAGCACAACATCCTGTGTAGGGGGCTGAAAGAAAACATGTAAGTTAACAAAAATTTGAAGAATAGTCAGCCAAATATACAAATACTTGTGTTGTCAAGGACATATAACTTGAAATATCACAACCCTCTTTTGACATTTAAGGTTGTTTTGGTGGCAGAATCGATTCATCTTAAAGTGGGTGTTGGAGCAAGGATCAAGGTAGAGATGTGGGAACTGTTTTCCTATTTTGAGATCCTCCAGTTGATCTCGATGACTCCTATTTTGGGAGAAAGGATTCATGAGAATAAAAGGAAAACATGCATTGCCCTTACTAGTGGCAACAAGCTTAGACTTCCTGCAAATAAGGTGATGCAACCCTCCCTAGCAAGGTCTCTTGTGTAGGAGGGTTAGAAAGAGGACATGGCTAGGAAGGAGCTTCATGAATACTTTAGGGCCATAGTCTTAATATTTTGTAAATAAATTGTGTAGTTTTAGCAGTTTATTGAGTAAGTGTAATTTTGTAAATTTAGGCCTTGTATTTTGGCCTATAGAATTTATTTTCTTTCAAAGGTGTATTTAGTCCCTTTAGGGAGTGTGTTAATTAGTTGGGCTTGTCCTAGAAGGATTTGAACATGTGGTTTCTTCTTTCCACACCTCTAATTGCTTCTAAAACCTTTCTAAGCAACACATGAAGCATGTAGGAGACATGTGGGGGCCTTTGCTCCCTCATAAGTGGTGCCACCTCATTCTCTCTCTCCTACATGGCTTTTCTTGTTGCTTCTTATTTGAATTTGAATTTTAGAAGTGCCATGTCACTTCCCTCCAAAATTCAAATTCAAATTAGAGGGAACATAGATCCATATTTTTAGGGACTTGATTGGATCTTTTCTTTTCCTTCCCTTAGCATGACTTGGACATCCAAGTCCAACCCTTACCTCTATATATAGCCCTTCACTCACTCATGTAAGACAACTTTGATCATTAGAATGAAATTCATTTTTTGTGAGAGACTTATGGGTCTTCTTCTCTCTACATTTTAAGAGTGCTTCTATGGCTTTTATCAAGGGTTCATTCCCTTGTGGCAAGCTTCTACAAACTAGGCTTATCTCTACCTAGAGTGGAGCCTTCACCATCACTTTCTTCCTATTCATCTTCACTTTCTTCTACCATTGGAACCTTTTGAAGCAAGATCCTAGGAGGAGCAATCCAAGATTGCATCATAAGGAGTGCCTCATTAGATTCCTTATCCTCACAATTTTCCTGAGGTTCAGGGATTTTAGTGGAAATGGATGATAAAGAAGTAAGCAAGTTAGTTCAAGAGAAAGGTATGTAAAGCATTCGATATAGAAGAAGGCTTACCTTAGCGAATTGGGTCCAAATTAGTCATTTAACTGATATGAGTAAGCCAAGTAAGGGGTCCTTAAGGGGGCACATGGTCGTAATAATGGTAACTAAATCAAGTGACACCTAATTTTGACTTTGGTTTAAAAATATCTACGGGTTGTAGATCGATGATCCATTTTGTGCCATTTAAGGGCTTGGCTAAGGCAAAGGAGGCTGAGGGAAAGATGGGTAATTTAGCAGGGCAGTATTTTTCAAAAATTCTTTCCCTTGGGAATGATAGTCCAACCTCAACTTAAATTTTTATCTACTTTATGTTTTAAGGACCATAAAGTTTCATTATAAGTATGTTGGATCCTATAAGGTAACTAACAGACATGGCAAAATTTTTCGAAAAGGCAAATGATCGAGCAATGAAAGTGTTTACCTCGAGTCTCTCGATCAAGATCCTTCAAAAAAGGAAGGACAGTATGTCAGCTTTAGAACACATTCAGCATAAGTGATTAAGCAGTATAATCTGAAGTTCAACCACCATTCGAAAAATGCTAGGATGCATAGGAAGTTGTTCTCGAAAAGAATAAGTCGAATCTTCATTCGAATTTTGGGTAGGTGTTCCTTTAAGAAGTTCAATAAAGCAACATCTGAAGTGGGGAAGTTCAAAGGTAGTGACTCCTTGAGAAGTAGATTTGGCACTAGTTAGGCTAAACCAAACCGGCGAGAACAGAGTTGTGGTTGGTAAGTAAAAAGTTGAACATCACCACTATAAAGGTCACCTACTAAGATGTCCTAAGATAGGAATTGGTGCCAGATATCAAGGGTTTTGCCAGTATACCAAACAAATTAAGGGTTAAATTTACATATCTATCACTCTTTTCAAAATAAACCTATTTATCAAATATTTTTGGATTTTTGTAGTAAAGTTAGGTTATTCAAAATATTTCCATTAATTACTTGTGAAATAAGTCTCATAAAGATAGAGATTTTCACATAAAAAAAACACTTATCAAGTGTCTATCCAACAATATATGTTGATGATACATTAATTCTTCTGACTCCAGAAATATAGAAATGTTATAGTTTTTTCAGGTTATTGAATTGTAAAACCATGCATGTGTCATTCTCTTATTTGAGTTTCCCGTGGGGGTAAATTTAAGATTTGAGAGAGTGTGGGAGTGGATGATCAAAATATGAGGAAAAAACTAAGATTGTATGGAGGCAAACAAAATATATCCTTGAAAGTGCGAATTTGTTTAATAAAATCTACTTTTTCATCAATACCTTTACTTTTCTCTCATTTTACAAAATTTTGAAAAAAGTAGCAAAAACTATCCAAAGGCTAGAGAAGAAGTTCCTATCGTGGAAATGAAGATGATGAAAAACTAGCATTGTTTAGTTGGGATTCATTGTGTTTGGATAAAACTTATGGTAGCCTTAGTATAAAAACCGAAAGATTGTAATAAAGCTCTTCTTAGAAGTAGAGATGGAGGATCGTCAAAGGGGAGAAGGCTATCTTGATTAAAGTTCTCCAAATGTATGGTGATATTATCATTCATAGGTTATACATTCGGTATAATTAACACTCCAAGAAGGGGTCTTAGTGGTGGAAGGACATTGTAAAGGGAAGATGGAAGTTGGTTCATGGATAATTTAAAAGCTTCATTTGGGATGGTATCAATTTTAAGTATTGGGAAGATAAATGGTGTGGAAATGTATGCTTAAAAATTGGTTTCCCGTGACTTTTTGCTCTTTCTTCTTAGAAGGATACACCAATTTCAGATGTAGGAGAATGAGTTGAAGGCAATGGAGGTGGAATCTTTAATGGAGAAATCTTTACTTATCAAGGACGTAAGCTGGGTGGATCACCTTAAAAATGTTCTTCATGGAGTGGGATGAAGAATGGTTGGGAGTGGATATGCAACTCCACTATTGAGTCTGGTATACTGTAAAAGATGCTTACGATGAACATACATTTTTTTAAATGCAAGCTTCTTTATGTTCTTATGGAGAGTGAATGTCTCATATAAAGTTTTCACATTTGTATGGAATGCAACTTTAAATAAGATTCTAATAAAAGTAGAACTTGGTAAAAGAAGTATTAATTTGGCTGATAGTGATATGTCTTGTGTGTCATGTATCTCTTGAGTTTGTTCCTCATTTGCTTTTTTCATGTACTTAAACATACCAAGTATGATCATCCTATTGTAGGCAGCTTGCATTCATAAGATTTTGCCTATTGATTGCATTAGTCACTTTTGGCATTACATAGGGAACATGTGAGGATCAAAGGGAAAAGTTTCCTATTTATTATACGGCTTATTGTGACGTAATCCATTTAACACAAAGAATGATTTAATCTCTAAAGATATCCACTTTAAATCAAAGCTTACTTCAAAAAAGTTTTTTTTTTCTCTTCCTACATGTTGCAAGTATAACTTAGGTATTGTATTAAAATAATAAGTTAATATTGTTACTCTTATATTTTGGTAGGATTATGGGAATATGTTTTTTGTACTTTGAACTTTATAGTTTTTAAAAATAGAGAGATCCGTATATAACATTTGAAAATGAGTCTTTTTGTAACATTTGCAAAACTTTATGAGAAGAGTTTGTAGTTTTTGAAAATAAAAAGGGTATATTTGTAATTTAGAACCTTAAGAAAACTTGTATGATGTACTTTCATATAATTAACAAAAGTATACATATCTCCTCTTTTTTTCTTAAATATAAAAACTAAAAGGCTCTACCAAACATTTGTGAGCTAACATGTTTAAATATTATTTTCTTAAATAATACCTCATTCTCTTACATATTGTAAAGTTTTAACAAGAAATACTTTCAAACAACTTTATATGCATATAATTAAAATCATATGAGGCTATTTGTGTTCAAAAGTAGTAAAACAAGTCTTCCAGATTTCCACTCCACATTAGCTTGGCGAAATGCTCAGCGGCTCTCTCCGTAGGATGAAGAGAATCAAAGTACACATAGTTATTAACATTGTTACATAGCTTATATTCTTCAATCCCCCTTTTTCCTCCGCAACTATAATCTCCTCTGTAGGGACCACCTCCACGACAAGCTGCATTCCCCTCTTGGAAACCTTACCCCCAAAAAAGAAGCAATCATCATTAAGTTTATTTTCTTTTTAAAAATGTCACGTATTATATATAATTATATATACAGATTTTGCGGGCACATACCATATTTTGAAGGGTGTTTCATTAATTCAACAAGTGCCGCATAGAAATCGGTAAGTGAGTATTTGAATCCCTTTAGCTGTTTTTGCAGCTTTTGAAGTGTTAGGGGAAAAGCATTGTTGTGTAGCTTTGCAATTGCCGAAGCTTCTCCTTCCAGGCAGGCACCTTAGGGTGGTTGTATTTATGGCCATCCTTAGAAGAGGAAAGCAACTTAAAGGACCAACATTTAGAAACCCAAATTTTCTTCCTCCTTCGTTGTAAATTTCCTACGCAAAAATATCAGTTTTATAATTACTACGTACCAAAAAAACTAGAAATTTAATTGAAAAGAAGTTACTGCAATTGTGAGGCTAAAGGTTCATGAGTCATCACATGTCTTAGCATATATACGTACTTTGATAGTGGCTGTAATGTTTCCAATCACAAAATTTACAAAGTTTTCTTGGGAATATGGAAGAACCACTGTGGTGTTTGAAAGAAAACGGGTGCCATAGTCGTTGCCTCCTATGCTAAATATGTAGATGGCTCTGGACAGCAAATTTTTGGCTTCCATATATCCTAGTTTTTTCCTCAATTGCTTGCTTACTTCTGTGAAGTGTTCTGCCTGAGCTTTTAAGTCTATAACCTAAAAAAGAATAGGAAATGGTCACACATACATACTAATGTATTTTTACAACTAATGTATTTTTACAATATTTTTATACAAAATTAGGGTTTAAATAAGTTTTTTATCCTTAAAGTTTTAAAAAAAAATTACTTTTGATTTTTATAATTCAAGAATATTTTTTTAGCTTTTAATTAAGTTTTAGTCTTTTTTCTTTAATTAACACCATTAAAAAAGTGATTGACAGATAACTCGTTTTTTTATACTTGTATATCACTCTTCTTTTTCAATCTTCAATTTAACATCATGGTACAAAATAAAAAATATATTTAAAATCCAAAATTAATGTTTCTTTTCTTTTGATCTCTCTTCCATACATCTCTCATGACATATTTCTTTCTCTTTTTCTTTTGATCTTTATAATTAAGGAATATTTTTTTAGCTTTTGATTCATTTTTAGTTTTTCTTTTTTAATTAACACCATTAAAAAAATTATTGACAGATCATATATCACTCTTGTCGTCAACAATAACTTCTCAATTTTCAATTTCAGATCATGGTACAAAACAAAAAAACATATTTAAGTCCAAAATTAATGTTTCTTTTCTTTGAATCTCTCTTCCATACATCTCTCGTCTTATCACATATTTCTTTGTCTTTTATTTTTATCCCTCCCAACTAGAATGGGAACATGTGTAATATACATAGGTAAATTATACAAAAAATAATTTTTATAAGATAAAAATTATATACAATGTTACATATATTTTTAATGTCGCTGACCTCTAATAATGTCCTTTTTATTCAAATTATCAAAATAAAATTTAAGTTGATTTAGAAAAAACAAAAAATATCTATAAAACTTGCATCTATATATGGTTTGCCTTTATTTATAATATTATAAATATTAATAATTTTATTAATTTCTTACATTACTAAAATCAAGGCCATAAAATTAGTTAAAGTTTTCGTAATGAGGATATAAGGTTTTATAAAAATTCAAAAATTTAAGAAAAAATTTATAATAACTATTAACAAAAATTAGTACATTTAAAATTTCTAATTTAATGTCTATCATTTTTTTTTCAAATGTATTTATAAATTTGTTCAGAATTTATTTTATATGTACTTAGAATATTTTAAAATTATTTAAATTAGTCAATTTAAGTTTAACTATTTAAAATTTCAGAAAATTAGTTATAGTTTTTAAAAAAAATCAAGAAAATATATATAACCAAATATATGGATGCAAATAAGTCATTGATTTCGTATATATACAACCAAATGACTTAAATCAAAATAAATCTATTTATTAATTAATTAACTAAACAAAATTCACATTAGATTAAGCATATTTATTAAATAAGTTAAATTTAATTTTACAATACATTAGACTATTAAAAAATTTAAATAAATAAAAATAATATTATTTGTTAAATTTTATAAAAAAATAAATTTTTAAATTAAGTAGAATTTTTACAAAAAAAAAATAGATAATTTTTTTATCTCAAATAAATATATAGGTCAGACTCAAATTTTTAAAATAAGATATTTAAATTTTTATCCCAAATAAATAAAAATATTATTAATGTCCTTACATTAAACGTTACAACTTATTATGTAAATTGATTAAGGAGGAAAAATCTATGAAGAAAAATAACAATATAAGAATTAAATTATGTTTTTAAATATTTAATTGTTAGATATGCAAATATGAATATTATATATACCTATTAATATGGAATTGTAGGGTATTCATCAGTTTGTGTCAACCTGACAAAACCAATAATTTGAACCAAATTAATTAATTTGGTTCAATTTTTTTATTTGATCTAGTGTGGACCCGAACCAAACAAGCAAAACTAATCATGTTTAGATTGATTCACAGTTTTAGCACTTCAAAACTCTAATCCAACCTGAACCAAATCAAAAGTATATATATTTATTTATATTTTACTTGTATTGAGTTGCTTTAAATATATACAATTTGTTATTTATATTGTATTTGATTGCTTTAATAATTTAATTGATTATGAAACACTTGATATTTTGTTATAAAATTATAAATTTCATAGATTAATGGATTTGACTAGTTTTAGTAGAAAATGATTTTTCTATGATTTGATGAAAAGAATTTTGATTATTGAATTTTTTTATTGGTTTTCTTCAAATCTGAATCGAATCGGATTATCATTGATTCTGATTGATATATGTCAGAGAAATAATTCCAACAATCGGAACCAACTCAAACCCATTAAAATTAATTAATTTAATTTTTTTTTTCAAAATTGAACCAACCCCCGACCTCTGTGCATTTGTGACTAAGAAATTTCAGTAAATTTTAACGAATAAGGAATGACGACTTAAAAGCTAAAGCCCTGTTCAGGGTGGTTTTTGGTTCCTAGTTTTGAAATTTATAAAAACAAAAACTAGTTTTCGTTTTAAATTTTCAAAATTTTAAAAACAACATTGTTTTTATTTCCATATTTAAAACATTGTTTTCAAATCTTAACTAAAACACTAGTTAGAGGTAGTGATTGAGACAAGTGACGGTTGGTCATTGGCGATCAAAAGTGGTAGTCGGTGACTGACGATTGGAGGTGGTGGTTTGTGACTGGTGGTCGGAGGTAGCGGTCGGGTAACCGGTGATCAGGGGTGGTAGTCGGTGATCACTGATCGAAGGTGGCGGCCAATGACTGCTGGTTGGAGGTGGCAGCTAGTGATCGCCGATCGAAGATAGTGTTGGTGACAGTCAGTTGGAGGTGGCAGCCGATGACTACCGGTCGGAGGTAGTGGTCGGTGACCGCTAGTCGGAGGTGGCGGTCGGTGACCACCGATATGAAGTGGAGGCCAGTGACCGCCAATTGGAGGTGGCGATTAGTGATCATTGATCGGAGGTGATGACCAAGGACAATTGGTCGGAGATGGGGGCTGGTGACTGCTGGTCGAAAGTGGCGGCCGATCGATGACTGTCGAACATAGGTGGCGGTCGGTGACTGCTGGTCAAAGGTGGTGGCCAGTGACCACCGGTCAAAGGTGATGGTCCATGGTGATAAGTGATGTCAAACAATGAGCTTAAATAAAAACAGAAACAGAAATTTGAAAACAAAATTTTATTGTTTTTAAAATTGAATGAAAACTGTTTCAAAAATGAGTAAAAAACCAAAACATTTCAAAATACATTTCAAAACCAAAAACCAGAAACTCAGAATCACATCGAACGGAGCCTTTGTATACAAAGAACAGCTAGCCTTGAAAAAATCTTTGTAGATTTAAGGATGATTAACTAAAAAATATACGTTGTTTACTTAAATCATATATACAAGGTTTTTGTCTCAACTAAAAATACAGTTTCATTTTGTGCTCTCCATTTACCTCATACAAATATATATTCCAAACATATAAGTATTCACTTAATCACTTTCTTTCTTTTTTTTTTAATGTTTGTTGTTAGTCATGATACCGTTAATATATCTAGGATACACGCATATATCTGTTATTTATTTTTTTAAAAAAAAAAAAACACTCTCAGATTATTAAATATTGTTTAATTTTTTATGTTAACTTTTTTTCTTCTTAATTAATTAAATCTCAGATTTGTTTAATATATATGTTTTGAATTTTTTTTTCTCTAAACTTTAGTTACTTATACTCTGAAATTGATTATTTTTTATTTTTTATTTTTTAGCGAACTTTTTCTCCCGTGTATCATAGTTAATTTATTCATTTTTATATATTTATTAAAGATTAAAGATAACGTCATGAAAGTGACTCAATTTTTTAGTTTAACCTCCTTTAAACAATAATACATCTAGCACAATTATTTCTGTAAAATAATTTCGATTAAAAACTTTCAATTTAGAAGACAAACTAGCTGTTTAAGTCATAATAATGTTCTCACAAGCTAGGCTTCTTCTTTAAAATAACTTTAAATTAAAATTACAATGCTGCACGTCATATATTTTTATGTTTCTTTATTGCAGGGGAAAGGATAATGAAATTAAAGCGCTACAAAAGACTAGGATACAAAGTGCGTGCGAACAAAATCCAAGTACAGGAAATTATAAGAGTTCTGCGGAGGATTATTACTAAAAATAGAAAAATTAGGCAAGCAGTTATATGGCTAATTAAGCTTGGTACAAAAAAGTCAATCACGTAATAATAAAGTTAACCTATGTGATTATATCAACAGCATTATAAAGTTGGTTTTAATGATAAAGTAAAAAGATGAAAAGGTTAAGGTCGAGAGTCCCTCCAACAAAAAAAAAAAAAACTGATACATTAACCATTAGTTATCCTCAAACTTGCACCATTATTGATTATTTTGAACGAAATTCAACTCCGGCACCGGAAAGAAGATCAGCAAATCAAGTGGATTTTGAATATTTTTTTCTCGCCGCACAAAGCTGTAAGTGCCAGCATATTTTATGCGATTTTGTTTTTGGTTTTTAATCAAGACTTAAATACCGTTTTTGTTCCTTAATTTTTTTTTTTAAAAATAGTCTTTAAAATTAAGAAATATTTTTTTAGTTTCTCATTTATTTTTAATCTTTCATTTTGTATTAATGTCGTTAAAAAATTGTTGAGAAAACATGTTTTTGTTCTTGTTAATTATTTTCCTTTTCAACTCTAACTTTCTCAATCTTTAATTTCACATATGGTACAACTAAATATACTAGAACTTATGGTGAAACTTTAGGGACAAAAAACTTATGTAAACTTTTAATTAATACTGAAGACTTGTGATGCAATCAACCTAGCATGGACCACGGCTAGGAAGATTAGAGGAAGGCATGACAAGGAAGGGAGATCATTGAAGATTAAGTCATTGTCTTGATTGTATTTAACTTGTAGATATTTTTAGTAGTCATAAGAATTAGGGACGTGAACTTGTAGTCCTTTATGGCCTTGTATTTTGATCATTTTCTTTATAGAGAGTATGAGGTTCCTCAAGTAATTGTCTGGACTATGTGTAGAAAGAAGTGAAATCCATATTTGAGAGTGTGGATCGTTTCTACACTTCCTAGCTCATTTTTGTACTCCTCCTTCTAAACATATAAAACATGACAAACACAAGGACCTATATGCCCCTCTCTCCTTTTGATCTTAGGCTCTAATTTAGGGGAAGATTCCCTTGGTTAGTTAGCTTAATCTATCTTAGGAATGAGCCTTGTTGGGTGGTCCAAAACTAGGAAAATTAACCTTGGTTAATTCTTTGTGATCTTAAACACCCCCCCCCCCCCTCTTTCCACCTATCAATACCCCCTCATTCCATGTATTCTTCATTCTTGAATTGAATGTTAGGGTCTCATTTGAGCTATTTTCATAGTAAAGAGTCTTAGCATCGTCACTATATTAGAAGCTCTTCCTAGTTGACTTTTATCAAAGATTCATTCTCTTATAGCAAGTTTCATAAAATATTGGCTTATCTCTTTTTAATAGTGTCTCGTCCTCTATTTTTTTCTCTTCTATCTCCATCTTCTTAATACTTAGAACCTTAAGGAGAAAGATGAAGGAAAATGTAACTTAGGTTTCATCAATTTGTTTTGATATTCAATATATATTAATTTTAAATGTCAACTTTTATTTATTGTATCAAAACTTATGATAACAATTTAATTTTAATCAGAAAATTTCTATATCAAAAACACCAAATAGATAGTACCCATTGCACTCACATCATCCGTCCATAACCCTCACCATATATGTATGCTAATTATAATTAATATGGTTTATCAATTAATTATTATCTTAAGAGTAATAATTAAGAGAGTTAAAAATTATAATTTTTTTTATTTTTTAAGCACTGTTATCGAAAGGATGATAGTAGTATATAATTAATTTACTTTGGGCTTTTCCTCATATCCTTAAAAAAAGTAAATAATTAATTAATTTTTATTTCTTTCATTAATGGATTTTTTATTATATACTCATTGATGCAAAATGTGAGAGTATTAAATCCTACAAAAATAATTTTGAAATAAAAGTAATAATCAAATGAATTACGTATATTTTGATGTATTAAAGCGAGAAAATAATACATTTATTGACATAAAAACATTTACACTTCAAAATAATCATAAATTATACATATATATATATATATATATAATTTTTTACTATTGTAATAATAATTTAAAATCATATTTAATTAAAATTTTAATGGATTAGCAATACAAAATTTACAATTACACGATATAGAAATAAAATTACAAGTTATTCATTCCTACTATTAGATTTCAATAAAATAAATGATAAGGATAGAGAGTAATTCCCTTAAACTTATTTTTGGAGTAAGTGAATTTCATCCAATATATATTAAAGAAGATTCACTTACTCTAAGAGTAAGTTTGAGAGACTTATTCTCAATTTTAACCTTTCATTTTTATAAAAAACTAATAGTTAAGATTAATTATTTATAATAATCATCATATTTTAAGAAAATTGATGATTGCTTACTTTAAAAATAAGCTGATACTCTCCGCACACACCTGGTGAACTAAATAAGTAGTGTTTATTTGAATATATTGGTTTGCAGGGTTATTGTATTAGTAATTAAGAAAAAGAACAGGTAGCGTACCAGCCCTTGATTAGTTTGAACGAGAGCTCCAGCTCCTGCTGATGCAAAATTCACCCCATAAATGTAATCATGATGAGCAGGACTGAGGTATGGCCAAATTAGTGGCAACTTTGCATACTAAGCTGCAATATATATATATATAAAGCCTTATTCACGTTATAAGTGACATATATATAGAGAGACTGATTAGGTAATCCGGATCCATTAATGATACAAAGATTGAAAAATGTAAAATTAAAATAAAATATTAATGGGCATTGGGTAATGAAAACAAACCAATGAAATCTGAGATGACACGTCCATCACAAAACCTTCCAGAGGGATACTTGAAGAAAGTTTGGCCATAAGGAGGAAAGTTTGCCTGCAGAAAAGTGGAGCTATTCATGTAGTTATTGTTCCCAACCTCAAACAATGAGTCTCCAAATATGAATAGGGCTTTGTGGTTTTTAGGTAGGCAGATGGTGGTGTGGGAAAGTGATGAAGATGAGTAATCAGATATTAGAATAAAATAGTAGCACAGATAAAACCACGATAGAGACATGGAAACCCTTAAGCTACCCATTCTTCAATTCTAGCTACTTTCTTTTATTTCTCAGTACTTATACACCTGATTTGGTACACCTTTGCCTGTTATTATATATATAGAGGGGAGGAGATCAACTTATTCAATTCTAATTATTTTTATAAATAATTAATTTTAATCATTAATTAAATTTCATGAAAATAAAGAATTAGAATCGATAGAAAGTGCTTATTTGACAATAGTTTTATAAAAGTGTTTTTAATATTTTAGTATTTAAAAACTAAAAAATTCTTTTGGGTAATGTTTTCTGAAAACAGTTCTGATCTTTTAGTTTTTAAAAACTAAAAAACAGGAACAGTTAAAAGTAGTTTTGTTTTTCAGTTTTTTATTTTTGTTTTGAAAACTCAAAATACAACTAAAATATGTTGTTTTTTGCTTTTCATTAATGAAATTTTAATAAATATGAACAAGGTTTTTCATTTTTACATCTTCAAAACCGTTTTCAAATCACACTTACCAAACAAGTTTTTTTTTTCCTTTTCTTCTCGAAAATAGTTTTTGAAAACTATTCTTTAAAACTCTTTTCAAAAACTAAAAAACTAAATCAAACAAACCCTAAGTCTCTTAAACTTACTAGTAAGTGAATCCCCTCCTAATGTTCATTTTATGTTTATTCTTGGATATATATATATACACACACACACATAATATTTTAGGGATTTTTGTTTCTAAATAAAAAAAATGAAAAGTATATATAGAGTATTTTGTCCTTAAGATTTAGGGTATTTAATTTAGAGTATTTTTTCTAAATAAAGATTTGGAGAATCTCCAAAGCATTGAATGAAGTACTAGGATTGAAGGTAGACATGTCAAAACGGGTCCAGTCTGGTGGGTCAACTTGGCTCACTAGGGATTTGGGTTAGACTAGGAAAAATTGTGCTTCACGAAACAGTTTGTCTTCTATAGCCTGGTCCACCCAACCTACGAGTTTAATGGTTCGGGGGCACACTAGGTTCGAGGTTTAGGTAGAGAACATGTTAGGAGAAGATTTTGGTGTAGCTTTCATATGCCAATAGCATCACCATATTTGTTAATTTTTATAAAGCAACGTCACTCTTGGAATTTTATATTCTTAATTTCAATGACCATTGAAGAATCTTGATGAAATATCTCATTTAAAAAGAAATATCAAAAACTAAAATTAATAATTTTTTTTGCAGATCTAGTGGGACAACCAACCTAACCCTCCAGCTCATGGTGGACCAGGCCAGACTGGGAAGATAGATATCTTTATATTTGGTGGGTCGGGTCAGCTCAACCCGTTTATCTTATAGGACGTAGTGGGCCAGCCTGTGTGGGCCGACTCATCCATTTTGACACCTCTAATCGAGAGTGGATAAACATTTAAAGTATATGCTTGATTGAGCTTGAGATCAAGAAAGTTACAAGGAGAGGTCATAGAAAGACATGCTTTAAAATTCTCAAGACTTTTACCAAATGAAGGATATGTAGACAACTTTTTTATCGAGAAAGATGACGTAAGTATATACACATGAACCTATAGGGAAAGCAAGGAAATAGTGAAAGATTGAAGACTAACTTGACACTTAAAGAAAATCTAAAGAACTTTTCCTAGTCCAAATCTTAAAAGAAGCTTTGAGGAATCCTAATTCAAAAGGATAAGGATCAAGACTTAAGGCAGAAAGTTAGTTCTCGTTGGATAGTTTTAGAAAGTTTTGGGAAGTTTATTACCGTTACGCATAAAATAATATTTTCTTTTTCACACATGTGATTAAAAATCTGTTGTAGAAACTTTATAAATACTCTTCACTAGTGCCAAAATTAGGGATCACAACACTTACATAAAATCTTACTAAACTCAGGATGCCTAAGAAAACAACAGGAAGTGAAGACATTGAGATATATGTTTTTTTCATGACTTTTAGTACAGTTTATCTTTTCTACAATTTTTTTATGAATTTAACACCTATGCACTAACCATGTAAAATAGTTTTACACTGTCATTTAATCACAATCTTTCATTTATATGAATTTTGCAGTATTAATTATTAAAGTCAAGGTTATAATTAAATGTCAGTGTACAGCTTTTTACTCTGACGTGTATAAGTGTTTTTCTTTTACATTTACTTCTTTACTTGCATTAAATTTTGAGGTCATTTACTAAGAGAATTAATCAAGAGGAGACACTCCTCTTTGAAACTCAATTTAAAGAAGTAACTACACACTTTTAGTAAACTTTAAAGAGGCTAAACTTATGGAAAAATTAGTGTGACAATTAAGAACTACACATGACTACTAATTGACAAAACTAAGAGCATCAAATTGTAAAATAAACTGCGCCTAAAAATAGAATAAAATAGGACACAAAGGAACCAAAAGGATTGCAAAATTGAAGCCAAAACACTTTACCACATCATTGTGGATTTTTCCACAGAGGTGTGGATTTTTTATAAAGTGTTTCTTAGGCAATCTCAATCAAGCAAAAATTCACAAAATTCAAATCTAAAGATGAAATAATAGGAAACTAAATGGAAAACTTGATTCAATGGATAGAATTATGAAAATTGAACCAAAAATTAAGGAAAAGTATCACTTAATATGCACATAGAATTTTAAAGAAAGACAACATTCAAGACATGATAGAATTGTGAACAACAAGGAAGTACATGAAATGAAAATAGAAATTAGATGTAGAAGGAAAAATGAAATGGAATTTTAAACAAGATGAAGAAAAGAAATTGAACCTCAAGAAGATGGCTCTAGATACCACCTGATGCATTCAAGGTTGGCATGCTTCCAAGGATCTCTTAAAGAGGTTGAACTTGTAAGAAGATGAAGGTGAATAGGAGAGGAATGGAGGTTGAAGGTGCCACTTCTAGGAAGATAAACCATGATGAAGCTTGTCACAAGATAAGAATCCCTTGATAAAAGCCATGACGGAGGTTCTCTCAAAGGGAGAATAAAGACACTCAATTTTGGAAATCTCTCTAGCTTTGATTAACATCAAGTGTAAAATTTTACATGAAGAAGAGATGTTAATTTATAGAGTAGGAAGCCTAGTCCATGGGCCTTGAGTTAGAGGTCCAACTCAAGGATGATTAAGGGGAGGTTAGTTGATTTAATTAAGTGTTAATTTAGCACATGGCTAATTAGCACTTACTTAATTCAAAAAGATCCAAACAAGGCCCTAAGATCATGGATGTATGTTTCCTCTAAATTTGAATTTGAATTTGGGAGTGTCATGTAGACTTCCTCCAAAATTCAAATTCAAACAAGAGTGGCATGTAGGCCCACATGGGAGGAGATAGAAAAATGGTGCCCATAGAGGAAGCAATGGAGCCCACATGTCTCCTTATGCTTCATGTGTGAGTTAGAAGGGTGTGGAAAAGATCTACGGGATGTGGTTATCAAACCCACACGGCCATGACTCTCCAAAAAGGCTTATCTACTTAGCACACACCACATAAGAGACTAACTACACCTTCTAATCAAACAATTACAAAAATAGGCCAAAATACACGACCAAGGAAGAAAACTAAGGACACCTCCACAAGTTCAAAATAAAAGCACAAAATCCAAGCATAAAAATAAAGACTATGGCCTAAATACTAATGATCTTGATGTTTATGAGGAGTTGAGGTCTTCCACCCTCCTTTCTAACAATGTCCTCCTCAATCCTCCTAGCCATGACCCTTCTGATAAGACCCTTTGTAAAGAGGATTGCATCAGGAGTTTTGACAGCTGGAACAGAGAATAGATGGGTACGAGATCGAGGCACGTTTTTTTCATGTCTTGCCAAACCCCACGTGTCATCCTGTAACTAGAGGCATTGGAACATCGTAGGAGACAAAGAGTCGCGGGTGCAAAGGGTTGTGAAACTACTCATTCATTCCTTTTCCTTTCCTATATAAGAGTTTCAATCCCTTGTCTGAGTGTTAACACAACTTGTGAAGAGGGATTATTAGCAAGGTGCTCTTGCGATAGTGTAGCGGTGGTTAATGTAGCAGCCAACGAAGACTCCAGTGCTAACATTTTGGAGGTATACATCTTTTTACCCTTAACCATCTTTATTTTTTGAACGGGAGAGGGAAATAGGGGAATAAAGTGAAAACAGTTATGGTGGAAGTGGCAGAGGCAACAACAGCTTTGGTGATAGTGCACGTGAATTGGACGAAGATCTATCTGTGGGCCAAAAAGGATGTGCTTGATATCATGTTGTGATGCATTCTTGTTGATGTTATTCCCAAGATTACCTTCTAGCTTTGTTCCTTTGAAGAAGTGAATGGTGGAAAGGGAAGAAATGAGGGTGTAGGCACCACTCATTGCGAGATAAGTCATGAAAAAAGCTTGCTACAAGGGAAGGAGCCCTTGATTAAAACCATAGAAACTCTCAAATGAGGAGAAAAAGAAGACACTCAATAAGACTCACAAAATAGGGGGAGAGTGGATTTCCATATTGGGGGGGTTTAGGAGAGATTTATCAAGTGTTAATTGAGCTAGAGCCAATTAACGCTTGATTAATTTCTAGAATATCCAAACATTCCCCTAACTTTAAGATCTTGGTCCCCGCTCAATTTGAATTTGAATTTTGGAAGGAATTCACATGGCATTTTCAAAATTCAAATTAAAAAATAAGAGCACATAAAAAACATGTGGAGTCCACCTTGGAGGAGGGAGAATGTCACGTCCGAAGTGGAAGAACCAAGGGGACTCACATGTTTCTCATGTTTCATGTGTGAGTTGGAAGGGTGTGGAACTAACTTAGGGGGTGTGGTTCACAAAAACCACACTCCTAAGCTTCTCCAAAAAGGCCCAAACTACTCATCACACTTCGAAAAAGAGACTAATTACACCCTCTAAATTAAAATGGACATAAAGGCCAAAAATAAAAATAAAAACACCTTCAAACTTCTAAAGAAAAAACGTACACATTAAGGACTAAAAAGAAGACTATGACCTAATTTCTAACATCTTGATCTCCATGAGAAGATGAGGTTTTCTTCCCTCCTCTCTTGCCATGTCTTCCTCAATTCCCCTAGTTATGGCCCTTGTGATAGGACCCTTGCTAGGGAGGAAAGCATCATGTTGACTTATACCAACTGGGGGGAAGTAAACTCGATCAGAGACAGCCATAATTTTTCGAGAGATATGGTGGAAGGGAGTATCATTTAAGAGCCTTGCTTGCACAAGGAACCACCTTGCACGACCCCCAAGGGGAATGAAAGATCGTCCTCCATATTTTTTAAGACGTTGTTAAAGAGGTTAGGGGTTCGATTTCCCTTGACTACATGTGAGACGGAAGTGTTGACTCAAGCTAATGTTGAGCTATCTCAGCTCCATCCCAACTATCTAGGGCTTCCAGATCATTTGTGGTGTTGTACTTTTTTTCCACTTCTTCGAGTTGAAGAATAATAGCCACTCAAGCTATGTTTCCTTTAGCAAAGTGTTTTAAGGGGCTTACTGTCCTTGTATACTTCGTCATCAAGTTCAAAGATAAGTACTTCAAAGTCCAAGCCCCTGTTGATAGCTTCGACCTCCTAACAAGGTTTCCCCTATATTGAACCAAAAAGGCTAACTTTGGCAGAGGAATCAAATTGGATTCATTTTCAGCTAGGGAACAGGAGTAAATGGGCCAACCGAGGGAGTTGGGTTTTCATATGATGGGGATAGTGCTGAAATTAAAACACAAATTTGTTGAACTTAAGAAACACACTGGTACTTATTTTAATTTTATCTCCATGTCAAATGATCTATTTCCAACCTCTAACTATTGTTATTTTTGTGTTTGATAAGAGGAAATGGTGATCTCAATGAAAGAAATAAAGGCACTATGGGCGAAGAAGAATGGGCCAAGAAGGCGGGTGGTTGGCCACATGTGGCAGTTGTGGCGGTGCCTCTAGGATCATTTTGGGTAACAATCTGATCCATCAGGTTTAGGATCATTTTGGCTAACAATCTGATCCATCAGGTCTAGAAGGCCCGAAAAAGACCAAAGATCAAGCAGTCCAAACAAAAAGAGGTTGTGGTTGATCCTCCTGTAAATGAGGAAGCATCTGAGGCTCATGTGGTCTCTGATTTTATGGGGAGAATTAGGAGGCCATCAACAAAGGAACCACCAAAGTCGAGGCAACCTCACTATGGGACATGGCTTTCGAGTATAATGTCATGAGTCGAAGTCATTTGCTTCTTAAGGTGGATGAAGAAAAGCTTGTCAAGAAAAGCTTGATCAGCATTTGTAAAGATCAAGAGACCTTGGCCAATCATCTAGTCGTGCTTTCCATGATCAGCAAGGATCGAATCCAGGACTTGCTTAGGAAGAACTGTTGGTCTCAAGGGAGAATCTAGAAGGGGAGTTGAATGGATTCTAAAATATTTTCACAAACTTTTCTATTCAAGAAGTAATATCAAAGTTTTCAAAAATATCTCCTTTAAAGAAATTTCCAACATCTACCTATAGTGTTTTCAAAATGGGTTTTCAAATAAATCTGGAAACAATATGTCAGATTCAACTTTTTCTAAGATTTGAACACCAAGCTTGACCAAAAAATTCCTTCAATAATAATTTCCAAATAACACTTAGTCAAACCACAATATGAATTCCAAACTCAATCTTTTACAACCTAAAATAATGGGTAATGAAAATACAATATCAAGATCCAATGGTTCAATTAAAAATTCAATTGCCCAATCATAATCTCAATTATACAATACAACAAATCAATTTTGCAGCATAGAAGATTCAATTACAGTTGGGTAACTTCGCCTTGGATGATATGTTTGGTGGGGTACATTGATATTAGGAACGCATTTGGGGTCAATGTAATCCAGAATATCAAATGTGCAAGGGGATATTTTTGTGATTTACATTGTGGTCCTAGTACCAGATATGCAAGGGGGTGCCTAAAAGACGTACTCAGACAACGATGTGTGTCACAGGGTGTCAGGTAGACATTAGACATTAGTTTGTGATTGTCAGATGAGTATTGCTTAAACTTAAATTGGTGGTAACATAGGAAGGTTAGACGCTTGTCACCAATTGGAAGGGGTCTTAAGCCGTCTCGGTGTTCGAACTCAATATAGATATTCTGGAATATGTCGAGTCTGAACATGTTGTGTGAAATGCTTGTATTTAGGGAAATATAAGTATGATTGATTTGTTTGATGATATTGTGATTTTTAAGTTTTCTATATTATGAATTTTATGTATTATTATGCTCACCCTTGCAATGTTTGTGTATTCTGTATTATTATGATGATTGTGCTTTGCACGGAAGCAGATACCAGTGATGGCAGTTGAGATCAGAATTAGCAACATTAGAATGGATTAGTGGTAGTAGCGAAATTAGTCATTTTGTGTTTGAAATAGTTTATGTATTAGAATATGTTATATATAAGTTTTAATGAAAAGTTGGCAAGTTATGTCTCTGTTTTGCATGGGTTATGCTTTAACATGTGTTGGTGGGAAAAGGACATGAAATGTTTTATGTAAATATTATGTTATGAAATTTTGGTAAATAATTTGGAATATGTGCATGTATAATTTGATTGTATGAGACAAGTTTAAGTAGAGGGAATTAAATGGTTGAATATTACTAGTAGGCTTTTTTATTTATTTTTAATTTGAAATGTTACAATAATGGAGTAGGAAGGCCTATTAAGGCAAAAAAGTTGACTGCTAGATTTGTGGGACCATATCAGATTATCAAACGTGTAGGTCCAATAGCTTATGAGTTGGCACTACCACCATTGTTGGCTAATCACCACAATGTATTTCATGTGTCCCAGCTAAAGAAGTATATACCAAACCCTAATCATATCATTTAGTTAGATGAAATTCAAATCCGTTAAGACTTATCTTATGAAGTCAGACCAGTGCGAATAGAGGACAAAAGAGTCAAACAGCTTAGAGGCAAGGAAATTCCTCTTGTTAGAGTGTTGTGGAGTAGTGTCACTAGTGACACTACTTGGGAATTAGTGGATAAGATGCGGGAGTTATATCCTGCACTCTTTTCAAGTAATTTTATTTTTGAGAAAGAAAAAATTCTTTTTGTTAGTGTGTTAGAAGTTATGATTCAATGGTAGAGAAGACTTGGGTAAAGTTTAAGTAAATAACCCAAAAATCCTTAAATTATTCATACTATTTGAACACGTAAGGATAGAATTAGGATTAGAAGTCAGCGTCTTTATCCGGTTTCTAAAACTTATTTAGATTGCATACCATACCCAAATTGATGAGTGTTAGCTATCAAAGTTAAAACAATTCAGTTAGAGTTGAAACTGTGCATTTTAGGTACTTTAGTAATGACCTAAGTGAGGAAAAAAAGCCAACTTTGACACTGCATAACTTTCTGTGTAGGATGATTTTTGGAACAAAACTTTTTCCCACAGTTTTGTATTACCAAAATGTAGTTTCTCGCCAAATGTTGTAGTCAATGGAGTTGCATAACTCATTTTGGACCCCTAAGTTCATTTTGAGGCAAAATTAGTTCATGTAGTGACCTGAAAATGCTGACTTTTGATCCAAGAAGAATTTTAACATGGATTTAATTTCTACAACCTTAGTTTTTTCTTTATAAAATCTTTTTTGAGTATTTTTAGAGTTCTTCCTATATATTTAAAATTCACCTTTGAAAACCACTCATTTTCTAAGTTGTGCACTTACCTGAAACTTAAAATGAACATAACTTTCAAACTGTTTGAGCTTTTCAAGTGAAACAAAAGCCCATAAGTTTTTTTTAACATTATTTAAATATTTTTTAGGTTCTTTCAATAATTTGATCATTTTTTCAGAAAAGTTGGTAGTAAACCTGTTTTCTAGAAAACTAAATCTTTTACAAATTTGTGAAGCACGTTATTTTCTAACCGCTTGGCGAAATTGAGTCAAATCAAATAAGTTAGGTCACATTTTATGCATAAAAATTCTATTTTCAAGTTTCAAAAGGTTTCGAGTTGTGTATCAAAATTGGTGCAGAAAACTGATTTGAAGACTCCCTTAAAACTGCAAACTTCTGGTGTATGTAATTTTCAAACCGTAGCTTCAATTTCAATGAAATCAAAACCTATATTCCTAATTTTTTATATACTAAATATTTTTATGGTATTTGAAGTAATTTAATCACAAATTTCTAGGGTTACTTTGTAAAACTGCCTCTTTGAGAGCCTGATTCGAAGAAGATTCTTAGATGAAAGTCTTTTTGGTTGATTTACAACTTACCTTAGAGATAGCTCCTAGCATTTATGTGATGGAAAACATGGATTTTCAAAAGTAATAAATTCTTTTCATTGGTATTTATGATGTTAGATATGGTGATAAAAGTAAAATAGAAGGTGATGATTAACTGAAGTATTGATAAGTGAGCTTGTAGTTCAGTTCACTTTACATTTAGCACATTTTTTAGGGTGAAAATTTTTTGTTGAGAGTATTGTAAGGACCGGTTTAATTAATAGATTATTAGTGGAAAAGAAATAAATGTTACGGGAAAATTAAATGTTTAATTATCTTATATTAGTATAGCAGTGGGAGAATAATTGAGTATATCATTATTAGTTAATTATTTTTTAAAATTAGTTGGGAGGTGGGAAGTGAAATATAATAATTATTTCTTGATTCTGGATAGTTTTGATTGAGTCTCAAGGAGTTTTCGGAACTCTGTTTAGGAGGGGATGCGAATAGCAAGTCAGAACTTACTAAACTCATCCCACTCCTTTTTCGTTTTTTCTTTCTTCCTTTTATTTTTGTTTTTTTCTCTTTCTTTCCTTCTTCTTCAGTTTCTTTTCTCCTCTGCCGCATCTACACTCTGCATCACCATTTTTTTCTTGCATCCTTTGCATGTGAAGCTTTTGGTTGACGGATTTCAATGCGGTCTCTTCCATAACTCCTGTTGCTGAGTAATCGTTGTTATAGGTAAGTATGATCTTGAATCAACGAACCTTTTTTCTGATCGTTTTCGATCCTGTCATTTCAGTTAAAAAGGAAATTTCTTTGAAAATCTTGATTTCTAAGGTTCCTGTTTAAATTTGGATTTTTGTCAAATTCCTGTTAATTTCTTCGAGTGGATTTCCTCATTTTCTTTTAAGTTAGCTTTGAGAAGGAGAAATAGGTAAGGAAAGGTATTTTGTTGAATTTTGTAAATAGATAAGTGATTTGGTAGTTGAGAGATTTGAGCTATTTGAAATAGCGAGTATTTTGACTATATTTTGAGCTATTTAAGATAACATTTATTTTAATTGTGTTTTGAGCTATTTAATATAGTGCGTATGTGATTTTGATTTGAACTTATTGACTTATTGTATATGAGGATTTCATAGTTGAGATATATGATGTTTTGTGTAGTTGATGATTATTATAGAAGTGATGTTTGATCTTGAATTAGATGATTATTGGATAGTTTGGATGTGATCGTTATGGTAGGCTAACTTAATTTTGGTTTAATTGATTTTTTGTGACTATAATTGAATTATTGGAATGACAATGTATTATTTGAAATTGTGATGTAATGCATGTGATTGGAATGCATGATGAGAATATATTTATTGATGTTGTTGGTGTGGGTAGTTACAGTTGGGTAACTTAGCCTTAGATGATATGTTTGGTGGGGTACATTGATGTTAGGGACACAACTGGGGTCAATGTAATCCAGAATATCATATGTGCAAGGGGATATTTTTGTGATTTACATTGTGGTCCTGGTACCAGATATGCAAGGAGGTGCCTAAAGGACGTACTCAAACAACTATTGTGTGTCACAGGATGTCACGTAGACACTAGACATCAGTTTGTAGTTGTCAGATGAGTATTGCTTAGACTTAAATTGGTGGTAACACAGACAACTTGAACGCTTTTCGCCAATTGGAAGGGGTTTTAAGCCGCCTCGGTGTCGAATTCAATGTAGATATTCCGGAATGTGTCGAGTATGAACATGTTATATGAAATGCTTGTATTCAGCGGAATATAACTATGATTGATTTGATTAATGATATTGTGATTTTTAAGTTTTCCATATTATGAATTTTATGTATTATTATGCTTACCTTTGCAATATTTGTGTATTTTGTATGACTGTGATGATCGTGTTTTGCACGGGAGCAGATACCAGTGATGACAGTTGAGATTAGAATTAGCAGGATTGGAAATGTATTAGTGACAGTAGCAAAATTACTCATTTTGTGTTTGAAATAGTTTATGTATTAGAATATGTTATATATATGAGTTGTGTAATAGTTAAGTTTTAATGGAAAATTGACGAGTTACATCTCTGTTTTGCATAGGTTATCCTTTAACATGTTTTAGTGGGAAAAGGACAAGAAATATTTTATGTAAATATTATGTTATGAAATTTTGGTAAATAATTTAGAATATGTGCGTGTATAATTTGATTGTATAAGACAAGTTTAAGTAGAAGGAATTAAATGGTTTAATATTACTAGTAGGCTTTTTTTCATTTATTTTAAATTTGGAATGTTACAATAATGTGTCATTGTAACAGTGTATAGACATTAAACCCTAAATCCTATATAGGTAAACTAGAGCAGTTATCCTAATTTCTTCTCATTTAAAGCCTTATTTTCCTCCAATTTCATATAAAAATGGGTTTACTTAGGAACATTAGCTTTAGGTTTACATTTATGCACAATTTACTTTTATTTTCATGTTTTATACTACTTGAAACAGATTTTTGAGAAGGATTGAAAAAGTGTTAGTTGATTTGGAGTTGAAATGGTGTTGTAGCAGTTTATAGACACTCAAATGTGAAGCCCTTTTTTTTTATAGCATCAGCTTTTTTATATAGCATCAGCGCCTAGTGCTCACACTCCTGCTACCCAACACTCGGAACCCGAGAGGGGTATTTTTCATTATCGCAGTGCACAGAGTCCATTGTGAGGACGTTCAACGTTCAGTCTACGAATAGAAAGGATTTTTTTAAAAACTCAGATTGCGTCTTTTGTTGGGGTATGAGAGATAACACCCAAGCTGACCCAGGGCACCTCCAAGCTTGTTTTACTTCCCTTGGTTCACCCTACTCATAGCATATTATTTGTATCCTTTATATTGATCATGCTCACTATGTTTGAAATCTACTGTATATTTTGATGTTATTAATCTAATGTTATTACTCATTGTTAGAGTTCTTCTTTACCTTATGCTTTGATTTTATATATTTTTTGGATTTTACTTGTTAAATGAGTTTGAGAGAGGATTTTGACTTGTAAAATGAGAAGAGCTCCCAATGGGGTTTATTGCTCGAGAGAGAGTAAAACTCATTGGTCATCTTAAGCTCATTTTCTTAAGCAGGTTATTTGACTTTAGAATACGCAAGAGATCAATAATCTAATATTCAAATAACTTAGTCTTTTATCTGTAAGAGATTGAGGTTAAGGGTATTTTAATAGATGATGGGAACGTGAGTGATAAATATTGATTTGTGATTTGTTTATGCATTTGGTGGACGGTATAGTGAAAATGAAACTCTGTCAAGTTGTCTCATCAATAATCTTAGTTTACTTTTATGTGCTCTTTACTTTCTGTTACTTAGTTGTTAGTTACAATCAATTCCTTTAATTTTTACAAGCAATTAGTATTGAATTTCTTAGAATATTATCCTAGTCTCTATAGAATCGATCTTAGATTTATCATTACTATATACGAACAGTACACTTGTGAGAAGTAGACTAACAAATTTGCTCAAGAGCTTATTTCAGCGATCTCGACTGGGATCATGAAGCGTGAGCCATAAAGAAGCCTGAAAGGAGTTTCATGCGTCAAGAAATGTTGGGTGGTATGGTAGGATTATAGGACTAATGGCAGCTGGTCAGGCCAAGTGGTATTTGCGATGTCTAACCTTTGTCACAGGCCCTTCAGGATGACTTTGTTAACTGCCTCTACTTGGTTACTTAGTCATTGGTCTAGGGGTTCTCTACCGACATGTATACAAGCTGAATGTTGTTGTAAGAGCATAGTCGTTGCACCTTGGCGCTTGCGAATTGTGTCCTGTTATCCGCGATCAACACTTTCGGGACTCCAAACTGGCAGATGACTGATTTCCATAGGCAATGAAAAACTCGGTCTTCTAAGATTGTCGCCACAGGTTCTGCTTCCACCCATTTGTTGAAATAATCGACCACTACGATCAGGAACTTAAGTTGGTGTGCGATCACCGGGAATGGGCTTAGAATGTCTAGCCCCCACTTGGAGAAAGGCTAAGTTGAGGATATCAAGTAGAGTTGCTCCGCTGGTGAATGGTACTGGTCAGCATGCCTTTGGAACTTGTCAATGGTGAGAGGCAACGTAGAAGAAGAGCAGAGAATCCCCTTCGATACAACATGTCATTGAGGAGAGTAAACCTTGTTGCCAACCTTATCAACTAAGCCGATTCTAACTTATCTTGGGGCAGAGTGCCCTAGACGAGGTATGCAATGATAGAGTCCATCAATTCAACATGTTCAATTTTTCTTCAACGAACATGACTGTGTCCATCGTCGACGAGGCTATCTGGAAGCGAATATTGTTTCCTAAATGACCGATCGGTTATGCCCTAACTTTTTGGTACTGGCAAGCTTCAATAACAGATCGGCTCGGCCATTGACCTTGCATGGGATGTGTTTTAATCAGAAGTTGGTGAAGGCAAAGGTTAGTGGTTCTTCCTTTCACAAGATATAAATACATAACATTGACGGTGAATCAAAATCAACCATGAAAAAAGTTATTAAACTAAAATTTATTTTCCATATTAAATTAAAGAAAACTATGAAGGTTCTCTCCCCACTTTTTTTTTATTTATAAGATTGGAACACTTATAAGAAAATTTACAACAAATCATATATCATTTTCAACCAACTGAAAACTCACTTTGAATATCTACCTGCATTTTAGAGTAAAGAAAAGAGATATAAAGGAAAACGGTAAAAAAACTATATAGAGAAAGAATATATGGTATAAAATAATTTTACATCATATAAAATAAATTGTGTATGATAAAGTATAAAAAAATTCTGATTGGCTGATAGTTGGCAACGAAAAAGTATTACACTAACAACTACTACCTACAATACCATATATAAGAGATAAAAGGCACCTTCAATACTATATATAACAAATAAAAGGCAACATTTTATTGATAGTACCTAGAAACAAAGTAAATGATTTATTGAACATCAAAAAACCAAAATAGACGCATTGGTTAAAAAATATATCTTTCAAAATAGCCACCTATTAAACTAATTAATGTCATAATAATTTTGAAATAAAATTAAAAAATAAATAAAAAAACTAATCAACCTAACTATTATAGTTTCTTATATATAGGATGGGAGACAATATTAAACTCAATGAAAAATGTAGAAGGAGATCAGAACAAAAATGAGGTAAAAGTTAGTAGTGTGAGGATAAGATATATGTTTATAACGACTTTAAATTAAATTCGACTATCTTCCAATTCAGACCAGCGAGAAGGAGACTAATACATACAGATAACTCCGCATATTCTTATTTTTAACTTGTGCATTAAGCCAATTAAGTAGTCAGATTTATCATTACAACAAAAAAATTAATGACCAAAATATGGTTGTGTAGAAAGTTGCAAGCAATTTTATGTACAAATATCAAAGTATAAAGATAACAAAGTAACCCTTGATGTTGTAGTTCAATCACTTTCGTAGTCTTCGTCATCTCCAAAGGTAAAAACAGAAGCATCTGCGGCCATGGCCTTAAACTCACTTTCGGCACTGGGTACCTCAATACTAGACACTGTTTTAACGTCATCATTATTTCTTGGCTCACTAGCTTGATGATTTGGCGTAGAGCTCTTGTTTCCTAAGGAAACTTGTTCTGTTGCATGTGACAAATTTGCAATTTGATTTGAAGTTCTGTTTGATTGGGAGACTCTGGTATCATTTGTAACTGTTTCAACTGCTTTAGATGGCGCTTTTGTTTGCTTGCTTCTTGAAGCAGATTGTTCTGCCTCGCCATCTGAAAACACATCATCTTTATCATGACTATCTGATTCTTTGTCTGCATTCTGCACAGGGGTACTCCTTTCCACAGGTGCGGGACTGGCAGAACTGTTACTTGAACTCTCATCTGATTTCTTTACAGTAGTTTCAGCTTTGGGAGTCTCAACATTGCCATTGTAATCCACAAGCACAACCTCAACCAGAAATCCCGGAGAAGGCAATTTTCTCTGCCAGAAGTCCATATCGATAAAGATATGCAGTTGATTACAAAATCCAATTGTGAATGATAAACATGAAACATTGAACTCAACCGAAGCTGGACCATCTTTTACTATTACCAATAGCCACAAAAATTTACCTTGTCAAAGCCATCGAGATCACTGGTGTTCAATACTTTCCTATTTTCTGTCATAGTCGTGTTCAACCAACTAAATGAAAAAGCAAGATATTTCAGTCCAACATTAAACCAGCAGCAAAGGGAATTGATTAATGATGAAGAAAAATTAATTAATACCAGTAAAAATCTCCCTGGCGATCATGGAAATGGATTTTAAAGTCCCCAATCAACTCTGTAAGACCAGGCTCTCCTGGCAAAGCAAAGACCATCACTCCCTTCTTTGGTGCACTAAACCAAAAATCTTCTGGCTGTAAATTGTGGAAAGCTCAAGTCACGGGGAAATACAAAAAAATGAAACAGAAGGCATAACTTTGGAAGAACCATTCAATCAAATATATGATACACTGATGCCATATTCTTAATGAACGCACCAAAAGATCCTTGGTTCTCGGATGCTTTTTAGTTGAGAACAACACGCCTACACATTAGAAATGGGTTAGACTCAACAGCAGCAAATAGAGCAATCTGTCAGAGACTAAGACCTTACCTTCCAACCCTTGAAAAGGGGTCAGCTGTCAGTGAATTCTCGACGCAAACAAAGCAAGTCTTATACAAAATTATCCAGTTATCACTACTAACAACTAGTAAAGCATACAATTCTTTCATACTGTAGTGTGAAAGAACATGCACAAAAGTGGTAGATGTTCTCCCTGTTTTTCTCTCTCACAACTCTTCCCTAGAAAAAACTTGAATTAAAACATAGCTAATGGCTTTGGAAGAAATCCTAACAAGTTCATACTAAACATTATACAAGTATCAGTAACCTAATAAAAGAATAAGGACAGACTTAATTGACTAGTGTAAAAAAGGGAATACATCTATGATCCATAAGCAGTAACATAATGGTCATGGACTAAAAGCATTAGGGAAATTTTAGTGCACGAATCTCAAGCATACCTCTATGATCTGAAACGGTTATAGAGGGCCTAATCCAGTAAGGGCATCTGTGAAGCCGGAATCCCCTAAGCATGCACCTGTACAGAACATGATGTCAGTGGGCACATTAAGACAGATACATACTACAGTCACATATTGGCCAGTAAATACCTGCGGGCAGGTGGGTTTTCGCCATTGAAGTAAGTCAAGACTCGTTCAAAATATTTGACATACCTCTACACAAAACAGTAAAACTTAAGAAATAAATCCAGGAACTTAAAAGAAAACAACTTTTCCAGAAAATGGTAAAACTATAGCACTAACTCCAAACTCTAATTTTCCACCAAAATATGACATTGCAAAGCACAACTTACAATCTGACTAGGCAGAACAAGTCCCTTTCCATCAACACATCTTTTCTGATTATAGTAATCCATTGATTCCTCAGCAGTTGGGAAGAACTGCAGTACATTTTAGTCATCAAATCTTAAAACAGCTGAGCACAAGATAGAAAGTGCAAATATCAAGCGTGTTCATTATATGCATGAAAATGCTTAGAAACTCTTCTCACCTTTAAGAATAATAGAAGACTACTGATCATCAACCCTGTCCTTGCCATTCCAGCCTTACAGTGGACAACCACAACATTCTCAATGTCTTCTTTCAACCATGAGTAAGCACTTTGACAGAATGATATAATCAGTTGAATTGGTGGACAATTGTGGTCATCAAATGGGAAGCTAGCCACCTAAAAAAGGAATTTCATATTTCAGATGCAAGAAGCTGTTCAAACAAAGTCCTAGAAAAAATAACGTAGCATAAAACCCAACATGACGTGAGTAATTTAGGCCGTCTAGCATTATGATCAAAAGTAGTACATGGCATGAGCGAGTTGTTAATTGAAGAATACTAACTTCAATACTACTATCGCAAATTGAAGGTTAAAACTAAAGTGATTTGTGTGTGTGTGATGAAAAAAATAGAGACATTCATTACTTACAGATTAAAAGTTTATGGCATATAAATAAAATCTACAAGCCTTAAGCAAGTCTATCACATTTATCCCTTTGAAGACTTCAATGAAAAATTAGAAATCACCTTCCCCTCAAACAGCGATGCATCATACAATCGCTCAGAACACAGATTATAAACTTTGTATTTACCCTGCATATGGAGAAAAAAAAGTCAAATGCAAAACTAAACAAGAAAATGACAAGGGCAAAGTCTCATTAAATTCAATGTCTGAGGCACTTTGATAAAAGAAACACCACACAAGTCAAGTTCTGTTCAATACCTCCCATATAATAGAAACTTGTTATTGAACTACAAAATATTCCACAACAGACAGAATACTAAATATATGAAGCATGTGCTCATAAGTCATAATAAAGAATATTTTATGATACTAGAAACAGAATCTCCTAGTCCCATCCCTATCATATATGTTAAAATCAGAGAAAAATAGAGGAATAACAAAGTAAATGAACTAAAACCATGTGTCAGAATACACAGCGGAAGCATGTTTATATAGACTTCTTTCATAAAGTACACATGAATATATAATTGTTTCCTACAATATCTAAGATAATATGCCTACATACTATATTTAAAATAAACATAAGATAATATCTAAGATTCTCAACACCTTCCCCTCAAGCTGAAGCTTACTAAGCATTCAGCTTGTTACAAGAAACTAGTAACAAAATTAATATACCAAATTTGAATTCCACCAGAAACAATATTTGGAAAGATAATTCGTGAATGTTGGCAAAGTCGAGGAATATTGCTTGAAGAATAACATTGCCAAATAGCTGAAATATCCATTAGTCTAAGAAAATTCATGTCAAGCAAAGCAAGTTTCAACTTTCTTAAAACCAACATTTGAAGGCTTCAAACCAGTATTTGTTAAAACCCAAAATCATTTAAACTGAGAAACATGACAGAAAAGGACAGCATCACGTAGGCAACGATAAAGTTCTTTGCCAAAAGATGAGTAGCAAGCAAAAGGAAGTGACCAAAAAACATGTTGAAAAAGAATGGTAGCAGGATAAACGGAAAAACAACTCTTCATTGAAAAAAGGAGAAGCAAAAGGTGTTAGTGAATCATTGGAAAAATCCACCAAGAACAATAGTCATCAACGGTCATCGAAAAATTCACTAAAAAAGGAAGATATACCAAAAGCATTGCTAGAAGGGAAAAGGTTTTAGAAAAAGAAAAGGGTTCGCCAGGGGCAATGGCCCCAATGAAGACACTTTCTCAGTATTCCTTCCACCTAGTTCTAGTACCATGTTAATCAGAGAAATAAACAGAAGAATAATGGAATGAAACCATATATGAATACACAGCACAAGCATGTTTATATAGACATTTCAAAATTACACATAAATATAGAAGATATTGTTTCCTATAATATCTAGATAATATGCCTACATACTATATTTAAAATTATATAAGATAGTATCTAAGATTCTCAACAATATATATGTGCAGAAATTTTTTACAAGAAATCTCCCATAATTACACAAAGAATATCACAAGATCTACAAGATATTGGGCCTAATTATATACAGCTAATAAAAGGAAATAACTACACTGAAATTAGTAAAATATTTTAACACAATTTCGACCTATATCCCAAAATCCCAATAATCTTATCACAAGCTCAATAATACAATCCTGTCATAATATCTACACTCCATCTCAAGCTAGAGCATATAAGTTGTTGCATCATTATATGCGTATATTCAGCTTGCTACATATGTATGATATCCTTGGTCCACAAAGAGTTTTACTGAGGATGTCTGTCAGTTGATCATCACAACCAAACCAACAAAAGATGTAGTGAAAGAGAATCTGAAGACACCAAACACTATTTTGAGGAACCAGAACCATTTAATTCAGTGATGGTGGAATCTGTTGAGGAAGTCACGGTAGACAAAAGATTTAGAGAAGATATCCACAAAAAATCCTCAAGAAGCACAATACTAACAACCAGAGTAAGCACTTAAGTGGATGACTAAGGGCAAGAACAACCAAGAGACAGCCTCCAAACAAAGAATGGCAGAGAAAACAGATTGGGGCAGCAACCAATAAGTAGGGGGCCACCACAAATGAGATGCCCAGCAGTCAAACTGGGTCCAAAATGGGGCCAGAAAACTCCAATGAGCAGGAATAGCATAAAGATAAACCTAATAGAGGGGTGTCAGAACAACTAGAACCAACAAACAAACCTGGAATCCAGGACAGAGGACAATGGACTGCATGGCACAACAGCTAGGGTATTGTTAAATTTTATCAGTCAACTTAACATGGAGTCTAAAACCAACAAAGTTGAAACAAAGACAAGGAACAAAGATATAATTGAAAACTTGCTTAGAGGAGCATCTCACGGACCTACAAAACATATACAAGAAGTTACTAGGTTCTTTCCTTTCATCTTACACCCAACCAAATGAGTGGAGAGACTTCTTTTTCTTCATCTTCTTATCTTTTTCTTTCTCATGATTTTCTTTCTCACCATTTTCTTCTCTTTTACCAAACAAAGCAAAGTAAACTTCAAAAGGGGTCAACAGATACAGAAAAAGAACAAAAATGTATAGGACACCACTAAAACTTTCCCAGAGTAAAGCTCCTAAGACTAATGCACCCGGTCATGCCTTACAACTGAACACGAGAATAATCATTTGCACCTCTCTAAGGCTATAACTAAACTCCCCTGCATAATCATTCTCAATCCAAATCCACTACCTCTTCAATGCAAACTCAGTGACAAACTCCATTTCACCCTGCCATCACAACCACTTTTTGTGCCTTCTTGTGTATAACTTTGAACCCTGAGGCCATGAGTTAACTGGCCCACCACCACCATCTGTCCTCTAGGTTCATCTCTTATATTCTGGCTATTTACAGTATACTCCTGACAAGATTTGACTCCTCTAAGTTAAAAACAACAGAGTAGAGGATAAAAACACATGTACATGTATAACAAACTAAATTAACTAAAATCTCAAATGTTGAGCCTGCACAGTCTTACTTTAGTGGAACTAAATCCATGCCTAGCAACTAGCAAGAGGCAGGGGGATGGTATGTTCATAGGCAGCATTCACTTCCAAGAGAGCAAATTAAAGACTCTCAGATCAAAATACAAATATTTAATAGTACAGGCATTTTTAATAAAACAAAAACATCATTCCATACAATACAGCATTGATTTGTATTACGCATAAATTATACATACATAAACTACAGAAAAGGTATAATTGTATAAACATAGGATCTTGTAACTTCATGTATCAGTGTGTGTACTACCTGATGGTGAGTTTCAAAAAATTTAATCACTTCTTCCATATGGTTTCTGTAAAACCCCTGCATTGCATACATAGATAGTCAGAATGCTGGCACTTCAGATCAAGATAGCAACCAAAAAATCAACATACAAAATACATTAACTCACTTCAACGTAGCCGAAAAACCCCGAGCTCATGTCACCAGCAGGGAACCCCATTGCAATAATGTTTTCGGTGATATATGTCATATCTAAATCAAAGCCTCCTTCCTAAAACAAAAAGCAAAAGGTAGAGTATAAAAGTGGACAGGGTATGCATCAACTCAGTTCTTTGAGAAGAGAACATAAAATTCAGTATGAAACAAAGCAATACAAAAAATCAAACTCAATGCACTCACCAGTCACAACAATAATTACATAATATTCTAACAGCCTTTTCAATCAAAGGGGCTATAATGTTCACTATACAGAACACTAAACTAAATAACATGTTTAAACAGGGAGTATGCGATGTCTGCAAACTTCAGGGCTTTTGTAAATTGAACACTAGATGTGAGATCTAATTTAGAATAGCCAGATAATAAAAGAACGTTGGTCGGCATAGTTTTGCTTCTGCATTTGATAATAACTGTTATGTCACAAAAGGTATCTATGAATAGGCTCCAAAGATGAGCTTCACCCAATTATTAAGGGATTAAAACAATATTCTTAATACAAGAAACAATAAATTTTTAAATGAGCAAGACTTTGTGAAAATCATCTTTACAAGAATACACAGAGTATATAGCACAAGAACAACACCTGATATCTGCGCTTATTCTGTGAAACAACATGGCGTGCCTTCACCTGCACAGCTTTCACTGCATTCTTAGAAGAGTCAACCAGGCCTTTTGTAATAGTTCCAAACAAATTAGATTGTACAGCTGTTGCATTGGAACTTTCATCTGCAACAGGAGATTTAGGAGACAACCTCAATCCAAGGTTACTAGTGATGCGTGCAAAAGTTGATTTCCCAACATTTCCACTTGCAGAGTCGTCTTGGGAGCCAGAAAATGGCTGAGAAATTTTCAAGTTTTTGGCCCAAGATGATATGGCAGTTGGAGATATCTTAGATGGTGCCTCATGTGGAGAATTATCTTGCCCAGGGACTACAGCAGCAGAAGCTTGCCCATCTGTCTCTTTGGCAAGAGATGAAGTGGGTGGATCTTTAATAGGATGTGAATCAGACACATCAGCAGGCACTGAATCCATTTAATTAAAGAAGGATCAATGGCAACTTATGTAGAAATTGGAAATCTTATCATTAGATAGCCCAGACCCTACAGTATCTTTCTGGTGGAAGCTGCACATGCATACAGATACAATGTTAATGGAACACAGGACAAAAAATTCAAATAATGTTTCTTCTTTATATTTTGCCTATTCATTTAGTCATTATTGTGTACTCAACAATAAGATGGATCATACTATAAAATACTAGGTGTGGAAGAAAGAAATCGTTTGCATAATACACACTACTGCTTCGGACATCTGTGATGGAGACTAGAATGTTTCTTATTATGTGAGAATCTCTCATAGTTTCTTTTACCTTTGAATTGTCTTTCATTTTAGATGGCAGTAGTACAATAACTCTGGCACAATGAGAAAGTTGTGTCTAGGTGACCTGTTAGTCACGGACTCAAATCCGGAAATAGTATCTTTGCATATGCAAATGTAAGGCGGTGTAAAATAATCCTCCCCCAACCTTCACATAGGGCGAGGAGCCAGGATTCGATATGCTAGCTTATTTTAAGCTGGCAATTCTATTTTATCTAAATTACACAGGTTTATTTCATCTAACTAGAGAGGAAAATGCAGTAACTCCTTATTAAAGCAGGGTGAGCCATTAGCCCATTACAAGCCATTAGTCCATTAAAAATGTAGATTCACAAACCGTTATATAACAAATTGACAACAGGTATTGCATCTCATCTTCTATAAAGTTTCAGAATGATTTGGGGGAGGGGGAATATGCTAGATTTCAATGACAAAAAAAAGAAAGAAAAAAAAAAAAAAGAAAAAGAAAAGCAATATCACATCTCATTTCTTCAAAAATAGCTATTCCCTACACAGGAAGCAGTAACGGCGAAAATCAAATCCACAAACATTTGCATAATAGTTTTCTGGCACTTCACTTCCACAAGCAAACAGCATAAAAAGAACTACCCAGGGTAACGCCGACAACACTTCTCAACGGTTCGGTCTGTCCCTAACTAAACATCTAGGCTGTAGCTAAAAGCATTTCAGGATAATGATTGCCGTCAATTGAACATCGTGATTTTCAATTTCCAACTAAATTAAACCATTGAAACGATAAAATAACACGTGAAAAGGCGAACAATTTAGCGTAGATTGCAACTCGAAAACGGAGTCATGCAATATGCTTAGGAAAAGTGAAAACCATTCAAGATGGAGAAAGAAAATAATTAAACAAGTGGCTTCAGATCTGCGAAGAAGAGCTTATTTACCAAAAGTGGAATAGGAGGATGTGCAGAGACAGTGAAGGAGCTGATTAGGGTTTCGAGGAAGAAGAAAGAGAACGGAACGGAATCGTTGAATTTTGGAAGGTGACACTGATACCAATTGACATGCCCGGATGAATGACGATGATTAATGATCGGACGGTTGCTGCGAGCCGAGGGGATATCCTGCGTTATATATGTTGTGTACGTGAATCTGATTATTCTATTGTATTTTTATTTCCTACCCCAAAAAAATATATTATTCTTATTTTTGTTGTCCTTTTCTTTTCCTAATGAGAATGCTTTTAATAAAGAGATTAAATTTTTATTAAAATATTTATCATAATTTCACCATAAATTTTTTAAAATAAATTAAAAGGATTTTTGTTGATAAATCATAACAAAAAGTTATTTTTTAAAACAAAAGTTATTAAAATATATTTATCAAAATTATAAATTGTTGCAAAAAAAAGTGAAACACTTCTAAATATGACAAATAAGAGCTAATAATATACTCATTGTACACAGTTATTAAAAAGAAAATTAGGTAAACTATGTTTTTATCTTATAAAATATTAATTTTGTCATTGCGAAATCTTTTGTATTATTTAGGCTCCTGTAATAATTAAAATTATTATTCTTGTCTTCATAATCTATAATTTCCTTAAATGATTATTGTCTGTTTCAACGAATATGATTATATCAATTTGTAATATAAGATGGTTTAGTTAATATCATAAAAAATATTCTTTTTCTGGTAAATAAAACAATTTGTTTTTTACTTTAACCAGTAAAAAATAACAGTATTTGTAATGATTTTAATTTAATATCGTTGTACATAAATCAAATCAAATCAATTAATTTAATTAAAAAATTGATGAACTAGTTTAGAAATTAATTTTATTAATATTGAAAATTAGTAAAATAAAAAAAACGATATTAAAATCAAAAAATTAGTGTGAACAATGAAAATTTAACCGGTTTGATTCTTCACATCTAAAAATGTTAAATGTACCTTTTTTTTTAAGTCAATCTTTTAATTCAAAAATTAATAAAATAAAGGTTAACTTAAAAATATGAGATTGTATTTATTAAAATTAATTTTTCTTTTATAATTACTTTAATCTTTTTTTCTTTTATAATTTTACTTATTATAATACATTAATAATAAAAAAGATTATTTTATTAAGATCAACTTAACCACGATTAATAAATATTAAAAAAGATAGTTTTGCTCTATTCAAATTCAATATCCTTCATTTGAATAGAAAATTTTACAAGTTCAAAAAAATTAAAAAACATTTAATTTGAAATAATTTTAATTTAAATGACTTAATTTTTTAAATACTTTTGTTTGGATAAAGTGTATTAATTTCACTAAATATAAAAAAATAATAATAAACAATGTTTAAAAAAAAGTATATATATATATATATAAACTCTTTATTTTCATATGTAAACAATTCTATGTAATACTTAGGTATAATTATATATTTATACCTAATATAAAATAAGACAAATGCTAATTTATGGTATACATGTGACTACGAAAGTTCTCTTTCAATTAGAGAGACAAAATTTAAAAAAAACAAAAAACACATTTCAAAGAAAGCAAAGAATGTCTACTTAAATATTCATTGATTGATAGTTAAAGACTTTTTTTTTTTTATCAGTGAAGATTGAAATCCTTTGAAATATATAAATCACTAAACTGAATTTGATTCTTTTGAAATAATATTTGTTGTAGAGATAATTAATGTTCTTAGGTAAATTTTATATTGAATGAAAATATTAAACTTTAATAACAATTTAATCTACACATAATATAAAGGGAATTCAGAGTTTTAATGTCCACAATTTATCATATCAAAACTACTCTTATTTAATTTTTAATAATATTCTTTTACTAATTTCTTTTTTATAAGCCAATTAGTGGTATAATTTAAAAAAAGTATAAGATATGTCTTTCAATTATAGTACACAGACGTAAACATAAGCAAAGTGTTAAGAATTTCACATCCCAACATTTATAATACACAAGGATGGGTTCATCATCAAGTATACAAAACTATATGATATTAGCTTCGCGACCTGACTCCATTCCCAAGAACTAGTTGGATTGCTAGAACTGTTGCAAACACTTTTATATGCTTTACCATTGAAGAACGGGTCATTTTGCACCTTCTAGATGTGTCAGAAGCATGTAAACCACACTAAAGGTCAAGCCTTTTGAACCTACTTGCTTCCACTGATCAAACCCAATAATTGAAAACTATGACATCGAAACTCTAAGTGTAATGTCGTTGAGACCCCCCACCATGCACATATCTCCATCCACACTTTAGGAGACATTGAACAATTCAGAAATAGATATGAACCTGATTCTAGCTCTACATCACACACTCGCATTTTGCATCCTCTTTTTCAATTATCCCATGCTTCAACAAATTATCCTTTGTTGGTAGTCGATCGGCATCCAATTGCCATACAAGAAGTTGAACCTTTGGGGTACCCTTTTTACCCAAATGTTTTTGAAAAAAGGATCTTGTTGTTGACGTTAATTTGTAGTCAAAATCTTGAAAGTGGAAGAGACTGAGTAGACACCTACTTCATTTTCTCCTCAAATCCACCTATCTGGAACCCCACTTGACAAGATAATTTAGCCTATCTAAGTCTAAAGATCATCCACCATCTCTGACTCCCATGCAAATAGTTGTCTCTTCCAATTCCACTTCCACCTCCTGCCTTATTTGTCCCATATTTCACTCACCGAAATGTTCTTATTGGATGTTATCTGAAGCAATCTAGAGAATGAGCATTGAAGGCTTTGATCTCATGTCCATTTATCCTTCCAAAAAGCCACATTCGTCCCATCCCCAAGCTCATGCATAACATATCTCAACCACCATCTCATATCCCTCCCACCTTCTTCTTCGATTGAGCCCAAATTTGTCCACCACCGAGAACAATGACTACCTTCCCTTCCCAAAACCTATATGCCCTCTCGTACTTGGATTTCAGAAATTTTTACCCATAAACTATTTGATTTCACCTTCAATCTCCATTTCCCTAACAAACCTAAATTGAGCTTCTGAACGTCCCTCAAGCCTAATCCTCCTTCCTCCTTTGGATTTCAGAAATTTTTACCCATAAACTATTTGATTTCACCCTCAATCTCCATTTCCCTAACAAACCTAAATTGAGCTTTTGCACGTTCCTCAAGCCTAATCCTCCTTCCTCCTTTTGCTAACATACTCTCTCCTAAGATACCGATCGAACTTTCCCACCACCAGTGTTATCTGCCCACAAGAAATTAGAGAACAAAGAGTGAAGTTGAGAAATGATACCTTTATGAGCCTTGAAGAGCGAAAGGAAGTAGATTGGTAGCACAAACAATACAACTTTGATGAGCACCACTCTTCCTGCCATAGATACATACTTATTATCCCACCCCACCAACTTTTTCTTCACCATATTCATCATTGGCTTCTGCATATCCAACTTTAAGGGATTGACCCCAATAAGAAGACCCAAATACTTGAATAGCATAGACCCCACTTTACAATTTAACATTATCAATGCCCTAGTCAGATTTGCCTCATTAACATTCACCCTTAACACCTGACTTTTATGAAAATATATTCTTTTGCTAATTAACCCCTCTATGCTAAGTGGATATCTTTCTCTTTGCTTTTGAGGAAGGGTTACTCACTATGCTTCATTCTTTCTCCCTTCTCTCCAATTTTCAATTGTACTTTTTTTTTATATTTTCTTATCTACTACACTTCATTCTTTATTGTGTTTTCCTAGTTTCCCCTCTTCTCCAATTTTCAATTGTACTCCTATTCTTTATTTTTTTTTCTTCTTATTTGACTTTCTTTTTCTTTTTCTTGTTATCTTATTTTGTTTACATTGGATTTTGGAAGATAGTCATTGATACCTGTTGAAAATAATCTTTAGATATTAGGAGAAAATATCTTAAGGTTATTTTATTTGATTTTATCTTTATTTCATTATTTGTATTTAGTCTTTATTTCCTTTTTTGTGTGAGCTTAATCATTATAAATTCATAAGCTGAGAATGAAATTTCCATGAATAAAATATATAAATTACTTTTGTTTCCCAACATAGTTCAAGTTGGTATCAGAGCTCCTAATCCTAGGCATTTTTTTCTGCTTCCTCTATTTGTCCCATTGCATCTATTGAGGTGAGTAGTAAGTTAGCTCATTTTTCTCAATCGCCTTAGAACAACGATTGAAACAATGAGTAAGCCATCTGGATCACATACCCTATCCATGAAAGCTTTAATGTCCTAGGCCCTGTGTCTTAGGAAACTTAGATTCTTGATTCAGGGGCAACATACAACTTGACTATCTTCCTATAGTGCTTCAACTCATATGCCCAAAACTACTGGAGAAAACCTTGTTACAGTTGTAAATGGTGATATTCTACCCATTAATGGAGTTGGCAAACGGCATTATGATCGTTTGTTATGTTAAAAGATGTTTTATATGTCCTAAAATTGGCCAATAGTCTCATATCTCTATACATAAACTCACTAAAGATTTGAATTTCTCGGTAACATTTTTTTCTTCTCACAGTGTCTTTCGGGACCTTGCAATGAGGAAGACGATTTTGCTTGCTAAAGAATAGAGTATGTTGTACCTATTGGAATCCAAGGAGCAAAATAATGTAATTCTCATTAGCAACCAAGCTACATTAACTACATGGGCATGCCCTCAAATATGGCTTCATCATCAAAGACTTAGAGATCCTCCATTCAGCCTACTAAAGTCCTTCTTACCTCATTTGGTTACCAAAGAATCTGTATTAGTCCTTCAAGTGTGATGTTTGTCAACTCTCGAAACACCATCGTGCATCTTACCCTATGAGTAATAATAAAACTAATTCTCCATTTGAATTAATTCATTCTGATGTTTAGGGCCTGTCTTAGAATCCATATCTAGTGCAAAATGGTTTATTACTTTTATTGACGATTGCACCTATGTCACATGGACATACATTATGAAAAGTATATCTGAGATCTGTCAACTTTTTGTCAAATTTTTTTCCTTTTTGTTCAAAATCAATTTGGGAAAAACATTAAAATAATTAGGTCAGATAATGGGACTGAATATGTGAATCATGAGTTTTCAAAATTTTTGTCTCACGATGGTATTGTCCATGAATAAATATGTCAACAAAATGGGGTTATAGAAAGGAAGAATTGTCTATCTTGTCGTGTTTTTTGATGTGTAGCCTTTGTCCATTCTCATAATCTTAACCGTAGTAAACTCGATCCTAAAACCCTAAAATGTGTCTTTATTGGCTATCCACTAAATAAAAAGGGGTACAAATGTTATCACCTACACAGAGTCATCATGTCTTTGTTACCATGGATGTCACATTTCGTGAAATAAAATCCATTTTTCTTTAATCACAACTTCAAGGGAGAGATTCCTTAATGAGTCACCCTTCTTATTACTACCTTCTAGTTTTCGTTACCAACTAGATGTCCAAGACCTACATGATGATGACGCAACTAAAATAGTAGAACCATTAATGATGAGGATCAAGAAGATAGGTTCTTTGGAATAAAATATCAAAGGAGGGAGCAACTCACTGTTACTTTGCAACAAGCAAAATTGTCTGACCTGGAGGTAAGGTTTCCAAATGATAACAATAAAGAGGTAAGTGATATTCAGAATTTACCAATTGCAGTGAGAAAGAGAAAAAGGTCCTATGTAAAATATTTTATTTCTAATTATTTTTGCAATAACAATCTCTCGACTCAACATCAAGGTTCTATTTCTGTTATTAATGCCACACAGATTTCCACCTTAGTCCAGGAAGCCACGCAAAGTGAACACTAGACACAAGCCATAAAGGAAAAGATGGATGCATTAGAAAAAAACTCGAGTTGGGAAATTGTTGATAAACCAAGAGACAAAAGAGCAGTAGGGTGCAAATGGATATCTACAGTCAAACATAAGGCAGATGGAACAATAGAACGATACAAAGTACGATTGGTGGCAAAGGGTTATACTCAGACCTATGGGATCGATTATGCAGAGACATTTGCTCCAGTGGAAAAGATAAATACAGTACAAGTTGTTCTCGCACTGGTAGCACACTATGGTTGGGACTTACACGCATTTCTTCATGTTAACTTGGAGGAGGAAGTATACATAGAGATCCCTCCATGATATGAAGCTAATGGCGGTAAAGACAAGGTGTGTCGCCTAAAGAAGGCTTTATATAGTTTCAAGCAATCTCTAAGAGCGTAGACTGGAAGACTTACAAAAGTCATGATTTCCTTAAGATACAGGCAGAGTCAAAGAGATCATATCTTATTCATAAAACATTCCCTTACGGGTAAACTCACTATACTTTTTGTCTATGTAGATGATATGATTCTTGCACGAGATGATGATATCAAGAAGATGACCTTGAAGAAAAAATTGGCATGCTAATTTGAAATGAAAGACCTGGGAAAGCTCAAGTACTTCCTTGGAATAGAGGTTGTCTACTCCAAGAAAGGAATATTTATATCACAAAGAAAATATGTAATTGATCTCCTAAAAAAATTAGAAAAACTAGGATGTAAACCCTTAAGGGTGCCTATTGAACAAAATCATAAAATTGGAAGTGAAGAAAAATCTCCTATAGACAAAATCGGCTTTCCTATAGAAGTCCGATATCAGAGATTGGTAGGAAAATTGATTTACCTATCACACACCAAACCAGACATTGCTTATGTAGTTAGTGTAGTAAGTCAATTTATGCATGACCTAAGAGAGAGACACGTGCAAGCAGTTGATAAAATTCTACAATATTTGAAGTCAAGTCTATCAAAGGGGTTATTGTTCAGAAAGGAAGGCACATTGGCCTTGAAAAATTATACTGATTTTGATTATGCAAGTTCTATCAAGGATAGAAAGTCTACTACTGGATACTGTGTGTTTCTTGGGGAAAGTTTTGGTTACTTGGAGAAGCAAAAAATAGGATAGAGTATCTCATTTTAGTGCAGAAATTGAGTATTGAGCTCTCACTCAAGGTGTATGTGAAGGACTTTGGATGAAAACAATCCTTAATGATCTCAAAATCAATATAGATATCCCTATGTTGTTTTGTGAGTCAGCCATTAGTATTGCCCACAATTTCATACAACATGAAAAAATCAAACATATTAAGTTGACAAACATTTCATTAAAGATAACATAGACAGGTCTCGTGGTTACAAATTATGTCCCAACAAGACTTCAGTTAGCAGATATCTTCACTAAAGGTCTTTCAATTAGTAGATTTCATGATCTTGTAGGCAAGTTGAGAATGATGGATATTAATTTACCAACTTGAAAGGGGAGTGCTGAAAATAATCTTTAGATATTAGGAGAAAATATCTTAAGGTTATTTTTTTTTATTTTATCTTTATATCATTATTTGTATTTACTATTTATTTCCTTTTTCGTGTGAGCTCAATAATTTTAAATTCATAAACTAAGAATGTAATTTCCATGAAAAAAATATATAAATTACTTTTGTTTCCCATCATAGTTCAAGTAATTTGAAAGTAACAATTTTTTTATCTAAATTACCCTAAATTGTGTCTACATAATAACATCTTATTATCATTTTTTATTATGTTCTTTTTATATTTGTGCTAGATTTAGGTGTGTTTTTCTTATTTGTAATATATATTTTTTTCTTTTTTTACTGTTAAGATGAAATTCTTATTTTGAATTTTTTTTTCATAGTTTTTGAAGTGTGAGTTTCATAATTCTTTTGTAGTTAAATGAAGATGTCATCTCCTTAAAGTCATTCAGTCTAGAAGATTTATTTGCTGCATCAACGTCTCCTTTCAAGAAGATGTTTTCAAATGTGTACTTAGAAAAAATGAAATTAAAATTAAACCAATCACTCTCACAAAAACAATATCCTTGAAAAAAAATGAAATAGGACATTACAAGTTATATTATGATACAGAAAAACTTTATGAAGGGGTTATTTTTATGTCTTTGTTTTACCTATAAATTTAAAAATCAATAGTTTCATCAACAACTTAGTATGTTTTTAAATACCAAATTTAAAATTTAAAAACTGGATAGTTTTTATTTAACAAATTGATTAGTTTTTTTTTAATTTGAAAATGAATTGTTTTAATTTTCTAAATAAATTGTTAGATTTCTGAAAATGAACAATTGCACAAATAATAGTTTCAATTAACAAATTAGTATGTTTTTAAATACCAAATTAAAAAATTTAAAATTTAAAAATTGGATAGTTTTTATTTAACAAATTAAATAATTTATTCAATTTAAAAATGAGCAGTTTTATATTTTTTTTAAAAAATAGCAATTTAAAAAATTAATAGTTGAGAAAATGAGTTGAAATAGACACAAAACTATACAAATATTATATATATATATATATATATATATATATCAAATTACATAATTAAATGTCAAATTGAAAATAAAAGTACAAACACACATAGGTTGACCAGTAACGCCTGTATTTTTTTTTGTTTTAAATAAGTATATTTAAACATCAATTATATCACTTTAAAGTATATATTTGAGTTATCATTGATTTGGAAGTGGAGTAATTTATGTGTGCATGTCTTTATTTTAAAGCAAGTTAATATTATATTCATTACAAAATATTTTATTTTAAACTTCAATTTGTTTCAGTTATTAATTTTTAAATCATAAACTATTTACTAATGTAAGACCAAAATATAAAATATTTAATCTAAAATTACATTAATTGATATCTTACAATAATTTTAAATTATTTAATATAGAAACACACAATTAATTTTCAAAAATTGATTTTACAAATAATGACCCAATTAAGCATCGTCTTTCACCGAAATTATAAGGTTGATATAGTAACAAAATCTACATGTAGTAAAAAGGGATAGGTAGTGAGTTTGAATCTCTTCATTAACAAAAATAATACATTAATAATTAATATTTGTCTATAAAAATTAACCACTATCTCACCAAAATCACATCACATTTATTTGAAGATAGTATCTGTAGCTTTTAAATGTCTTAGTGCACAACCAAGGGCTTTGTAAGTGTTCACAACCACAAGCATTAGGTACATACTCAACATAAGGACCTAATTTTACAGGATGTAGGAATGGTGTCATGCTGGGAATTCAATATAAAAATAATGGAGACGCGCTAAAGAAACTTGAAGGTCTAGAGGTAAGGGATAAGTTATAGGCGAGGGGAGGGGAGAGAAAACCTAGTGAGCCATTGAAGGTGGTTACTTTAAATATTAGGTGGTTGGGGAGATTAAAGAAGTGGGAGGTGAGGACGTTACTTAAGGAACAAAAGCCATGAATTTTATGCTTGCAAGAAACAAAGATAAAGAGGGTATGAAAGGAGTTTTGTGAGAATCTTTGGGAGAGTTCGGAAGTGGGTTGATTTGCAAAGTCATCTAGTGAAAACTCGGGTGGTCTCGTAGTTTTGTGGGATACAACTAATTTTACTAAAGATAAGTGTTTTGAAGGGAATAATTTTGTCTGAGTGTCAAGGAGGTTCGTTGGAGGGAACAATGTGATGAATGCATTGAACATGTACACTTTGTGTGACTTGGTTGGGAAGAAGGGTGTTGAGATGAAATTTATGGCTGCTTGGAGGCTAGAGGGGGGCACAACTAGGGCGTATTGAGTGATTTTTAACTTTACTAGATCCGAGGAGAAACAAAAATAGGTGGGAAGATATGATAAGACAAAGGAAAGACAGTTATTTAATGATTTCATTGAAAAATCAACGCTGATAGATTTGCATATGTGCGACCGTCAATTCACTTGGTTAAAAAAGGATGGAAAAATGATGTCTCGGTTAGATCAATTTTTCATGTCAGAGACTTTTTTTTTTATGGAATAGGAGCATATAGTGAAGCAATGAAGGTTACCTAAAGGCTTGTCAGATAATTGCCTCACAATGTTGGTTGTGCGTGATCAAAATTAGGGGCTTAAGCCTTTTTGAGTCCTAAATTATTGGTTTGAGGACTCGAGGTTCAAAATTTTTTAGGAAAATGAATGGAAAAATTGAAGGTGCGTGGAAGGAAGGGTCATATCTTAAAGAAAAATTAAAAATACTGAAAAGAGAGGTTAAAATAATTTAACAAGGAGGTATTTGGTGCTATCAATCGACAAATTGCAAATGATAAAGAGGTTCTCCAATAGTTGGACAAAAAATCAAAGGACATAGGGCTTGTGGAGGGTGATTTAGGTCTTAAGAATCTTAAGTTGTGAGAACTTAAAAGGTACGTAGAAAGGAAATGTTCTCTCTTGAAACATAAATCGCGTCTTAAGTGGTTGTAGGACAGGAATGTCAATTCTAAATATCGCGCTATACTTCGGAGACAAAGAAATAATGAATTACAATGCCTAAATGTTGACAGGTAAGAAGTGTCAGAGGTGGGGCAAGTAAAGGTGTGGGTGAAGGAGTATTTTGAGAAACATTTTCTGGAAAGTAAGCAGTTCAGACCTCAGTTGGGTGCTTGTAACTTCAAAAAGGTCTATGGGGAGGAGTGAAAAGCTCTAGAGAGACCTTTCACAGAGGATGAAATTAAACAAGCGGTATGAGACTATGATAGTAACAAGTTCCCAGTTCCAGATAATTTCAATTTTTGCTTCTTAGAGGAATTTTGGTACTTTTTGAAGGAAGATTTTGTGGGCTTTTTGGAGGAATTCTATGTAAATAGCAAACTGATGAAAGTTTCAAATAGTTCATTTATATTTTTTATTCCTAAATATATATCCTCAAACGGTTGGGGACTACACCCTATCTTTCTTATTGGATGTTTGTACAAAGTGTTGCCAAGGTCGTTGCTCGACAGGATGAAAAAGGCCATGCATTTAGTTATTTTCAATCCCAACCAGCTTTTGTGAAAGGAAGACATCTTGGGTGCTTATTATAAAAGAAATGGTGGGCGAGGCATGAACGAACAAGAAATATATGGTGTGTTTAAAAGTGGATTTTGAGAAGGCTTATGATTCAATAAATTGGCAGTACTTTTGAGAGGTGATGAATCAGATGGGGTTTGGAGTTAGGTGGATAAAGGAATGTGTTGGATTACCAAGATTGTTAGTTTTGGTTAATGGTAGCCCCACAAAAGAGATCAACATTGAACAAGGACTCAAATAGGGAGATCCTATCACGCTTTTTTGTTTTTTATAGTTGCAGAAGCATTGAGCCAAATGATAAAAGCAACTCAGGATTTGGGTTTATGGAAGGGTTTTGAGGTCAGAATGGCTAGCTATGAAGTTTGCAGACGACACATTACTTCTGGCACAAGGTGATTAGCGATAAATAGAAGCTATAAAGTTCATCTTCCAAAATTTTGAACTCTTTTTAGGGTTGAAGGTTAATTTGTTCAAAAGGCAACTTATGGGCGTCCACATGTCAGACCAGTGGATGGATCAAACGCTAATCCTATTAAACAAAAGAATGAGGTTCGTCCCTTTTAAGTACTTGGGTTTGCCAGTAAGGTATCATCCAAAAAAGGAAGATGATGATGAAGGTGGTGGTGGAGACTATACGAAAGAGACTTTCATTATGGGAGAATAAATTCATCTCATTGACGGGTACGGTGGTGCTTATCAGATCAGTTATATCAGTCATACCATTATACTTCTCTTGTTCTTTAAGGCTTCGGTAGGTATAATTTCAAAGTTGGAATCTCTTTTTAAGAGTTTTTTGTAGGGTGGAAAAGAACACAGTAGAAAGATTCATGGGTGTCATGTGAAAAAGTGTGTAGAGGGAATGAGGAAGGAGGTCTAGGCTTGCAGGATTAGGCTAAATTCAATTTGGCTCTATTAGGAAAATGGAAGTGAAGACCTCAAGAGAAGGGACATAGGCTGTGGGTTAAAGTTTTGCAGTTTAAGTATAAGCATAGTGATGGATCTTAGGTGGTGAAGGGTAGGAATTGCTCCAGATGGTGGATTGATTTTCAATCCATAAAGGCTTAGCGTCGAGATAACTTGGGTGTAGTGGTCTAGTAAGACAAGTGGTTAGGGGATTATCAACTTTGTGCAAAGTATAACAGATTATTTAGGCTTGCCGCTCACAAAAATATCTCAATTAAAGAGATGTAGGAAGGGGAAAATGGATGGAGGTGGGTTTGGAAAAGGTCGTTATTTGCATAAGAGGAAGAGCAATTGGGTGAGCTATTGTCTAACCTGGGCACAATTAGATTATTGGAGGTGACGTAAGATGGATGGATGATGGTTGGCAGACAAAGGCGAAGTGTATTGTAATATCCCAAAATATAGACTATTTACACCATTTTTTCCCTTATACAATTCTATTTACGTACAATCTATACTCCAAATACTGACATACAAAACTTTCATTACATCACATTCAATATTACAACAAACATTGCAACAATTTCAAAGTTCAAAGCAATATATAACATAATACACATCCTTCCAACTTGCCCAACGAACCTTGTCGCTTGGCGGGACCTAGGGTAGCTCTACTAACGAGGACATTGTATCAAATTGTCCTAGTAATAGGGACTTCACTCCATGTCGTTGACGCAAAACCTCAATAATTCAACCCGAGATAACTTTGCACTGAGCGAGACCTTTTGCTGCGCATACTGCTGCAATTTAATCCTAACAGAGACTAAAGCTCGTTGAGCAAGACCTACCACCCAATGAGACCTTGCAAATAACAAAACCTCTATTGCATAATACTCAAACCTCTTCCCTACATACTCTTTACCACTTAGCACATTCATAACATATTATCTACATAGATACATTACATTCTTTCACTGTTAAAAACATAATTGATACTTAATTTTCACTACGCAGATGCATAACATGTTATTCCTTCATTAAGACATAACTATTACATAATTCACCCTAACTTAACTCAGTCGTTATAACTGACTTAAAGCATAGTTTACAATCTCAGTCAATTCATACTCTCAACCTCCTCAAAAGAGTCTAACTGTGCATACATATACATATATTAAACTTAAACTAGTTCTATTAGAAAACACCCTGCTAGTCTTGATCTCCACCACCATCATTGATATTTGCTCCCATGCAAAGCACGATTATCACAATCATACAAAATACACATACAATGCAAGGGTAAGTTCATGCATGATAAATCAACGTAAACATAAACATAACATACAATTACATTTATATCCAATTTTAATCGTAATAATAATAACTCAACCAATGAAACACCCGTATGTTCCACCTTAATATAAGCATTCACAACCAATAAATCACACTTATACTCCACCAGAACATAAGCACTAACAACAAACTATCACACTTATGTTTCACTTGAACATAAGCACTAACAATCATTCAATCACACTTATGCTCTACATGAGCATAAGCACTAACAACAAATCAATCACACTTATGCTCCACCTGAACATAAGCACTAACAATCAATCATCACACTTATGTTCCACTTGAACATAAACACTAACATCCAATCAATCAAACATTAATTAAATATCACAATACATAAAATCAAATACACTTATATTCCCCTGAATACAAGCTTTTCACAAAACAACATGTTCAAACACAATATATTCTGAAATATCTACATTGAGTTTGGACATTGAGGAGGCTTAAGACCCCTTCCATTTAGTGACAGACGGCCAAGCTGCATTGTGTTACCACCAATTTAAGTCTAAGCAATACTTATCTAACAACCATAAATTGATGTCTAGTGTCTACCTAACACCTTATAACACACATTCGTTGTCTGAGTATGCCTTTTAAGCACCCCTTACATATCTAGTACCAAGACCACAATGTAAATCATAGGAATATCCTCTTGCATATTTGATACTCTCGATTAAATTGACCCCAGTTGTGTCCCTAACATCAATGTACCCCACCAAATATATCATCTAAGGCTAAGTTACCTGACTGTAACTACTTGCAACCAACAACATCAATAAATATATCTATATCATGCATTCATATGCATTACACAACAATTCCAAATAATACATTGTCATTCCAATAAATTCAACTTCTGTCACAGAAAATCAATTCAAACAATATCACTCATTAATCACCACAATAACCAATTTCACATAACATCCAAATATATCATCATCATTCCAATAAATTCAATTTTATAATTACACTATTAAATCAAAATATCTCAAATCAACATCAATTTCAAAGAGTAAACATTCCAAATCATTAATTCTACCAAACATACATATATCAAAATATTCCAAATTACAAATCAATATATTCAATCACAATTCATTTCAAGAACAAAACTCAAATCCTCAATTACAGGAAACACCTAATTTTTGCATAACACTCAAATCATAATCAAAAGTTTATTTGCTCAAAATCAATTAACTTCTCAACTATTAACTTATAATTTCTCAAATTAAATTTAAAGATTTAACTTCTCTTATCTGTTTCTCCTTTTCAAAACTAACTCAAAAGAAAATACAGAAATTAACCTGAAGAAATTTCCCAAGAACCTGACAAAAATTCCAAATTAAATAGGAACCTTAGAAATCAAGATTTTGAAAGAAAATCCTTTTTAACAAAAACAACAAGAAAAAAAATTATTGAAAAAAGGTTCGTTGATTCATGACTAGAGTTACCTATAATAGCAATTACTCAACAACAAGAGCTATGGAAGATTCGCGTCGAAATACGTCAATAAATGGTCAACCATGCAAGCGACCAAAAGAGAAGCGGTGAGAGAGAAAACATATGATGGCCTTTGGAAGAAAATTAGAAGATGAAAAATAAGGAATTAAAAAGAAAAAGATATATATATATATATATATATATATATATATATATATATATATATATATCACTAGGGTGTATTTAGTATTTCTAAATGCAACTCCCTCCGATAACGAACTTTCTGAAAACTTCCTGAAACTCAATCAAAACCTTTCGAAACAAAAGAATAATAATTATTATCATCTCTCTCATCCTTCTATCATCAACCGAATGCAACCATATAGAATTAACAAACTAATGAATTCATCACCTCTAAAATCAAAGTAATTTAAGTAAAAACTTGAATTTAATTCACTTTACTATTTATTTTACAAATTGATGACATACTAAATAAACAGGTTCTTACATGTATAATGTAGCATTGGAGTACATGGTACTCACACCTATCTCACCTCACCAAAAGGGCCTCCTTTTTTAGGAGTTTTGTAAAAAAAAAAACCATCCCATTTAAGGTTCAATGCTTACTTTGGCAATTGGATGTCAATAGGTTGCCAACTCAAGACAATCTAAGTAAGAGTGGAGTTATATCAACAAATGAGGTAAGATGCACTTTCTGTGGAGAGCAACTTGAATCAGTACAAAATTTGTTTGTAACTTGCAGTATGGTTTCTCAGGTTTGGATGAAGTTACCGGGGTGGTAGGGGACAACAGTGGTACTACACAACAGTTTAGTATGAAAGACTTGATCATTTGTATCGTATGCAGACTTATAACATATACGGGTGTCAAAACCAAAGTGATGTATTCTTTCATGAAAGGTTGTGACTTTTCAAACTTTTTGTAACAGCCTACTAGTAATCGATTACATGACTCAAAAATTGTGTCTTTTCACGAAAGGTTGTAACTTTTCGAAATTTTGTGATAACAGCTTTTTTGGTAATCGATTATATAAAAATGGTAATTGATTACATGATTTAAAAATTGTGTCGTTGTCACTTTTGAATTCAGAATTTGAATAACAAGCCCTCTAGTAATCGATTACATAGCCTGATAATCAATTACCAGTTTATAATTTTGAACTGATAAAAAACATATTTTGCCAAATTAAGTTTATACAAATTCTTACAGATTCTTTTACAATAACTGAGTTAATTTAATTTTCTAACTTAACATTATCTTGAATCTCTGTCAATGTTGTTTTGTTCTTTTTGCTTTTTTGCTTTTGTATCAACATTCTTTGTCACTTTTGATATCATCAAACCTGTAACATCTTAGCATTTACAAGTACAATATTTGTTTGTAACTTGCAGTATGGTTTCTCGGGTTTGGATGAAGTTACCGGGGTGGTAGGAAGCATATTATGCAGAGTTATAACATATTTGGAAGGCGAGAAATGCATCAAGATTCAAAGGTAAACTCGAAAGATTGTTGACAACATTCATGCAACTCAGTTGAGTTCTTGGGAGTAGGGTTGTGAAGAAAAAATCATGGCACATTCTTTTGCCAAATGAATTATGAATCCTTCTTGTGTAGTTTTTTTCTTCTTTTTTTTTTTTGTTATTTTTTGCGCATATTATTGCTTGTATTCCCTTATTTTAAGCAGACATTCCTTGTTTTCTGAATAAGACTTACAAAAAAGAAAACTAATGTAAGCATGACGAATCGTTCATCAACCCTTTTGTTCAATGGCAAAATCTTGAAAAATGACAGCTTACGATAACCCATTTATTTCCTTCTTTGACAATATATAACTAAGTTGCTGTACATGTTCATCACTTGATGATTTTCAAGGGTCTCATCATAGCATTGTCTTCATGGTCCAATACCTGCATACAAATATGCGCCATGAGCTACGATGAGCCACAGGATTACAGTATATACATATATTATACACATGCCATTCTTCATCTATGTGTAAGTGGCGAGGGCATTAATTTGGGTAGATCTATTGTATAGTAAGGAATTTATAAAATTTGCATGATGTATAGTTTAAACGTCACAAAAGATCTTTATCAATTGTGTTTTATTTATTTTACAACTCCATGATTGCGTGTGGCGCATGTACTGTTATTTAATATTTTAACTAAATAAACTTGTGTAAAAAATTTCTAATTTATTTTATAAAAGAATCTAACTTAACTTTTGTAGAGGATCTAGTTTATTCCCATTATTTACTATTATTATCAAATGCATTGCATGTGCTAATATAATTATAAAATATAAAGCTGAAATAAGATTAAAAAAAAAAAGAGAGACGAAAATTAAAGAAACATTCCTATGGCTGTATGTAGGAATAGTTTAGAAAAGAAATGGTAAGTACTTACATGACAATGATAAACGTAGCCAGGGTCTGTGGTTGCATCAAATCCATACGTTGCGTTGGTGTGTATGTAAGAAAATCTGACCGCAATCTTGGTAACGTGGCTAGGAATCATTTTGAACACGTTCTTCCACCCTTTCTCATGAGTTGGCACCTCTACTTTCTTACCACGTGCGTACTTGTCCACTTGGCACTTGACGGCATCGTTGATTTTCAGCATACATTCCTTAAACTCATCCACTTTCACCAGCTCCGTCTGATCCAACACCTTGAACAAACCCAAGTGAATGTGAAGCGGGTGATTATCCTCCGTCAAGTTGATCACATACCACACCTCTGTGGACCCCTCCTTCGGAGTTTCCGTAGCCGGTGCTTCATACGGTTTCCCATTTAGATACAAGTGGGTTGGCTCATCAATGTCGCTGGTGTACTCATACATAGCCACATATCGTGTGAGCGTCACAGTGGATAAATCCGGGACGGGGTATTCGATCAACCTTTTAGGGATCCGTGACGTGTCAACTTGCGGATGAGGTAGGATGATAAACTTCATAACCTTGCCGTTAGCCTCGTTAACGGGGTCACCAGAAGGGTAAGGATACTTTGCGTCGTTAGCCAGAATAGCGACGTTACTGTTGGATTGAGAAAAATCAACAACGACGTCTGTGATCTCAGATGGCCCCACCAGTGTCTCATTGCTGGTTACTGGCTTTTCGATATAAGCCGAATCGGATGCCACGTGAGTGAATCTCAAGCCGTTGGTGAAGAAGAATCTGAAGAACCTAGCATTACTGGCGTTGATTATGCGAAATCTATACTTACGACGTCGTACCGTGAGGCGGGGCCACGCTTTGCCGTTGACAATGATAGCGTCACCGAAATACTCAGGCTGCCACTGAGGGTGTATGGAAGGGTTGTTCCCGGTGGAAGTCATGAAGATGGAACCGTCGGTGCGGAAGCTACGGTCGAAGACGATCAAAGTTCGATCGAATTGGTCACCGCTGGGTAATCCTAGCGGGTCCTCGATGTGAGGGTGGCGAATGACGTAGGCCCCAAGTAAGCCAGCTAGAAGGTTGACTCGGGTCAACCCCATTGCATGGTCATGGTACCATAGGTTTCCCGGTTGCTGATCATTTGGATAGTGATATGTCTTCCTGCTCCATGTGGGTCCCCTTTCATTGAATTTAGATGTGAACCATGCGTTGGCGTTTCCGTCGCTCTCTGCCGCGTGTAGCCCACCGTGGAGGTGCACCACTGTGGGGATGCCACGTGTCCTGTTGCTCATCGCTGTCGGGATCGTTGGGTCCCACGGTAGTATGTGCTTTGGAGGGAGGTGATTTTGCCACCTCACGTGCGTATCAACGCCATAGAGGGCTTCGATCGTTGGACCGGGAACCGTTGCGCTCTGTTTGCTCCTTCCAAATGCGTATACAGTCGTTGGAGGGAGATCCCTGTGGAATTTCTGCAAAACCAGTGAACAATTTTCTCTTTTATGGATTTAACAGCTATAAATTCAAATGTTACGTAATTTCTCAAATAATGTAAGTACTCTATTAAGTTATGAATCAGGATGTCAATTCCAAGTCCATGCAAAGTTTATGATGACATTAATTATACTTTATCAATTACACAGTATATCGACTACCCGACTGTTTAAGGTTACTGTTTATCCATTGATATATTTACAACTTAAAATGTCTTTATTCGAGATTAATATTTTATTTACTAATGGTTAGTTATTAGTTTAAAATTTTATATAATTGAGTACATTAACAAATATAAATAAGAATATAATTAAATAATTATAAATGTAAAATTTATAAAATAACTATAATTTAAAATAAAATTAAAATTTAAAAAAAAAATCATGAAATATTTTTAATTTTGAATTAATTTAAATTTATATTTATTTTGAAATGAAAAAATGATAAAGTAAAATAGGAGATTTCGTATTGTAAGAGATCAATTAGTATTTAATGACAAGTAAGTTTTTTGAATTTATCAATTAATATTTTAAAAATTATATAAATAAATATATATGATTGAACATTGATTTAAAATATTTTTACATTTTATAGTCCTATTTGTACATACTAATTAAATTTTTATTATAATTAAGAAAATCTATTTTATCTCTTAACTTTTACATAATAATATTAAAAGACACTTAAAATAAAACATTGGGATTTTGGAGATTAATAGTGGTGTGAACAAGAAGACTTTACTACTGGTCCTAAACTCCCAGTGGATGGCATTTTCCAAGCTATGGAACTAACTCTTTGTGTAACTATCTAATGAACAGTCTTCAGAGCCTCTGGTCCATTAATGTCAATGAATTGACGTGAATTAGAAAATGTAGAAAGCTTTATAACTTTTGGAGCCGAGTGGCACTCACAGAATAATCTTTTATGATTTTTTATTTTTGATAAAAAATGGTTGAAAAGAGATGGCACTAAAATGTTGGATGGTACACCAAGTGTGTGGAAGTGGAACATGATGGCATGTAGAGTTTGATAATTAAGGTTGAGAATTGTGTGGTGAAGAAGACAATACTGATAGTAGATATTGAATTATCAATGTCAAGGGCCAGAGTGTATGGCACTTAAAAGGTCCCGACTCCAGCCAACTAATTCTTTGCATAATTATCTAATCACTACTTTTCCCAGCCATGCTCCATTAAAGTCAATTACAGAATAAAGAAAGGTTTAACTTTTTGACATGTGAATGCCACTAATAAGAGTACGCTGTTTAGATTTTTTATAACAAAAAGATGTTCAGAAATTAGAAAAAGAAGGCACCTCAATCTTTTCGAGGATTATCAAATAGACTTAAACAACATATAATTTTTAACTTTTAATTCTAATTATTTCAAAGTGAAAACAAAAAATTTTAACGATAAGAAGAGAGAAGAATATCCTAGAAATCTTGATGAATTAAATAGAAAGAAAAAAAAAAGTAATACATAATAGATGATAGAAGACATAGAATAAGTGAATATAATCTCAATCATAAATTTTTATTTCAATAGTTTAGATTGATTTCTCTCACTTTCATATAAAATATTTTATTGTCATATAATATATATATATATATATGAAAAAAATACTTATATACTATAAGTGTAAAAAGTTTTACATGACAGTTAATTACAACATTATTATATATATATATATATATATATATATATTAAATTTGTTAACTTTAACAATTAATACTTTAAAAGTCATATAAATAAAAGATTGTGATTAATTATCAATGTAAATCTAATGACCTATTATCTATTTGATTTATAAATATTTTTTAGTATATCTAAATATTTATAAAGAAAAATAAAAATAAAACAGGCTAAAACATGAATTAAAATAATAGGTATTAAATATATATATTCTTTGCCATAAAAAATAAAAGCAAGTTCAAAATAAAATTTTTAATCCAATGCAAAACCTAAGCATAATCAATTCTTAACCCATAATCTATTTTATAATTTTCTTTAACATGAATATATATTTAATAAATGTAATTTAGCGCAATTTATAATCTCTCTCTTTTCTCCTCTTTTTTATTATTAGTATTACCATTAATTTTTTGAATTTTCTCTCTCCTCCACCGATTATCTTTCTTCTCTTATTAATTACTATTATTAAATTTTCAAAATTATCTCTCTCCGCTAAGGTCATTCTCTCTCTTCTCCCATTAATTATCGTCATTAAATTTTTAAACTTTCGATTTTCTTTTCGCTCATTCTCTTTCTTCTCTTATTTATCACCTTCATTAAATTTCTAAACTAAAAGCAAATTTTGAAATAAAAATTAATGTAATTTATTTTTTTGAATTAAATTGAATCTTACTTTGTGATTAAATGGCTAAATTTAGTAGAGTAAGCCTGTTGTTTTAATTAAAAATAAAGGTTTTCTTACCTTTTGTATGTACAAGGCCGTTAAAATATATAAAGAAACATAAAAAAATAAAACAAGAAAAATATTTAAAATAGTTTAACAGTAAGACGTCTCAAGATATATAACTAATATCATATCATAATGAAATAATATATCTCAAGGAATAAAATATAATAAGTGATATTTATATTAAAGATAAAATTATAATAACGAATTATTTGAATTAACTATGGATATGAAATATTGCATTAGAGAATAGAGAATGAGTACTTAGGAAAGGTAACTGTTTTTTAAAGTTTCTAATGTGATATATATTTTACAAAAATAAATTAAAAAAACTAATAAATTAATCAGACAGTAATGACATTAATAAGAATATTACACTTAAATTAAGGTGATATTATTAGGAATATTAAAAAAATAATATTATATTAAAAATAATTAATATTATAATTTTTTTCAAAATGTGACATTATTTTAGAAGAAAATAAATGCTTCACATTTTTTAAAACTTTTTATTCCTTCATGATCATCAAAGCTACTATGAATCCCTTTACTTTAATAATTATATAAGCAACTTATTTTTTATTTTCATACTTCATTTTTTAGAAATTTAATGATTAAGATAATTTATAATTATAATTATTTATAAATAACTATTATAAAGAAAATATCTCTCTTCAGGTACACATTTTTTAGACTTGTTCTCTTTATTATTTTTTTCTATTTTGGTATACACATTTAATTGATTTTTTTTAAATAACTACTAAAAAATTAACTATCAATAACATGCTCTATTTAATTTTTTCTCTTTTCAATTTTTTATTTTATTTAACTTTCTTCTTTCTATTTTTTTTATTTAAAAATATAAAGAAAGAGACAAAATGTCTCTCTCGGCATTAGTTAGATTTAAAGAAAGTGAATGATAAAAATGAAAAATAAATCTCTTATAAAAAATGAATTGAGCAACGAAAAGTAAGTGTTTGTTTCGCAACAGTTTTATAAAACTGTTTTAATTATTTTAGTATTTAAAAACTAAAAAACTCGTTTGAGAAGTGTTTTTTGAAAACAGTTCTGATTTTTAAGTTTTTAAAAACTAAAAGATATGAACATCTGAAAATAGTTTTGCTTTTTAGTTTTCTATTTTTGTTTTGAAAACTCAAAATACAATCAAAATATGTTTTTTTTCGTTAATGAAATTTTAATTAATATAAACAAGTTTTTCCATTTTTATATTTTTAAAACAATTTCAAATAACACTTACTAAACAAGTTTTTTTTTATTCTTTTCTTCCAAAAAACGGTTTATGAAAACTATTCTTAAAAACTCTTTTCAAAAATTAAAAAACAAAACCAAACTAATCAAACACAAAATCTAAATATATATATATATATATATATATATATATATATATATATATATATATATATATATATATATATAAAAGCAAAGGATCTTACATGAGAGTCAAAAGAGTTTAACTAGTGTGAGATTATCTATTTACATTCATCATTTGCGTTGAAAGAAAGAGAACCACAGAAATAATTAGAGCAGTAGGTTCATTAGATTAGTGCATTGGCGTTTTACATGGAGAGAATTTAACTAAATATCTTACTGAATAAAATAAGGGTGTTTATGGATTTGTAGCATTTGGTTAGGAAGGCAAAGAGAGAAAGAAGAAACTAAAGGACAAGAAACAAAAGACAATCTTGTAAACAAATTGTGTAATGAGTGCATTCATTGATGGAAATGGAATTCTTATAAAGAATTATTAGGAGGAGAAAAGTTTGCCTGGCCTAGGAAGGTAAGAAACTAGTGAACACAACCATTTATGAAAAGGAAAATGCTTAAAACTACCAGTAATTCTTATGTGTCCAAATTGATAAAAATTCTTAATTCTTTATATATAGGGCAATTATCCTGATTTTCATCTAATATATTCTTTTTTAAAATTTATATCCGTTGTCCCATCATATATAAGCATTTGGCTTTCGGTTGGTTTTGTGTTTGACCGTTTCTTATCACATAGTTTACTGTTTAATTGGTTTGATTTTTATTTTTAGTTTTTGAAAAAATATTTTTAAAAAAATTTTAGAAATTGTTTTTTTAAAGAGAAAAATAAATTGTTTGAAAAATATTTTTTAAAACATAAAATACAAAATTAAAAAGTAAACTTTTTTCAGTTTTTAAAAACTGAAAAATCAAAATTATTTTTTAAAACTATTTTTAAAAAATACTAGTAAAAAATGAACTTTTAATTTTTAAATATTAAAATAGCAAGTACTAAAATTTTCATAATAGACTCCTCGGTCATTAGATAAGAGCAGAAAATTAATATATTAAATTTCTAACCATTTTTATCCTATTCAGTTTACAAATTGGACCCTTTAAAAAATGCAGACTAAATTTAGTTCCGGCAAAATTTATTACAAAAGGCACTTTAAAACACAGAGGCACGTGATATCTCCGATTGGAAGTTGGAGGTGACGTTTTTGGGAGTAAATATCGGTTGGTTTCAGAAGGAATTTGGTAGTAGAAATGTGGAAATATGATTAAGTTCTGATGAATGTATGAGAAAATGGAAGGTAGATCCAATAAAATAAAATAAAAATAAAGAGTAATGACTGTTGAAAGGTAAAAAAGGAACAGAGTTATTCAATTCACGAATAATTTACTCAACATTTTCTTCAGGTTCATCGTCATTCGTCAAACTCATGCCATGGGATTTGGTCAAGGAGCAACTCATGTAAGCATGATTTTAATTTTTGTAACTAGACGATAGACCAAGACTGTTTCAGCCAGATTGTTTTTTATTTTAAAAATTAAATATATGTTAGAAAATTCCAATACCTTGACTTTCATACAGATTTCAATAAATATTTATTTCGACTATCACTATCGGAATACCAATACTCTCGGAAATCCTATACGGGAATACGAATATGAAAATAACATAGGATCTTATTAATCATAGCACCAGTATTGTTTAAGGAGTTATAATTTTTTTTTTTATAAAATTCACATTTGAATACAATTGAAAATAATAAGTTTCTTCCAATAAAATATTTTCCTTTTATAGTAATTTCTTCATAAATATTAGATTAATTTTGGTCAAATAGAAAAAGTGCAATAAATTGCACAAAGATTATTGAATTAATTGACCATTTAATGAAATAGCTTATTAATTTAATCTCCACTTTCATTTTTAAATAATTAATAAATTGATTAAAACAATTTTATAACACAAAAGCTTGTGAACGACGCGGAATCACTTGTCAACTAAAAAGGAAAAATATCTAGAAGTACGCAATACAGTATTCTAAGGACTAATTTTTTAGTATTTTAAGTTTAATTTTTAAAGACTGTATTTCTGAAGTGAGAAGTATGTATGCTGGCTCCGTCCTAGCAATTATCGAAACCAGAAGAGAAAGAATTGGGCATGGCACACTAAAGACAAAGACAAAGAAATATAAAAAAGCAATATTTGAATGATTAAATGGAAGAAAGAAAAAAGGTACATACCCATTTCTTCTTGAACATGCCCATCTTGAAAGACTTGGATTTAGGGACACCATAAAAAACATGATAGCCACGGATTCTGGGCATGTCAGGAAGCTCATCTACGAACATCTCCAACTTTGATACATTAACCAAATGATCTGAAGCTGATGAACATCGTACAAGAGCTATTAGAGTGACTAGTTTCAGAAGCAATGTTGTGTCCATGAGTAGCTTTTCACAAGAGTGTGTTCACACTGAGAAATGGACAAATATTGAGGAACAAGGAGAGAGGGAGAAGGGTATTTATAGGACCAGGATTGGAATTGATATTGGGCTAGTGTCTAATGGTGGAGATTTTGCGTCGTGCCACTATATAATTTCTGGGGCCACGAATGAACCAAGAGAGAAATAAATGAGTTGTTGCCGGAAAAGAACATAAAGGAGAGAAAAAAAAAATATACAGAAACTCTACTAGGATCATTGTAAACGTTACAAAGATGAGAGTTTTTTCTTATTCTGACTCTGACACAATGTTCTGTTTCACACTTTATTCTTTCCGGCTTATCTTAGCTGGATGAAAAATTAACCGTGGTTGAAATTGTTTAAATAGTAAAATGTTAGTTTTTTTAAAAAAACTATTTTGAGTAAAGATTTTTTATTTTTAATTACTAGTTAATTTTTTTATAATTTTATCCTTCAATAATTAATTTATTGTTTCACTAATTGTTTCTCTTTACAGTACAATCTTTCTCATTTTCATTTTTTTATTAATATAATTATAATAATTAAAAATTTAAATATACATAAAAATTATAATTTAAATATAATATTTAAAATTTATATATTTAATAAAATTTATAATTTAAATATATAATTATAATAATTTATAATTTATATATGTAATTAATTTCTATCATTAAAATACGCTATAATTATTTTAAATATTTTATTGTTGATCTAATAATTAATATAATGATATTTTTATTTGTTATTTTACAATTTTTAATTAGTTGATTAGCTAATTCTACTAAATAACTATAACTAACTTTTCAACTTTTAACTAACTTTTTAACTAATTTTATCAAACACGTCCTTGAATTTTTCTTTCATATTTAGTTGTACATTTAAAAATTAAATTGAATTTAACTTTAAAATTTATCTTAATTAGTTCAATTAGAAACAATTATAAATATTTTTTTCTAAAAATAATTGTGAGTACATAAAAATTGTTATACAAAATTTTACTTTCAACTTGATAAAAACATTTTAACATGAATTACATGACTTTAAGGTTTTTATTAAAATAAATTTTATTCAAAATTTATTTTATTAATATTCATCTAAATATATATTTAACTATTTTTTTAGGTTTTGGTACTCGTATATTAAAAATCCTTTTATCAACTTGTTCCAAAACAACTTAATTACTGATATAGCATCCTAATTAATTTGGATACAGGTATCTAAATTTTTAAAAAGTTGAATCTGATTACTTAATTCATGAATAATAATCATTTTATCGAGTTATATTATTAATGGAGTTAAGATATAAAATTAAAAATAGTAATGGTTAAAGTGAGTGTTATTATTTAAAAATAGAAGAATGTGAAAGCGATCCAACTTGACTTTCCGCTACGGATGGTGTTTGCAAGGCTCACCAAGAAGTAATTACGTCTTCGTGCGTGGTTCACACGTGCTCATATGCCCGAGTGTGACCTCTTCCACATCTTGCAAGCTAATCACACCCACCCTTCCCCTATTTCACCTTTTAAATCCACTCTCACTAATAAAACCCTCTACTCTTTTAAAATTTTCATTCTTAAAATTATACTATACTTTTATTATCATCTAATTCATTTATTTATAAGTAAAAAATGTTAACTTTTATAACTTAATATCATCCATATAATGATTATAATTCAGGCTTTTTTAACAGTTAAGATATCAAATTCATTTTTTTTATAAATTAAGTATCAAATTAAAGAATCAGAATTAATTAAGGTATCAAATAAGTAACTAAAACTTTAAAAAAAAATTAAGAAATTAATTTTGGATAAGTTATTTTAAAGTATTTAATATATTCATTGTTAATAACTCACTTTATGGATCATACCTAATCTATATTTATTACATGAATGTTGCATATTTAATATTTTAACAGCAACAACTTTCTATTTATTATAATTACGTAAATATATTTTTTTAGGGGTGTTCACCAATTATATTTGATTAATTTTAATCAAAATGAATCAGACTAAAAAAATATATCAACTATTTAATATGATTAAGAAAGGGTTATATTGGATTGAGTTACGAATTATAAATAATTTTTTTATATTTATTTTATTTTTTATAAAACATAAAAAATAAAATAATACACATAAAATTTATAAATAAAGTATTAAATATATATATTGTTTTTCAAAAACAACGTATAAAAGTAGTTCATAATTTACATAAAATAAAAATATTACACATTAAATTGAATTGCAAAATCCAAACCTGTAAATCAATCTAACTATCAAATTTAATCAGACGGGGATTAATCTAGATATGTGAGGACCTTTATTTCTTTTTCAACCTAACATAAACACCTCATAGTTAATAATTTTGTTTCGTAAATTTATTTACGTCACATGTTCAGCTTATTACTTAAATAGTAAAATAATAAAATAAGGGTATGACATATGCACTCTTTTATTAAACATTTTACATATGCACATCTTCTTTTCTTTTTTTGTTGCACAATTCGATGGCGATTAATTTTATCTGAGAAGTTATTTTCTTCATTCATCCAAGATATTGAAATTGGTTGTGTTGATGTTGTTTACATTTTCCAATAAGTATCTATTCAAAAAAGTCTTTTATGCAAAATAATCATGTTACATCATTGACAAAAGAGAGTGGGGTATTATGTTTGTAGCTGTATAACATAAGGGTATACGTGTAGTAAATTTAATAACTGAGAAGTGATTGTATATTAGATTTAACAATAGAGTAGTGCATTCATAATATGTTTAATAGCATATGGGTACATGCATAATACCTTATTTGATTTATTTACTATTTAAAGTCATGTATCAAACAAGTGACATAAAAGTTATGGAGCTAATACTGTCAAGCTTATCTAATCACCTAAATTTTATAAAAAAATAAAACACTTGTTTTAGGTCCCTCAAAATAAAATATTTAACATTAATAGTTTAATTATATTTTTAGGTCTCAAATTTGTTGTTATTTTTTCTTATTTAAAAGATAATTACTCATTAATTTTAATTAATACAAATATTTTTAATTAACTATATTAAAGGTCCATTTTTAATTATATTTTCTTAACCAAATTAATCTGATAAAATATTGTTATTAGTTTAAATGTCACTTTATGATATAAAAAGAAACTTTACTTTCAAATTTATTTTAAGCTTAAATATATGTTGAACGTACCTTAAATACTATTTGGTAATGAGGGGTATAAATGTAACAAAATTACTAAAATTCAAGGTTTGTGTTTAGTAAAAAAGAACAAAAAAAAAAAAATACATGGGTAATTACAGTCAACTTGAAGAGAGAAGATGTTATAATTTTGTTTATATTTTAAATTTCCTTTACATAACATAATACAATCATTAACCTAATTAGTGTTCTTCTAAAAAAACTAATTAGTGCATGATGAGTCAAAGTCCAAATTAATTAAATATGCTGATATGCATAAAACTTAATATATTTTTTATATAAAAAAGTTTTTTCCATTATCTTGTACTGAAATTTAATACTAATAAATCGAAATAGTGAAATTCATTTAAAGAGTTGACATACATATTTTAATAGATGCATTTTTTATATGCACAAATCAAAATTGAACCCTTACCACATGTTTGCTAGCATCAATTAAATTATTAATTTTTTTCTAAGATCTTTTTAAATTTATATGTAAGCAATTTTTTATTTCAATAAAATAATTTTTCTTTTTAATTTCTTAACGACCTTTAACAATATCGTCTTTGTTAATATAATTAACAATGAAATAGGTAATTGAATACAAATAAGAGTGCAAAAACTAAATTTTTATTAACTTTAGACGGAAAAAGTTAAAAAATAATAAGTTTTATTAATTATAACAAGAGTTTAATTGATAAATTTGTTGACTGTACTTATTACTACTTTAAAAGTCACATGAATAAAAAGTGATGATTGAAGTTAATGTAAAATTTTTTTACACTGATAATGGATATCAGTTAAACTTTTATAATAAACGCTAATAAATTTAAACGTTACACTCAATATTAATATATTTAATTAAAATATCAATAAAAATACACTAACAACATCAGTGATCGAAGATGAAGGAATATATTGATTGTTTGCTGTAATTCTTATCATCTAATATTATTTTGTTGTTTCTAGCAACTAGCCACTGAATAGGTTGTGTATGGCTTTGGCAGGAAACAGTAGCTGAGGAACGGGTCGAAAATAAAAATGATGCATACTTTCTCAATGAATATTGGACGAAAACAAAAGTGGGAGGGGCCACTCTACTTCCTGTTACTACCAACTAGACATAGGACACCTACAAAATTTAGTTAAGATGACAAAATTGAGAATTTATGTGAATTCCTGAGAAATAAATTCAATTTATAAATTTTGATTTGCAGAATTGTGAAAGTTTATTTTATTATATATATATATATATATATTATACAAGTTAAAAATTTTAAGAGATAATAAGTTCAACTTTATATAACAAGATTAAATTATTTTAAATAAATATAAATTAGAGTGGAAATACTTAAAATTTTAAAACTCTTTTAGATAAAAAAAAACACCATTTAAGAAATTTGCTCATGAGTCTAATTATAAGTTTATTCTGATTCTATCAACTTTATTCTAATTTGACCAAATTTGTTCTAATTTTATCAAGTTTACACTAAATTAACTATCCTTTCAATTTTACATTAATTTAACTCATTAAAAATCTGTAAACTCAAACTCATATGATTTTTCCTATCAATTTGAATAAGTATGAATTTACTCATTTGTCAAGGAGAGAAATATTGTGAATTTATGAGAGAAAGCCTTAATGAAGACAACTAAAGGCAACTATATTTATTATTATTATTTTTTATATACTAAATTTCATTTATGCGTTTAATATTTACTTGCTAAATAATTTTTTGATATTTTTAATTCGTCTAATAATGATTTTATTTATTGTTATAAAAAAAATAATAATAATAAAAATTTAATTAGTATTTATGTAAAAGTTTTATACTATAGATAATTAAAATTTTTCCTTATATGACTTTTAAATCAAGGAACTTAAAGGGTGAATTGTGAAGATGTTAATATACAAAGTTTTGCACTATGCTAATTAAATTCTATTAATTATTGATGTGTAACTTCTAAAATGTAGTTTTCTTTTAAATCTTAAATTATTTTAAAATTAGTTAAAGAATCTATGCTTCAACGAACAAAACGCAATATTTCACTTCTAATTTCGTTTGCATATCAACAAGAGGGATCGTATACGTGGGTAAGTAAAACATTTTTTTTTTTAGTTTTTTTAATAACATTTGGCTTGTATGTTAAGTTTACGAGATCAAAGCATTGAGTTGCATGGACTCAACTTTGATCCCAATTTTCTTTTACGAATATGATATATATATATATATATATATATATATATATATATATATATATATATATATATATATATATATATGTGTGTCTTACTAAAAAAGACTAAATTTAGTGACAGCAATTGCCCCTAATGCTCATGAAGTAAATTCATCCCTAAACTTATTTGTATAACTTTTATTAATTGAACATTTTTCCTTTTAAGCAACCTAATAATGAAAAAAAATTGTATTTAAGCCTATAAGTTTATTAGAAATATATTACTACCATTTAGGTAGTAGACTTACATTATTAAATAACATAATTTTAGTGTGATAAAAAATAGTTAAATTTTATTTAACTTTCTAAGTTTTTTCTTAATCATTAAGTAAACTATTCTTTTGTTATTAAATGGGACAATCTTGCATATTAAAAATAAATTATGTTGATATAAATTTTTATCTTAAATGTATACTTAATCATACATACGAGCAAACAACAATTTACTTTTCTTAATCAAATTGTCACATATTATTTGTGATTACTTTGTTGATTAGTCATAATTAATCTTTGTTGGGATTTATATCTATGATTTTATACTAATTTCTTATAGAATGTATTCTTATTTAAATTTTAAAATACTCATTTAAAACATAAATTCATGTGTTACTACAAATGATATTAAAAAATAATTTTTTTAAAATATAAGTATTAACTCTTATAATTTTCAATTACTAAAATATAATTCCCTTTAGATATTTATGTAGCCGTACCGGAATAAAAGAACAAAAATATTGTATGTACAAAACCTAACGAGTCTTTAATTAAGTTAACTTCTATAATAAGCCTGTTAAATTAATTAAATAAGAAACAAATTAAATGCACTTCATTTAATGTTAAATACATTTAATAATAAAAATATATTGAAGAGGTAGGTTTTTTGTATTCTTCTAAGTATAAGATTAAGATTATCTAACATTGAGCAGAATAAATAAAGTGTTTGTATTTTAAAAAAAAAATTACTATCCTTAATTACATATTTTGTAATAATGAACTAAGAACTATAAATACTTGAAAGTTTAAAATTATCGAATAGTTTATGGTTTATATTGAGAACTAAATTTGAATTTTCTATGGTAATGAGATTTATTTTGGAGAGAGTCTTCGTTAAATCATTCATTGACCGAAAACTTTAAAGTGAAGCCATCACTTATCTACTGTGTCGATGTGCTGAAAATAAATTGTTTCTTGAGGAAGACAATAACTCAATCTCAATATACTTTTGAAAAGTAACATTTGACAGATGGTCGGTGATGTGAGCTTGAACAAATATACTAAAAATGGTGATTAATTATTGTATCTCTGGTCACCCTATGCCAACTGACCTATCCTGGTCTTTCAATGCCCTTATGTGACCTTACCATCGACCGACTTACTTGCATATAAGTCACTTCCCACTCTTTAATACTTGTGGCTAGGGCACCATATGTATCTCTGACTAGCTTAAGCTGACTGATCGTCTTACCTTTGACCCTTTCTCCCTAAAGTCGACCAACCACATAATGTACCTCTAGCTGCCCCAAGTCGACCAACCCTTTTACCTCCTCTAACACTCTCTCTAAAACCAATTAACCACATAAAGATATGACCATCCCCCGCCACTCTCGCCTTATTTGTTAGATTATTTAATCTAAAATTTGACCCATGTAATTATGGAATGACTTTAATAAAAATACGTCTAATGTGATGATTGTTAGACTAAAAATTATATTAAAGTCATTGGAGGTTATTTTTAAGTTACTAAAACAAGTTTATCTCTTTTCACTTTATTAAGAGTAATTTTGACAGTAGTGAAAATGAGGTTAGAAAGGATATTAGAAAATATTTAAAAAGATATTTTCTCTCTCTATATATATACATATATATCTTCTAGAAAAAAATAAGGCAAAAAAAAGGGTTAGAGTTCTCTCACCATAAGGGAAACTAAAAAGTTTCTCTACATGAGAAACATAATTAAGGCAAGAACAGAGGGCATTGAGACATACATATTAATCTTTGACATTGATTGGCATGTGGATTTGAAAGAATGTCTCTATGTACCTAGATGTGTCAGAAATTGAGTTTTAGTTGCAAAGATAGATGAATTAGGTTTTAATTTGAAGATTGCAAACAATGTATTTTCTTTATTTAAGGATGCGTATTGTTATGGATCTAATACTTTAATATGCGGTTTGTATTGTTTCAATCTTGATGCAAATTTATGAAATCTCTGTGTGATGTTGAATGTGATGTTAGCTGTAAGCGTATCACATCCAAAGAAAGGATAATGAGGTTAATGGAAAATGAAATTTTGCCTCAATTGGATTTTGGTAACTAGGATGTATGTTTGCATCCTATCGTGATATCCTATCTAAACCTTCTCCAAATTTGTCCCCTCACTATCTTATTATACCTTGGCAACCCTAAACCGACCAACCCTCTTACCTCTTACATTTTCTCTCTAAAACCGACCAACCATATAAATATATGACCATTCCACAACTGCCGTTCTCACCTTATTTTCACGTAACTACTACTCCCTGTGCCTTTCCTAAATCAACGATATATCAGAATCCATAACTGCGCAATTATATTGGGATATCCATATTTTCGGGATACGCACTCCCTTCAATACCTATAAATATATCTCTTGTATTGCATAAATATAACTAACTCACACTCTTTAAACTTGATATTGTCGATCTAATTATACTATCATTAGAGTCTATCTAAATTCGGAAAGAGATAATCAAATAATAGTAGTATTACATTATTCATTTTCTTTCTCAATTGCTCAATATTGTGAAAACATACATATTTACCAATTCCCCGTTCATTTTACACCTTTCGGGCTTTCCCTGCCTCACCACTTTCCTCAAAGCGTGACCTCATCATTTATTAGTCTTCAGCCCGACATTTCATTTTGAAATTCAGACATAAGCAACTTGCTTTTGATTTCTTTTTTTATCGTATGGTAAATTTTTACTATAAGTTATTGTAATTAAAAATCACAATTAAAACATACAAAAGAAATAATATATGAGGGAAAAAAGTCTTATTATTCAAATTATCTTCTATGTTTATTTTTAAATAGTACATATTAAGTATTTTTGTAATATTATATTTAATTCCAATAGCAAATATGGACTATATGTTAAAAGAGATTAAAAGTGATGTCCTATAAAAATTTTATATTGTCATTTAATTATAATTAATTAATTATTTATATATTTTTTAAAGCATTAAATGATTATTATGATTAATAATTATAAAAATTTTGCACTAAAAATACATTACCCTTATCTCGTAATTAATAATTTGTTATAGGACATGTTATTGATGTCAATAACTCATTATTGCATTCACTTATTTCCCGCTCAGCTTCTAACTCTTCCAATGGTCACCACTTTGCACAAACTGTACCTTACCATCTATTATTAACTAGCCGGTTATCCTTGCATTTGCGTGGATCTCCAGTCTTTACATATGTAAAACAGGATATATATAAAAGTTAAAAATAAAGCACATGTATATATTTTATTTGGTAAAATTAAACTATAGTTAGATATATTAATATAAGATAATTTTACATTATCCTTTAATTATAAATAATAATTATTTGTATAACTTTTAAGCGAACTAATATAAAAAGTATATAAACTTATCATGTAATTGAATATATAATCATGTATAACTATATTAGATTATCAAAGTATTATTTTTTTCTAAAATAAATATTAAAATAGTATAATATATTTATATACAATAAGAAGTTAAGACCTAATGTTCTCACCCGCACCGTCGAAGATTTTTTTTATATCTTAAATATAAAAAAATAGTGTGATATAAAGTGAAAATAATTTTTAAAACAAAATATCCTAAAACATAGTAACATGATACACGTTAAAACTAAATTGGTGATATGATATATAATTTAAATTTAAATCTAGATAAACACACAACTCTAATAAGATTGCATGAGAATATATCTAATTAATTGAATTTAAATCTTTATTTAAAAAACATAAAAATGAAATGTCATTAATTTCACAAATAAATCATTGCGGCTATATACTCTTTAAATTGATTTAAATATTATTTCATAATAATAATTTCAATTACCTCGTTAAGTAACACTTACTAACTATTTAATCTACAATAATAATAATAATTAAAATTTATATACACTAACATGGTTTAAATAAAAAGTAATTCTATATTGTATAATATATAGAATAGATTATATTAAAACTCTTATATTGATAGTATAAGAACACTATAGGCACTAAACTGAATGAAAAAAATTATATTTAATACTAATAATGTTTTGATAGTACTTGACCGGTTATTTGTAGATAATTAAATAATGAAAAGTTAAATGGTGTAAGTGAAAAAAAATGGAAGATTGAATGGCGTGGGGAGAGGGAACTTGTTCAAAACAGGGTCCTCCGTTCGCGGAGGGACACACACACTATAACTCTGATTCATAACAAACATGGTGACAGAGAAATCCCAATTCAACAATGGCGACACTCTCGGAGACCTACGCGAGCGCACCCTCCACGGAGCGCGGCCGTGGCATTCTCATCTCCGGCCACGCCAAATCGAACAACATTCTCTACTGCACCGGCCGATCCGTCATGATCCGTAACCTCGACAACCCGCTGCAGGTCTCCGTCTACCACGACCACGCCTATCCCGTCACGGTGGCGCGTTACTCTCCCAACGGCGAGTGGATAGCGTCTGCTGACGTGTCCGGCACCATCAGAATATGGGGGACCCACAACGAGTTCGTTCTGAAGAACGAGTTTCGGGTCCTCTCGGGTCGGATCGACGACCTGCAATGGTCCTTCGATGGGATGAGGATCGTCGCTTGTGGTGACGGCAAGGGCAAGTCCTTCGTTCGCGCCTTTATGTAACTCTCTTCTTCTTTCACTTACTTTTCCATTCTTATTTTTTTAAATTTTAAGCTTGGTTTGATTTATCAGTTTCTTAAAAATTCAATTTTTAGTGTTAACAAAACTTTGATTAATCAAATTTTCTAATCCTTTTAAATTTGATTTATAGTTAGTCCTTGAATTAATATTTCAAAGTCTAATGTTAAATTTTAAAAAAATTTAAGGACTAAAGTTTAATTTGAAAAAAATTTATGGTCAAACTATTTTGTTCTCTTTAATTTAGCTTGATCTAAGAATTTCTGATAGTTAAAAAAAAATTAATAAATATTTTTTTTATCTGTCGGAATTCAAAACAGATGTGAGGTTTGTAATATCTTAGATTGCTCATATAAATGAATACTAAAATAAAAATTTTCTAATATAAAAGAGACTTCAGTAAAAGCTTACAGATAGGAGTAGAAATAATTGAGGTGTATGATTGAGTGTCATGTCAAGAAATACATTTTTGAAAATAATTTTGATAAGGATAAGAATGTGAATAAAAATAGACAACAGAGTAACTATTTTTTTTAAAGAAGTATCTTTTATAGGACCACATATATACTATGCAAGATGAGCACTTGCTATTTTCTACATGTGAATTATCTGTAATCTAACTGGGCCGGTTAAGGTAGCCAAATATTAGTGTATCTGTCATGAGTCATGACTCATACTCATGAGATGAGACCAAGCAAATAGTGTAGAATTTCTTTTAATAGATTCATTGAAGAAACTAGTAAATCAATTTGATACTGTTGGATTACATTATCAACGTCATCGTGGCATCTAAACTCTCACCCACCTAGTTCTAGTTAAACTTCCGTGCTGTTGTAAGAGCACCTGTGTTTTTAAATGGGATGCACATGTGAGATTTTTAAACAATAGATCTAACATGTTAGATTCAATTAAAATAATAATTTTAATATTAAATATTCATTTTAAAACTTTCCATTGAAAATGCTTTATGTATTCAAATGTTATTTTCTTATGATTTATGTTTTTTATATAAAGAAAAAAATTAATTTAGCAGTGACACAATTAAATAACAAGTGATGATAAGCATGACTTAAAATCGAGGTTAAAACTATACCTTTTTTACAAAATAATCAGCTAGAAATAAAAGCTGCAACTTGCATCTTCACTTAATCTTAATCTATATTCTTGATACAATACTCAAGTTGCACTTGCTACTCATAAATAAAGCTTTTTTATAGTAGACTAATTAAGCATCAAAATCTTTGTAAAACATTGTATCAAATTTGTGATGTACATAAATGAATTTCTTTGAAAACTTTTTTATTTCTTGCTAATCAAATGGACCATGAATTAGTTAATTATATTAAATTCAAATCTTCTTTCACACCTTCCTAACTACTCCAATGTATTGCTAAAGTGACACATATAATTATTTGATAACATTGTAGGTTTACTGAACCACCCGTAACAATTTTATCATACTTCATATATAAATTTGCAAGAAAATAACGAATGAGACACAAATTCCACTTAACTCCTACTTTGTTGGATTCAATTTATAGCAGATTTTTAGGCAAAAGCTGATACTTTGGATAGAAGTTTACCTTTCCAAATTAATTTTAAAAAATTGGAGTTTGGAGACAATGTGTTACCATAAATTATATTGTAAGCTTCTTTCATCACATACTCGTTAGAACTAGATGAATTTTTGCTCCACTTTCATTTATCTTTCTATCCACTCTTCAGCACCACCCCTTGAATTGAATTTTGAAGATCCTCCAACCGTCCCATATCTCAGTCAAGTAGAAGTCTCTGCCACTTTAAGTCTCACTCCCAATTAGCATGATTCCACACACTAGCTTCTAAAATTGTAATTTCCTTTTGTAACGAAATAGCATATAACCTTAAAAAATATTTTTAAGGCATTCTTTCCCTACCCTTTATTCTCCCAGAATTTGAATATTGAACCATCACCCATCAATGTAGATAGATTGTTGTGAACCATGATCCATTTTCTTCCTCTTTAGTCAACTTTACTAGATTTTTTCACCTTTTTTTTATAAGCCAAAATATTATTAAAATAAAAAGAAAGTACAAGGTATGTCTTCTAAATAATACACAAGGTAAACCTTTATAGGAAATAAACTCATCAAACACCTATCAAGCTCAACTAAACAAAAACCTACTAACTCTTAACATAAAAGAAGGGATTTATAACCCATTCGATGTAAGAATGTGTTGTCAATTTGCACAACACCACTCCCAAGAACTAAGTTGTGTAGTTAGGATAATTCCATGTACTTCTAGAGTCTGCGTTGTGAAAATTGTTGAGTTTCTTGCCTTCTAGATGTGTTATTGTCCCGCAAACCAAACGAAAGAGCAAGTTGTGCATCTTTTCTGTGCGCTACTTGCCAACCCCAGGGATTGAGACCCATGATTTCTAACCATGTTGTGTAATGTTGTCAAAACCCCACCAAGAAGACAACTCTTCTAATACCTTGTTCGACGCTGCATAAGTCAAAAATATCTGATGTACCGTTTCCAACTCTTTACCACAACCCATACAACTCTGCACTTTGTTGTTTTATCCCTTTCCTAAGCAAGTTTGCCTTTGTTGGAAACTTGTCAACATTCATTCTTTAAGTCAAGTTTTGAATTTTCTATGGTACCCCCTTCAACCAGATTAGCTTGTAAAAGTCATCATGTCGGTGGCTTGTTTCCACAGCTAAGATCTTGTAAGCTGAAGCAACAAAGTAAACCTTTGATTCTTCTGCATCCTAACTCCAACTATCTTGTACCTTATCCCTCAATACTACCAAACCCAGCCTATTAGTTAAGTCTTCTAATGTGTCTGCCTCCCATGTATATAACCCTCTATTCCAATCTCACTTTCAATGTAACATCCCAAATTTATATCTACTATTTACACCGTAAATTCACTTAATAATTATTTAAATTACTATTATCTATATTCCCAAATACTGAGATATAAAATTCTCATTATATTATACTCAATATTAAAGCATGTATTATAACACCTTCAAAGTTCAATGCAAAATATATACATACAACCATAGCTCATACAAAATAGCTACATAATATAACATGTCTCCATTAAAACTTAACTATTACAAAACTCATGCATAACATAACTTCAACCATAACAACTTAGTAATTCTTAATAAAATCTATATATAGTTAGAACATAGGTACTAGTTTTAGTCAATCTATACATTTAGCATTCTCAAAGATCTAACATATACATACTCTACTACATAACTTAAACTATTTTCTATCCAAAACATAGTAACTTCCTTGCTGCCCTTGAATCACCACCAATCCTATTAATTTTGATTTTCATTCCCATCACTAGTATCTGCTCTCTTGCAAAACATGATCATCACAATCATACGGTATACACACACGATGCAAGGGTAAACTTATGCATTATAAGTCAACATAACATAAACATAACATACAATTACATTTATATCCAATCTTAATTGCAATAATAATAACTCAACTAATCATCACCCTTATGTTTCACTTGAACATAAGAACTAACAACCAATCAACTACACTTATGCTCCACCTGAACATAAGCACTAACAACTAAATAATCACACTTATGCTCCACCTGAACATAAGTACTAATAACCAATCAATCACACTTATACTTCACCTGAACATAAACATTAACAACCAAACAATCACACTTATACTCCGCCTGAACATAAATACTAACAACCAAATAATCACACTTATGCTTCACTTGAACATAAGCAGCAACAACCTTCAACTGACACTTTCTAGAAAGACTAATAACATAGAATTCAAATACCAAGGCAATGCTCATATGACTTCCCACACTGGTATCTGGTATCTAACTAATTCATTCGATACCCAGTTGAAGTCTGAGCATACTCATCTAATACTCAACTGATGTCTCCTAAATCTGACATCTAGTTGTTATCTAAGTATGTTTTGTTGGTGTATTATCGCAGTAACCAGGCCTAACACCAAATGCATTATCATTGTAATTAGGCTTAGCATTGCAATGTTGCCATGACTAAGCCTAACACCATGATCACTTGTCTTGTTGGTATATTATAGTTGTAACTAGGCCTAACAAAAAGTGTATTATTGTCGTAGTCAGGCCTGACACTACATCATCTCCACAACCCAATTCATCAATATTCATTATTAATGAATTACAAACTCCAACATTGAAATCACAATTTTAACATTACACACACACACACACATACACACACACACACATATATATATATATATATATATATATATATATATATATATATATATATATATATATATATATCACAACAACATGAATCATAATGTAATCCATCAACAATCATATGCTAAATTCTCAAAACATGCATCAACTAAACATCATTATCAATTAAAACATCAACATGCATTTCATCACATTTTTAATTACCCAATCATAATTAATTATCCATTTATCACCAAAATAATTAATAAACATCCATCATCACCCAAATTATCAGTAAATATCAAATATTTCCAAAATCTTCAACAAATAATAATACCATCAAAATCATTATTTTCACTGCATAAATAACTTGTCACAATAATCAAATTTATACATTAATCACCTTAAACTATCAATTTTACATAACATCCAAATTCAGCTCAAAATGCTAAATCAACCACAACCTATTAATATTAATAACCTTAAATCATAATATTTCAAAGTTAAACATTCCAAATTACAAATCAATTAATTCAATCACAACTCATTTCAAGAACAAAACCCAAATCCTCAATCACCCAAAACACTCAATTTTGCATAACACTCAAATTATAATCAAAAGCCCAATTGCTGATAATCAATTAACTTCTTGGCTATTAAATCATAGTTTCTCAATTTAAAATCAAAGATTTAGTTTCCCTTACCTATTTATCCCTTTAAAAGAAGACTCAATCAGAAAGGGAGGATTAACCCAAAGAAATTTCTCAGAATCTGACAGAAATCTCAATTTCAACAGGAACCTAAAAGATTAGAATTTTTAAAGGAATTCCCGTTTTTAACAACAACAAAAGGATCGAAAATGAACGAATAAAAAACAAATGGAAAAAAGGTTTAGAAAACTAAGAACAAACATACTTATATTGATCACCTCTCAAAATCAGGACCAATGAAAGAGACTATGTCCGATTCCGTTGACCATGCAAGAAGACGGTGATTCGATTAGAAAGAGAGAGAGATGAAGTGACGATTAGAAGAAAGAAAGAATTGCGAGAGAAGGAAGAAAAAGAAAAATAAAAAAGAAAGTGAGGGTGAACTTAGTGAGTTTCGACTTGCTATCCGCACCTTCTCCTAAACAGATTTCCAAAAACACATCAAAACTTAATTAAAACTCTCTGAAACGAAGAAATAATAATTATATTTCACTTCTCACTCCCAACTATTTTATCAAAATTAATTAACTAATATTGATATTATAAATAAACTTAGTTATTCCCCAACTACTATATTAATCTAAGATAATTAAATATTTAATTCCCTGTAATATTTATTTTCTTTCCACAAATAATCTATTAATTGAACCTATCCTTACATTCAACTCTCCTTTCCTTCTTCCCATATGTCTTTTACTGATGCATTCTTATTTAGCATTAACCCATAAAGATAAGGATATTCATCTGGAACACTCTTTTCCCCTAACTATCTATCTTTTCAAAATGCAGTATAACCTTCATCCCCTAGTATGCATCTAACATTGTTGGACCACTAACCATTATGTTCCCCACCATTCGCTTTAATGGAGTATAAATCAGATCACCATGGAGAGCATTTCCTACCCTTCACTATTTTAAATTGTTTCTTTGTTTTTTCTCCCTCATTTAACCTTCACTATCTCTTCTTCCATATGTAACGCATGTAGCCCTTCTATGTCATTGTAGATTTCCTCTCTTATATCTCTAAATACTTCTTGTTCTAATCTTTTAGTTGTCCTTATATTATCTTTAAGCCAGTGTCCTGGGGTCCTGAAGACTCATTTTGTGAAACAGGGGGTGGATCTTTACCAACTTGTCTTTCAACATAAACCCAACTTCTCTTTCAACACAAACACATTCTTTTCTACTATCTTTAAACCAACAATTCAAGACTCAAAAGTGTTTTGGGACCCAATTACATCCCCATAGGATAGTACTATAGGCAATTATCTAATATTGTTCTTTGTAAACCCTATTGTTCCATGTTTTTCCAATCTTCTAAAAATTCTTGTGATTAAGAATCGATCTAATTTGCTCATTATGTTTCCATAACTTTTATACCATGTGTATTTCTGCCACACATAGGCATATCTGACAACTCATTTTCTTGTATAAACTTATTAAAGAGTTCTTTATGGCTTCTTGCAACCCATTTCCTCTATTCCTCATAGGTATCAGAATTAAAATCCTCCATTACACACCAGTATCCCCCACCTCTTATCTCCTTATTTGTTTGTACCTCTTCCCAACAACATTGTTATTCATCCATATCTCACGAGACATACACATTCACCATATTTGTTATCTTTTCCATTCTGCCCCATTTTCTTACTACTTTTGTGAAAGAAATTACTCCAAAACTGCCTTCCTTCATGAACTTTGTCAGGTCCTACAAAGTCAATAAACCACTCGAGTTTCTGTTTACTACCTTATACTACCACCTCACATCTGTATTCCCCCATAGATTCACACAGTATTGCATTTACTATCTCTATCTTTGTTTCCTGAATATGTAGCATTCCCGATCTTTCTTCTTGAATCAGGCGTTGCACATCCCACTTCACTTTTCCTCCCAACCTCTAATATCTAGAGATAGTAATTTCATACACTAACTTGTTACCCTTGTCTCTATTTTTGACAATATTTCCACCATAGTTTCCTCGTTAAAACAAGAGACTCCCAACTTTCTCCCTATAGGCGACACTCCCTATACATTAACTTGTCAACTCTCTCACTTCTTTCCTATCCTTTTGCTATTTCCTTACAATAAGGCACATAAGCTACATAATCCACAATAATATCCATCAGCCTATCTTTCTCTAAAACACTTCTACAGTGTCCTTCATTTATTAAAAGTTTAGAACCCCCTTGTTTTGTGTGCTACTATTGTGTACCAAGTTGATCAAGCACATCTTGCATGATTGACTCAGGCTTTTTCCATGATTCCACTGGTTACATTATGTCAATAACGTGAGTGCCAAAGCCCGAATCAAAACCTCCACGTCCTACATCCGTGTATAATGGCATCTCCAATAGGGCACGTGATATACGACCTTCATGAGCCTATACTTGATCAAGGTCCATATGAAGAATGGCGTGTCCCACATTAATTCATCCCACATCAGTAGCTGCAACACCATCAATTGTGTAATGGCGCATGGTATATCTTTCTACCATTGGGAGTGCCTCTTGCGTGAGTCACTCATCCTGCACTTGCTTACATCCCGATGTTTGTCTTTAAATACTTTGATCTAGATCACATTCTCCCCATGTAAGATACTCCATCCCCACTTCCAAAACAATGTTTTGTTGAAGTCTAACAAATCTTTAATTCTAGTCCACCCTGCTCCTTAACTTAACATATTTAGTCCTAATTGACCTATGCTTATTTTTAGTTTTCCTCATTATTGTAACATTCTAAATTATTTATACAAAACATACTAGTAATATTTAACTATTTAATTCGCTAAACTTAAACATGTTTCATACAATCAAATCATACACATATATACTCTAAATCATTTACCAAAATCATAACACATTATTCATATAGGACATTACTTGTCCTTCTACCATCAAAGTATGATTCATATATAACTCATACAAAATGGATACATAACATAACATTTTCCCATTAAAGCTTAACTATTATACAACTCATACAAAACATAACTCCAACCATAAAACTTAGTTATTCTTAGTAAGTCATATATACATACTAAGGATATAGCTACTAGTTTATGTTAAAATATACTTTTAGCATCCTCTAAAGCCAAACTTATATACATACACATACTCGAATACATAACTTTAACTATTTCTAACATAAAACAAGTAACTCCACAACTACCTTTGGTCATACATCAACCTTGCTAATGCTTATCTCCAACATCACCACTAGTATATGCTCTCGTGCATGACATAATCATCACAGTCATATAGAATACACAAACATTTCAATAGCATAATAACATAAAATTCACATTGTAAATAACTTAAATATCATAAATACATCAATAAAATCAAACATACTTATATTCCCCTTAATACAAGTTTTTCACACAACATGTTCAGATGTGATATATTTCGAAATATCTACATTGAGTTCGGACACTGAGGCGACTTAAGATCTCTTCCAATCACGATAGACGTCCAATCTGCTTGTGTTACCACCAATTTAAGTCTAAGAAATACTCATCTGACAACCACAAATTGATGTCTAATATCTACTTGACACCCCGTGACACACAATCATTGTCTGAGTATGTCCTCTAGACATCCCCCATATTTGGTACTAGGACTAGACCACAATGTAAATAAGAGGAATATCCCTTTTCATATCTGATACTCTGAATTACATTAACCTAGCTATGTCCCTAACACCAATGTACCCCATCAAATATATCATGCAAGACTAAGTTACCTGACTATAAGTGCCTGCAACCAACAATATCAATAAATATATTATTCATCATGCATTTCAACAATATGCATTATATTACAAATCCAAATATATTATCATTTTAAGAAATTCAATTTCAATCACAGAGAGTCAATTCAACCAAAGCTAAGTTACCCTACTGTAACTGCCACATCTAAACTATCTAATGAATCGTCCAATTCAAGATCAAACATCACTTCCATAATAATCATCAACTACAATACATCTTATATCTCAATCCATTATTATTAACTTTAAAGAATCATATATCTCAGCAACAACAATTATCTGTTTTCAACCACATACTTATATTAAATATCATTAATAATAATAAATTATGTCAAAGCATATCATTAATCACATTTTAATCTAATATAAAAGTATTTTTCCACACCTATAATCAAATCCCAACAACAACAATTAACCATTTCTAATCACATACTTATTTTAAATATCAAGAATAACTACGAAACATCAACACATATACTTCTCACTCATAACCATAAACAATTCATTACACCTATTCACTTCTCATCATTCATAAATATCAAACCTCAATACTTATTTTTCCACCATAATCATTAATCAAATAACAATATTTATCCATTCCATACTCACAATAAGAATTAAGCAATCCCCCTACATGACAATTAACAAAATTTCAACTCACCCCTTAATTTGTTCTCCAACGTGAAAAACACAGCTCTGTGGAATTTTCCACAGCATTGTGGGCGAAGTCTTGAGGCATAATTCTTCCCAGCAAGTTGATCACACCCTGTGGGGTTTACCACAATGTTGTGGGGAAAACCTGCATAACCATAAACAATTTTCTAGCCACATGCAATCCCTCCTCACTTTATCAAATGACTCACAAGAAATTACAAACTCCCTCAATCAACAATACAATCTCAAATACTCATCATCCAATATCAATTTTATAATTACACTATTAAATCAAAATATCCCAAATCAACATGAAAATTAAACTTTCCTCACTTATTTCCCCTTTTTAGAGTTAACACAAAAGAAAAAGAGGAAATCCACTAGAGAAATTTCACAAGAGTCTGACAAAAATTCTAAATTAAACAAGAGTCTTAGAAATTAGGATTTTCAAAGAAATTCCTTTTTAATGGGAACAACAGGATAAAAAATAGTTAGAAAAAAGGTTCCTTAATTGAAGATCAGACTTACCTGTAATAGAGATCACTTCGCAACAGGAGCTATGGAAGAGATAAGTGAGGGATAGAATTGAAGCGACATAAGAAGAAAGTAATTGAAGAAGAAGAAAGAAAGAACAACAAAAGGGAATGGGGTGAACTTAGTGAGTTTCGACTTGCTATTCACATCTCCTCCTAAACATATTTTCAAAAATACCCCAAAACTCAATAAAAACTCTCCAAAACCAAGAAATACTAATAATTATTATATTTCACTTCCTACCACCCAACTATTCTCTCAAAATTAATTAACTAATATTTATATTATAAATAAACTCAGGTATTCTCCCATTGTTATATTAATATAATATAATTACATAATAAATTCTCTGTAATATTTATTTTTTTTCACTAATAATCTATTAATTAAATTGGTCCTTACAATTATCACCCTAAATGAACTTCCTTTGCAACCTCTTAATAAATATTGCGACCTTCTTTGGAATCCTATAAAAAGAAAGAAAGAATAATGGAATAGATGATAATGTAGATTTTATCAGACAAATATGTCCCCTTAAGGATTAAAGTTTTCTGTCTCCATGAACTCATTTTTCTTTTTATTCTCTTAACTACTTGCCTCCACACTCTCTCATACCTAGCTTTCACTCTCAAATGGGAGAATGACAATTGCATAATTTTATGTTCAATAACCTTGCAAAATAGATCATCTCCTATTCAGAGACTCTTACACCTCCAATGTTGCTCTTATGGTAGCTAATTTTTAGGCCTGAAGTAATTTCAAAGCAGCGTAATAAACTTTTTAAGGCATAGTATTACTTTCTAGTTTTACAAGGAACAATGTATCATTTGTATACTGTTGAATTGCCACTGAAGTTCTTGAGGACCTAATTTCAAACTAGAAATAATTTTTTTTGTCTCACAACTTCCTGTACAAGACCCTCGGCTACAATTAGAAGTAGCATAGGAGCCATAGGGTCCCCTATCTTAGCTTGTACATGGTGAATTCTTAAGTGAAACTTCCATTAGGCAAGACTAATATTGAGGATGATTCTAAGCACTTTGTACCCATTCAATCAATTTACTACAGAAGCCAACATGTCTCATCATATAAAAGAGAAATGACAACTTATAGCATCACATGCCTTTTCAAAATTAGCTTAAAAATCAATAGATGTTTCTTGGATTGTTTTGCTTCATGAATATTGTTGGACAAAATATGAATGGTCAACTCATTAACTATGACCACACTATTTAAGAAATGCTTTCCTTTGATAAAAGTTGTCTAATTCTCCCCACAATTTTATGCAAAATATTTTTCAACTTCCTTGCTAAAACCTTAGCAATAATCTTATATAAAGTGCACCAATTAATGATATTGACCTATAATCACCAAGATCTGATGAGTCTTCTTTCTTTAGAATTAATGCCAAAAATGACGCATTTCTATCGTGTGGTAATTTCTCATTTGAATAGAAGTCCTCAAGCACATTCATAATATCAGCCTTTAAAGGTCTCAATTTCTTAACTTAAATGATAATTTTTAGAATTAAGTACTATTTCACTCTTTTAACTTAAAAATTAATTATACGAAGAAGTTAGGTAAACAATATTTATATATAATTACTTATATATTTAAGGAGCTTTATTTCACATGAAAAAAATAAAAGCTCATTTTATCTTGCTTTTAATCAACTTAAGTTGAGCGTTTTTTAAAGACATCATTCGAATCCATAACATAATTCTATGCCTTTTATTTTCTTTATCGGGAGTTTAGCTCACACCAAATCTTCAGCATTAATGTATGTCTATGTTTATTAGGAAACATGGATCTTCATCAATTTTTGGCGAGAGAAAATTATTGCCTGGATGACTTTCCCATCAATTTTATCTCTTTTATTCTTTTGATTTTAATCCTAAAATAAAAGTAAAATTTTCAATAAAATTCCCGCCACTCTTTCGTAAAGGATTGCTGCTATTTTTTTTATTTTTTTTTGCAAACTTTTATTACTCTTTTTAATTTAAGTACATTTCCGCTCTTTTAAATCACAAGATAGTCAATTCTCAATCGATTATAATAAAAGAGAATTTTGCTTATGGAAATCGAATTTTACTTATGGAAATCGAATATAAGGAGGTACATAATAGAGGATATGCATTATCTCAGGAAGTTTTAGAAAAACATATAAGTAAAATTAAATTACATAAAATTTCTTATTTTATGTGATTTTTTACTAAATTAAAGAAACAAATTTAGCAAACAACTTTTTACTTAAAAGGAACTTTTAAGATAAAAAAATTAAATTTGTTATTTTATAAGCTCTAGTTTTTCAGTTCTCCTTAAAAGTAAATCTTTTAAGTAAAAAATAAACTGGGATAAAAGGGCATCAGTGTATAGCATCGGTTTTTAAGTCATGGCTCACTTCATTCGTTGTACACTTATATAACAATATCAAATAACAATGCTTGATTTTGAATTAGCATGTTCACAGAATTAGATTATAAGCAGAGGCTAAATGCATGTACGTGCAAATGTGCTTTCTATCTTTTTTTTTTTTTTTTTTTTCCTTTAATATATTTTGCATTTTAAGGTGGGATTCAGGTTCCACTGTTGGTGATTTTGATGGCCATTCGCGGCGGGTTTTAAGCTGTGCATTTAAACCAACAAGGCCATTCCGCATTGTCACGTGTGGAGAAGATTTTTTGGCGAATTTTTATGATGGTCCACCATTCAAGTTCAACATGTCCATAAGGTAAGTTCTATTATCCGGGCTGCATATTTATCTCTGTGGTTTAGTAGTGAATAAATGCTTCCTATGATGAAGGGACTTTCTAAGATTTGGCATCTCTTTTGTTGGTAAAAGATGCAAACACAAATGAATTTATGTCTTTTACCAAGGAATTGGAATATAAAGAAAAATTATAAATAGACATGATCAAGAATCAAATTTCAAGAGTTTGTGCAATGGTCTGGATAAAGATACTTTGTTGTAGCCACACAATTATGATCAAGAGTATCACTATCACAGTAGCATTGTCAATTATCAATTCTTTACTTTTGAAAATAGGATCCGGTTGTTTTAGCGTGAAAGAAATGTTTTGGGTTGAGTAGGTTTTCATTTCTTTATTCAGGTTGTCATAGAAGACATTCTGTATCTGCAGGGACCATTCGAATTTTGTCAACTGTGTTAGATTTTCTCCAGATGGGAGCAAATTTATTACTGTTAGCTCAGATAGGAAGGGTATTATATATGATGGAAAGACGGGAAGCAAGCTTGGTGAGTTATCCACGGAGGATGGTCACAAAGGCAGCATATATGCTGTTAGTTGGAGTCCTGACAGCAAACAGGTGAGCTCCTGCTCTGCTTGTATTTGAATCTCACTGTTTCAAGTTGACTTAATGTATGTTTGGTACCATGTCTGAGAGCCACGTATGTGTTGATTCCTACATTACATAGTGTAACTTCTGTGTCCAATCTGCTTCAATGGCATTTTGGAATGTAATTCCAAAATCTCTATTAGTTAAAATTTTGGTTTTTTGGCCTTTTGGTAGAGGTACAGAACTTGTCTAGAATTATTAAAAGCTTAATCGGTTTAAATATCGAATAGATAACAATGGCAAAAGAAGATAGTTTTTTGAAAGTGTGATAAGTTGTGGGCAAATACTAATCTAATCATGTAAGGAAGAAAATGTTTCAATCTTGTTTGTATTCTTTTGATGTTTAGGGCCGCTATTTACATTCTAATTTAAGTTAAGTGCTAATCAATTCCAGGTTCTTACTGTGTCTGCTGACAAATCTGCAAAAGTATGGGATATTCTGGAGGATGGTAGTAGTGGAACTGTAAATAAGACTTTAGCATTTACAGAATCTGGAGGGGTGGAGGACATGCTTGTTGGTTGTCTTTGGCAGAATGATTATCTGCTTACTGTCTCTCTTGGTGGCACGACCAATTTATATTCTGCTAAGGATTTAGATAAAAGCCCATTGTCAATATCTGGTCACATGAAAAATGTCACTGTTTTGACTCTGCTTAACAGAAGTGAAAAGATGCTCTTGTCCAGCAGCTATGATGGAGTGATCATTAGATGGATTCCGGGCATGGGATACGGTGGTAAGTTTCATAGTAAACAATTTGGATTAATCAAATTGTTAGTAGCAGCCGAAGATGAAGTTATTGCTGCTGGGTTTGACAACAAGGTAACTGATTGATACGTGTCATCATTCATTTATGATGTATCATCATAGATAGTAGATCTTATGTTCATCGATTTCTTCAAAGAAAACACTGAAGCTCCACTTTTGATGTCATTATGATTGCAGAATTATTTTTAAACTAATATAGTATAATATTCTGTGTTGGTAGTAGACTAATTGCCAACCATGAAATCTGTTTTGCTTATGTTTATCCTGAAAGTACATGCAAAATCAAGTATGTTGATTCCAGTATTAGAGGTTGAATTTATGTCTGACATGAATCTAGATCAAGGCCTCTGACCTTTGCAACTCCATTAGCGGTATTTACTGTTCAACAAATAGTTTGTTCTGGAAGATTTGTGAAGAAATGTAGCTTAGCACTGCCTTTTATTGTAGGTTTAGCATTATTAATCAGATGAAATCCTCAATCGTTATTTCTATTTCTTAATTTTCGCCTCCATATTGGAATAGACGGCATATAAAAATTTCTTTTTTAAAAAACCTTAGCAGTTAAAGGTTCATGTCAGTTTCTAAGTGGCATTTATAATGATAGAAATATGAGACATTATCCTTCTCGGAGCAAGATTTGAAACACAGTTCTTACTTCTTAGTGCTGAAATGTTTCTCACCGTTGCTTGATTTTACTTTCTTGGATATCTTAAATTACTCCTTGGATTTTATATCCACAATCAACACATCTGTGAGATGAATTCTTTACTCAATGCCTAGTTAAGCACCTTGTTGCATTGTGGATATTCCTTTGATATTAAGAATTATGATATCTTTCTATCTCAAAATCAATCTATGCATGGAGGGAAATTTTGATGCAACATCAAAAGTACAGCTGTAACCTATCATCAGTTTTACGCTATTGTTTTGTTAAAACTTATAACACCTGGGCATTACATATGAACTCGTGTGTTTAACTTTTGTCCAACCAAAAAAAAGTCTAAATTTTATAAATTAGATATTGTATTATACAATACCTTGAATTGATTTTAATATTCTAGTTAAAAGATTGTCTTTACATGTAACCAAAATACACACACAAGCACACATGACTAAAAGTAGTTGATAGCTTAAAAACAGTTATGAAACAGTACGGGTCTAATACCTAAAAGACAATAATAATGGTTGTGTTTTTAACAAATATTCAAATGCTAACTTTAAAATTAAAGTTGCTCTCACAAAGGATTCATGTTCAGTGGAAATAAATTGGAATTGTAATTTCTAACACGCTTTTAATGGTTCACTTAAGAGTAGTTGAAGTAAACTTTACTTCTGATTTTATAATTTAATCCGTCAAGGGAGTAAATTATCAATGGGCGGTCAATCTTGTTACATGTCAGCTGTTTGTGTAATTGTTTCTTTTACCTAATAAGATTTAATGAACATTGACGTTTATTCCAAACTAATGATTTTTGCCTTCAGTAGAGTACACAGTGCTTAAATTTGTATGTATTGAATGTAGGTATACAGAGTTCCTTTTGATGGGGATAATTTTGGTCCTGCTGAAACGATTGATGTTGGAAGCCAACCCATGGATGTGAGCCTTGCACTCAATAGTCCTGAACTTGCTGTCGTTGCAATTGAATCCGGCATTGTCTTGCTAAACGGTTCAAAAGTTGTTTCCACTATAAACCTGGGTTTTATTGTGACGGCAGCTACAATTTCACCTGATGGTAGTGAAGCAATTGTGGGAGGGCAGGATGGTAAGTTACGCATATATTCAGTCTCAGGAGATACGGTGACTGAACAGTGTGTCCTTGAGAAGCACCGAGGTGCCATCACTGTAATCAGATACTCTCCAGACGTTTCCATGTTTGCCTCAGCTGATTTGAATCGTGAAGCTGTTGTATGGGACCGTGTTTCCAGAGAGGTAACATCAGACTCAAACTATTTCATGCCTCAATACTTTGGTTCCTCCTATACAAATTTTTTCCTATCTGAAATCTGTGACTCTTTTTGTCTTCTTTTTTGTAGTCTTCTTGCTTTAGCATGTGTGCTGAATTTCAAGTATATTATGTTCATGTTTATGTTATATTACAGATTATCATTTGCGTGACAATAATTCTTGATTTATGTAAGAGGAAATTGCACTAATTTAATAAAATCTATGACAAAATATGAAGAACCTTTTTCAAGTTTTGAATTTTATATTGGCTTTCCTATTGTTTATAACCAGATTATTAATGTTAAGAAGAGGAAAGGTAATGCTCATTGTATTTATGTACGTGTATAGCACATTATAAACTAGAATAACAGCGTTAGTATGAATGTAGTATTAGGTTAGGGACCCACACAGTTGAAGATCTAGTACTGAAACATAAAATAAAAAAAAAAGCTGAAACAAAACGTAGGGTTTTTTAATGACACTGCTTCGTCACTGCCACGAACACACAACAAACTTTGAATAACAACGCAGTTTCCAACACAGACGCGGCTCATGTCTTGAAGTTGGTGTGCATGGTAGATGATAGCCAATGACATGTTTAGTTAGTTAGTGAGTGTGACTGAATTTTATCTATTTCAGGTGAAGGTCAATAACATGTTGTTTAACACTGCACGTATTAACTGCTTAGCTTGGTCACCTGATAGCACACTGGTAGCTACAGGTTCCCTTGATACATGTGTCATTGTATATGAAGTTGGAAAGCCAGCATCAAGCCGCAGAACCATAAAGGGTGCTCATTTAGGTGGAGTATACGGATTGGTTTTTATTGATCCGAAAAGTGTTGTCAGCTCAGGAGAGGATGGTTGTGTTCGTCTATGGAATTTGATTTCTGAATAAACTAACTTGGCATCACTACCTTCCAAATTCCAAGGAGTTTTGCAACAGTGTTGGGGTTTGTATTCTTGATAGATTTCTCCTAGGACTAACATTCTGATACCTGAATTTTTATCTGCAGAGTTGGAAAACTCCCCAGTTATTTCCAAAGAATTTCGCAATAACTTTTGTTCTTATCTAAGTAAAATACTTTGCGCAATGCATTATGCAATAGCACTTCCCATCCCTTTATTTTGCCTATCATTTAGTCCCTCTACGCATTTGATTTCATCAAAGAAGTTAAATATACTTCTATTTAAGAAGCACGGATTGTGGCTGTTGATATTTTTTTTATCCATATCAACTGATCTCAGGTAAGTTTACAGTAACTCATGAAGATACTTCAATTAGTTAAGCTAAACCTCCTTAGTGCCCTAATTGTTTTGCCTGCATAATTCAAATTTTGAAACAAAAAAAATCACTGTTTTGATCTAAAAGCTAACATTTTATTCAAAAAATGCCCTTCACTGATTCCCAAGTGCTGACTTTTTTAACCACTAAATGGAGGGAAAACATTTTATTTTAATTTCTTTTTTTTTTATAAATTTTGATTTTAATTTGTTAAAAAATGACGCACGAGTTATAGCTTATAACAGCCAAGTTTCTGCATAAAAAAATAAAAATCTTAACACTATTTTTCATTTAATTGCACTTTTTGTCACTACAATTTTCAAAGGTTACTTAATAGATCGAATTCAGTTTCACTTTTATCAATGACTTTGTTGGTATTTTATTGAATGTTTGATCTCTTTAATTTGAATTGTGCACGTTTTGATGGGTCCCAATCTTGTATGTCTAATTTTAAGTTAACTAATTCTGTGTTTTTCAAATCTCTTAATTTCTTTTACCTAAGATTCCTAGATTAAAAAAAATTTAATTCTCATAAAATGAACAAATTAAGTTGTTTTAACTCTTTTTATTCAAATTGCAGTGAAAAACAAAATTCTTTGTATTCAAACATCACAAACTAAAATATTATTTTGTGCCTAAAATAGGAAATAATTTTTTCAAACTATAATTTAACATTCTAGAGAATCCTTCAAAATTTATCAATTTTAAACTATTTTTTTAACCTTTAAACATATAAAATCATTTCATATCTCAAATTCGTTATAAATCTCTAAATATTTGGATTAAAAATAGAATCAAATGTCTCAGTTAAAAGACATTTGACATAAAAAACAAACTTTTTTTATAAAGATTTTTTATTAATAAAATAAATTTAAAAATTAAAATCATCCTAATAAAACTTGTAGTTTATATTATTCTAGGTGACCTCACACAAAGACAGAGGTAAAAATAAAAATTAAATAATGTGATAACATATATATATATATAAAAGTAAAGATGTAAAGAAATACATGTTTGTTTGTACAAATAGAAGAGTTAGGATATTTTAAACAAAATCTTGCATTTAAGTGAAAAAATATAATTAAAAAGAAAAATATTTTAAACAGAGGTTAATTATGAACAAAATTAATATATATTTTACATATCATATCATGATGATTTTAAAAAGAAGCATGTAATAGTCCTCACACTAAAGTATTTGGATGGTTTCAGTCCACAACACTTTACATTATTTTTTTTTTTAAAGGCAGAAGCACTTTGTATAAAGTTTGAAACAAAAATGTTTCAAAAATCCTATACAACCATAAAAAGAAAATTTAAAGATCTTATAAGCCTATCACAACATTTAGACTTTGAAGCTACGACACCAACATAAATAGGGATAAATACACTAATAAGAGAAAACACATCCCCAAATAAAATCAAACCTATACGACAATCACTTTCAAGATATGACTGGATAGTACTCATAATATCCAAAGACTTCATTATTTTATTATTGAAAATAATGGAATTTTTAGGTATCTATATACTCCAACATATCACATATCAGAATAAATACCTAAATTTCCATTTATGTCTCCTTACCATCAGCAACTAGTTAAGTGAAACAGATGGAAATGTTCATTTGGTAAAGGTGATTTTATACTAATTCACTTCAGAACATTGTACCACACCATCTAAGCAAACAGGCATGAAATGTTCATTTGGTAAAGATGATTTTATACAAATCTTTTCTTCATTCCCAATTCCATCACAATGCACTTAACCTGTGCTCACCCATCTCCTTGACTGTTACACTTTTTTTCACAGCCAACTCAAACATTCTAGGAAAAAGCATACTATCTATTTTCATACTTTACACTAATATCTCTTTGTCAAAATTGTATTGTTATTGTGTAGCCCTTTCCAATTGTCCAATTACTTTTAAATCAACAAATGATATCACAAACTAAAAAATTTATTTTGACATCTCAATTATGTATTTCTTACTTTTAGTATTACATATTAATTCTTTAAACAATGATAACAGGACAAGTTCACACCAACTATGCCCTTTGATTCCTTTCGTGTGTGTCTCGGATGTTACAAAGTAAAAGTAAAACTAATAAAAACTTCATGAGAATGTAGATGAATGAACTTAAAGTAGTGACTAACATTATTTCTGAAGTCTTCTTCTACTCGTTAAATTATGAAGCACTGTATTAAATAAGAAATAAAGCTCATATCATCTAAAAAAAATTAGAATATAAACTTAGGTGTTAGTAACGAGAAACAAGTAAAGGGATATATCGTTCTTTAATGATGTCTAGGCATTTTAGTTGACTTTGTCAACCTTGTCTTTTGTATATAAGTTGGAACGTACATGCTATGAAATATGAGCTTTGTTTTAAATAATGTTATGTTTGGATAAAATCTTGGCTATGTCCTGTGGTGATTCTTGAAAAATCAAATCCAAAAAGAACAACTGCATAGGAATAGGATTAGTGGATAATAGGCATTGAATCCTTTCCTATGTGCAGAGAAGATCCAAAATTGAGAAACTCATTGGATATCTTATTGAGAAACTCATTGGATATCTTATTTAAAGTTAAGTGGAGAAAGTACTTTGTTATAGGGAGTAGATGAAGAGCAAAGAGACGTTAGTGAAACATACAAATTGTTTTGAGAGAAAAGAAGAGAGAAAGTTATTCCCATTGTTATTGTAAATTCACCACTGGAAGATTCGTTTACCGTTAGATTGAGCTGATTTTTGGACAACATATTCAAAATATATGTTTCTTCATTCTGATCGTTTGGATCATTGGAAAAAGTCTAAGTTGAGAGATATTAAGTTCGGCAACAGTGTTTTTGGGGTTTTCTTCTTTCTTATTCTTTATTTGTAAGCTTATTGCTTTATTGTTTGAAGTTGGTGTTGACATTGATGTTGTTGACACTTGATTGAGACTTTTTTTTACTCTTTATTGATAATTGTGGAGCTATTTCTTTGGTCTGGATGATCCGCAATTTTTACCTTTACTTTGAGGGGTTTTCTTCGTTAAAAATCTTGATGTCTTATTTTAAAAGAGTGGTGATGGTTAATATTATATTTTTATTTTTGCTTCTCATAGATTCTTGCAAGATAGGGGAATTTATTTCTGCTATTTGTGTACATTTTGTTACTCTTACTTTGAGAGATTTTCCTCGTCAACCTTAATGTCTAGTTACCCACATCATATCTCACGTGGAGTTGAGCAACATGTGTTGTCCACCATACCTTTGTTTCTTCTATTGAAATAAACCAGAGCAGAAACGTAAATGAAAAAATGAGAAGAAGCTAAGTTGAAGCAGAATAAGAAAAAGACTTGTAGGCCAATATGATCAACAAAGACTCGAATTCACATTGAAACATAAGAAACAAAGTATATATACAAAATGTGGAGAAATCAGAAAAGAGTGGGAAATAATAGAAAGAGGAGGCAGCAGGAAAACAAGCCAATAACTACCAATAACTGTCAGGGGACAATACCAACTAACAAATAACAGAAACTCAAAATGTTAAAGTGCCTTGATAGCCACATCATCATTAGCACCTTGGGGACCTCATTTTACATTAGATGGTTGAGAGCCCCCCAATATATATTGGTCATTCCCAATTTAGAATAGGACTCTGGAAAACATGAAGAGGCAATGCTTTAGTGAGTAAATCGGAAAGCTGCAAAGAAGAAGAAATGAGAATAAGCTTGATCAAACAAAGATTCACTTTATCCCAGACAACATGGTAATCAATCTCAATATGTTTGATTCGTTGATGAAAAACTTGATTAGACTCAATTTGCATAGCATAATAACTGTAATAGACAAGGAGAGTTGGACAATCAAAAGACACTCAAATGTCTTCCAAAAATCACTCTCTGTTCTTTTTAAAAGCTAAAAGCAAAAGTAAACATCGATTATTTTTTCTTGATCGTCCCTCTTCTATAAAATTAGAGTTGTTCAATTATGGTAGTAGATCTTCTCAAGTTAATTTTTAGTTGGATTTTCTTGTGTTTATCACAAGATTATGTTTTTATTTCTTATTGTTTAAATTTTTTTTCCTTACTTATAATCAAAGGCTATAATTTCACAATACCATAATATCACATGAAAGAAAATTCACTTCCGTTCAACTACTGTTTGAAATTGCCAAAGACGTAGTTACCTGGGATACAACCTCAATGGAGTTCTCAAACAGAAAACTATTAAACAAACCCTGAAACAAACAATTAGATAGGTAAAATACTCATCTAAGATGAAGATGACTTTTTTATATATATATATATATTTATAAATCTTTGGAGAGTACTTGTCAAAGACTTCGACCACTCAAGTCAAAACAAGTGTTTGATAGAGAGCAAAAAATAATTGTAATAAATGAACAGTAATTACTTCGAAACTTGATAAGGAATTAAGTAATATATTACTAATATTGATTCTTCTTAATAATCTTATTTTCTTAATTATTTATAGCATGTACCTTAATCTTCTTAACTTGTCTATGCTATTGTTGGTGCTCATATAGTCTTAGGATACCTTTTCCTCGTGCCCCCTCGGTGATTCTTTACTTGTGTTTTCTTTATTTTGGAGACTTCAATATTCGGTCTATTTGGGGACTGCAGTTCTTTTCTTAGTTTTTATTTGCTCTTCAGGGTTAGGTTCTGTACAGCAGTAATATACTATGATTTTCAATTCTTTTAACTAGAGAAAAAACATACAAGTCTCATTTTATTCTTTTACTCACAAAAATTCATGTTGAGTTAAAAAAAATGTATTTTAATTATTAAACAATCTTATATATAGTATTTTATATAAATAACAGCTAAAAGAACTTATTTATTCTAGTAATATTCTCTTGGTTAATTTTAAGAACCAATATTGCAGTCGCTCTTAATGAGACTTAAGATGCTACCCTTTTAAATTTTGAAAGAGGAAGACTGGTTGAAGACAAAAAGAAGTAAAGCAAGACCAAACAAAAATTTAAATTTGATTTCATTTATTGCGCTACTAAATCTAAGCAAAATTCTTAAAATAAAATGGTGTGTGTAGCTGAGATAATAATGGCACGATGACCAATAAGAATAAATAAGGATATCATAAGATGCATAGCCTTCTCTGTTAAAAAAAATGAATAGGTTCCGGATATTTGGCTACAAGTAAATCCACTGTTGAATAGTAAAAGAATATATTAGTTTGTCCATGAGAACGTGTGAATTACTTTAGTTTAGTTGAGTTAGTTGTGTTTTATAACACTTGTTTAAAATAATCCACTCCTAATATACTTGTATCTGCTCCACTTTATAACTATTGTTGAATTTGCTGACGACCACATTTGTAGACATTCTATTGATTATTAATTGATCACGGTCACGGTCATGATCCATGGATTCTCCTTGTCTTGGCAGTGGCCTTTTGTTTCCAAGACAAGATGGTCCTCCTGCTGTTTGTCCCTTCTATCATAACAAAGCAACCATTTTAAAGCCCAATCTACTTATCACATCATCGTCATAATGAAATTTAAACTTTAGAGTCGTAAGTATTCTTCATAATGCTCAATCTTCATCTACAAAATTACATATACTGGCTTATCATTCCACATTTAAAAGGTAAAATTACAAAGACAATCATAGGTAAATATGTTATTATTAATTCCTTTAATTTGCTAATAATTGTTTGTTGATTATGTTCTAGATGAATGGTTATCTCTTTAAAGAATGTTTGAACTTAAAAATATGATTACTTGAATCTTAGAATTGATGAGCATCATCAGATATAAATATAGAAAAGGAGCCTAGGGAAAGCAGAAGGTAGCAGTTCCAACAGTCTCTCCTTAAAACTTTTTATGTTCCTTTTTCCCTAACTAGAAAAAAGGCTACAAGTTGGGTTTAAAATTCTCTTTGGATAAGCCCCTTAAACATAGTGCATGTGCTTTGTTTGTGACAATAAATATACTACAAGTTATACCTGGCTGGAGGTATGTCAACATCATATGTGTATAATTAGCATACTAGCAAACATTATTATATCACCAACTCCGAAGTTGTAACGTGGTCCTGCCTGTTACAGCACTGCATGATCCACACTTGGCACGCGCACATGCACGTGCCTATCCACCTAACGTGCATAATACTATTACTCACAGCGATACACATTGTCAACCCAACTGTTCCTAACACACGGAGTCATCATCATATCATGTCTGGTGCACAGAAAACAGTGATTAATGTCACCTTGTCTAGTTCCAGGACATACTCCCATATCCAATCCAACCCCAGTATAATAAAATCAAAACCCATCCATCTTGTCCCTCCAAATCCAAAGACCAAAGTTACGGTCGCACATTTTTACATTAGTTATTATTTATTAAGATTAGATACATATACTATACTTTATTTAGCATGAAAAGTTGGGACTTAACACATGTTCATCTACTTCACAAAGTCATGACTCATGAGATAGAACAACCAAGGACAATCTTTTTTAAAATAAAGCCAAACATCATTTCAACCACCACACAGTACACTATGATTCACTCACACATCCACCTCTCCCCCCCCCCCCCCCCCCTAACACATTCATATGCCCCACCAAATTACAGTCAAACACTATACTAGCTTGGTAAATGGGACTTTAAGGTCAAACCCACCATTCTATTTGCTTTTTTCCCCCACTTTTTGGGCTCTACAATCTATCATTACATTATTGAACAACTGCTGCTAGTATTGTCATCATTGAACATGTGAGCTGCAGAGTGATCATCACCCCCAGGGTAACTAGGCAAGCCATAGGAATAGGAGTATTGTGCAGGGCTGTAGCTACTGGGGTGGTAGTAATAGCCAGTGTTAGGAGGAATAAAAGGGGACCTGTGATACATCATCTGGGGTTGTTGCTCCATGGCTTGCCTTGTCTGCATGTTCATGTTCATCATCAATGGAGATGGGGATGGATGGTTATTGAAGCCATTCATGTTCATTAGCAGGGAAGAGGGATATTGACCACCAGTAAGACCACCATTCTGAAAAGCTGCAGAAGATCCAGGAATCATATTACTGGACTGAACAGGAAAACCTCCCAAACCATTGGAACTATTACCCCCTAGGACAGTGGCACTACTTAGATTAGCTCCATTACTATTAAAACCAGCCAAATTCATCATAGCACCAATGTCATTGGCCCTTTTGGCTTCACCAAGATTGAGGTTGAGGGCTTCCCCTCCCAGGTGGCCACTGTTCAATTTAAGAGCTGCCATGGTTTTCTGATCAAGACCATTAGGACTGTCCTTCATTCCCATATTCGGATTAGGGCCTCCTTTCTTGCCACTATTGGCATTACCACCATTGTGCATCTTACTGTTGTTGGCACCTGCTGCAACGGCACCTATACCTTTTCTCACATTATTTGCACTGGCTGCTTGCTGCTTCAGCATTTGTAGTTGATGAGCTTTCTCCCTCACAAAGCGCATCTCTTCATCTTCATCGTCCTCCTCGTCTTCGTATTCGGAGTAGTATTCATCCTCTTCAGAACTAAAAGCAGGAAATTTCTGCGGATTTTTGAAGGCCTCAAGCCCCTTGACCAGATTTTGCTTTTGCCCCTTGTTCTTGTCATCTTTGGCACTGTTGTTCTTCTGCTTTTGATTTTGATTTGCCTTCGGAGACCAGAGTTCGGCGTATTTACCAGCTCTGACCAACTTCTTGATCAAAGTTGCAGAATCCACACTTCCTAAAACTGTTACTTTCTGCTGCTCTGCATCTATTTGAACTTGGTAAACACCTATGGAACAACCAATGTATCCCAAAAATTTCAAATCCAACCACACCAATAAGCTAAAAGATAAACACCAAAAATCATTCAATGATTATAATAAGCTTCTTATCACTTTAATATAACTCCAAACCAAAGTTATGTTTTCTTCCCAATGGCAAATTACTTGGAGCTATTTAGTTGTTGTTATAACCTTTATCTGACAAATTCTTCTCTACATGTTATTTACTTCTTAACATCATCATTCATACCGTACATACAACAAGGTCAAACCGCTACAAGTTCCAAACATCAAAACTAAAAGCCTGAACTTCCTGTTGATGATTTAAAAACTAAACATTCTTGCTATGTCCACATAAAGGAGCAAATCAGTAACGAATAGGTATAACAGTTTCTGCTTATTGTTTTCATCTAACTTACATAGCTCATGAAAGGAAACCCTTTGATGTGATTTAGCAATGCTACCACACTGCTCTTTTTCAACAAAATGCTACTTCACTACTCAATTTAAGTGTGATTCTTATATAAGAAATCACAAATCACAAATGTGGTACATACTATGCTACGATTACGATTTCAAAAAGCTTTCACAATCTTTTGTGTTCCGTACTTTATCTAGTAAAGAAAAACAAGGGAAGCTAGAGATAATGTAGACAAGAGTAAGCATAGTGAGTGAATAGTGAGGACAAGACAAGATGTGGAAAACAAGAGAGGTGAAAAGAAAGGGAGGACCTTCAATTCTTTGAAGGAGTTTCTTCACTTTCTGCTTACACCCATCACAGTGAATGTTCACTTTGAGAACACAAGTCTGTAGATGAAAATGAGAAGAAACAAAGCAAACAAAAGAAAACAGAAAGATTCCTCAGGAAAAGACCAACAAACAACTTTGCTGTGTTCATGGGAAATGGAATTAAAATAAAACCAAAACCAGAAAAGGGGTCTTAAAAGAAAGATAGAAAGCATGTGATGGAGAAAGACCTGGATTTTAAGAAGCTTAAAGTCTTCTTCTTTAGTCATTTCTTCAGTGCTGTTTGTAACGAAACACACTCCCTCTTTTCTCTCTCACTCTGTTTGCAACCAAAAAATAAGCTCCTTAAGCAAACGGTAAAAGGGGTTGCATGTGAGTTTCCACAACTTATAGATTCTCTCTCTTATACTGGCTAGTAGTAGCTACTACGCTTCTCTTCTCTCGCTCTCAACGAGTTCAGAATGCAAACAAAATAAAGGCACATGGGCTTTCAACATTATTTTAAAATAACATTCTTATTTTTATAAGCTTTTTCTATTATATTGGGTTTGAATTTTAAATTAGTTATTATATTATATTAATTGTAATTTTTATCTCATTTGATTTTTATATAATTCTGGTCCTTATTGTTTTTATAATTTTATTCCTTCTATTATAAAATTATAATTTTAGTTCAATTTTTAATCATATGTATTATTTTTACATTTAAATTAATTACACTAATTTTTTTATGATAGTATAAATAAATATATTAAGTCTCAAATTCAAATAGATCAAAACAAAAAATAAAACATATATTATTTTTTTTTTCTTAATTGTAACTACCAACTAAATCAAACTCGAAATTACAGTTTAAGTTAAATCATTTATATGCTAGTTAATCAATGTATTCAATATAAAACATATACAATATTAATGATTAGTTTAAAATATTAGATTTTAAAATTTCATTACTAAAAAAAGTGTTTTAATAATATAAAATTGTTTTACAAGTATTATCATTAATTTTTTACTAAAATTATTGAGAGAGAATCAAATTTTAATTTAGTCCAATTATTATATTATAATTATTATAAAAATTAAAAAATTTATACAAGTAAATAGCAACATATTCATTTATATTAAAAAAAAAATATATATATATATATATATATATATAATTTTAAATTTTTTTATAATAACAGTACGTTTGAATTTGAACGTAAGTTGTAACCTAAGAGAATTGAATGTAAATTTGGTTTCATATTCAAAAAGTGGCTCTAAATTTAAAATTAATTTTAGATAAATTTTTATATGTTTGATTTTGTATAAAAATATTCAAAAAATGATTTTATAATCAATTTTAATCTTAATTTAAGCATATAATAAAAATATTTAAATATAAATTATATTTTTAAAAATTAATTTTAACTAAAATAATTTCGAATTCATTTAAGACTCACTTAAACTCACAGGGTGACATTTTTTTTGTCTTTATAGAACATAATACACATAGAAATTGCTAAAATGACTTTTCAATTATTATTAAAATATAACATATAAAATTACATTTTTTATAAGATAAATTATTATTATTACTAATATATAAGAAAATAAATAAAAAATTGAAAAGAACAATAAAAATGGGGAAGAGGGGGTAATGAGAAAGAGAGAGAAGTGAAAAAGTCAGAGGGAAGGAGGAGAGAGAATTACGGGTTGCTCTGAATTCTGAAATGATGTGATTTAACGTTAAATACTGAGGGAAAACATTAAAAGAAGAACAGCGACTTGACATGCCCAGTTCATACTCTGTACCCTTTGTCACATATCAATGTACTCTCTTATTTCTCGTGATATTCAAACACTCTTTTTTTCTTTTAATATAATTTACTCATATTTTCATCGGATTGGATCCCTATCATTCATAATTTACAACCATAACATTTCTTTTCTTTTATTATGTGTTTCTCTTACGCGTTTTAATACCAACACAAACACATTTTTTGTGATTTTGATAAGTTTTGTGTTTAAAAGATATATTTAATTTTATATTAAATAAAAATTTATAATTAATTTTAATTTTATAATTGATTATACGTTAAAGCAATTTATAGTAATTTTTATATTTAATTTTATCTTTAACTTATTTTTGTAAAAAAAATATTCAAATATAATTTATATATATATATATATCAAAATCAATTTTAATTTCATTTAAATTAAATTTATCTATCTCCGCACTATTGTATTATTGGGTTGATTTATTTGAATTGTTTGTGTGAACAAATTACATATTTAAATAAAATAAATATTTATTGTAATTTTAAACATTTAATTAAATTAAAAGAAAAAAAATTAGAAAAACTGAAAGCAACTTTGGGTTTTCAAAATAAATTGAAAATTATTTTATAAAAAAAATGGTATATTTAAAAATCACTTTTAATAATTATGTATGAACATAATAAGTGAATTATTTTATTATAAAAAAATTATAAATAAATTATTATTTTTCATCTTTAAAAGACTGTCCATGGTGTCCGTGTTGAGAATTGTGAAGCCAATCTTGTTTGTAACTGCTTTTCAAAATTCATGATAAAGTAATAATTTTCATTTTTACATTTGATTAACAAGATAGTATTTGAATTATAATATTGAAATGACGAAGCTGTCTTTTAAACCTTTAGTTGATTGATATTGACGTCGACTTTCTTTCTCTAAAGACATCTGTAGTCGACAGGAATTTTAAATGTTTAGTTTTCTCCAATAATTTTTTATAAAAATAAATAAATTATACTTTCTTCTTTTGAACTATTTAAGGATTTTATTATGTTATATTTTTATCTGAAAATTATAGTTTTACTATAAATATTGAAACTAAATTTTTTAAATTAAAAATTGATATTTGCTATCCTTTGATTTTGGAAATTGTTGTTTCTAATTTTCTGCTTGAAAACAACAAATATTAGAAGATAAGTCAATCTGGTATTGACATTTTTTATTATTTAATAGGATTATTTACAAAATTATCTTAAATTAAATTTGTTTTAATTTTATTTAAGGTTTATTTTTTATGTTTTTGTCCTTTGATATTACTATCTTAATTTTTTTATTTTGTAAATGGTAGGGCGAGGCCTACTAAAAAATTAATTATGAAAAAGTAAAATTACAATTCAAGTCATTTGCATAATCGGTTAATACGACTGAGAATAAAATAAAAATAGTTTTTCCTTGTGTTATAGATAAATCTATTTTCGCCAAGTCATGTGTTACTGATCTACCTCTTTGGAGAACAAAAGCAAGGTTGTATTTCTGGGTTTTTCCACTTTGCTTATAGATTTTTTCTAGTATGGGAAAATATATATGGTCAATGGTGCAACCCTTATCTAGGAAGTTATAATGACAAAGAACCAGACTCAATTATAATGTTCTAGAACCCAGACCATACGTTACTTCTAAAACTTTTCAGAATGGTTAAAACTTCAACCTTATCTGCCCCATAAAAAGGATTTTTCGACGTGAAACCAAGGACAAAACTACCTTTGCTGTCATGAACCACACCTCTAACTACAACATACATCTCACAACAACGTCATAGTTGATTTTAAGTGTGCACTCAATGGACACTCCCAATATGACCTACAAAAAAATTTAGAACATTTCACACATGTGTCCTTCCTCATGATCCTCAACTCATGTATGTGGTGGAGATCACCAAGTAGGTATTTTACACCATTGACACCTTGCTGATCAAATTGACTCTTGTTATTAAAGACAAAATCATTCAACCTATACCACATGTGATCAAGACCAACCCCAAATACCTGACTCTAACTGTCAACGCCATTATGTTGCTCGTATCTTAGATTTTCAAGTAGCCAAGCTTCTGGTAGCTAATGGTAGAAAAAAATTGAAATATCGACAACCCCCAATTTCAACCAAATGCTTGTAACTCTGTTATAGTGTTGTAGTTCATGCAACATGATCTTCATGTGGTAGCCATATATCTATTATACATCAACTCATTGGTCGGTATAATAGCCATTGCCACCTTCCACATAAAAACACGAATACGTTTTAGGCCTTCTCATTTCCACAATTGTTTAAACCTTTGGTTTTGTTCTTGACCAAGAAGATCCTCATAGGTAATTCAGTAGAGAAATTATCATATAATCCATTCTCCTAGTAGAGAGCATCATCCTCCATGTCTCCTCTAAGTGGTTGAATTTTACAAATATTTGTTACCATATTAGCTAACAATAGAAGTTCTAGTCCTGGGACATCCACGTTCCATTAAGATCCACAAAGAAACAAGATTTGGCATCAGCTTGAATCCTATTGGTATCTGTACAACATACAGCAAAGTGTCCTCAACAAGGCACCCAATTGTCCAACCATAAATCTATCCTTCTGTCATTCCCTAGTTGCAGACTAGGTTCTTACAAACATTCTGCCACGATGCAATTATGTCTGTCTAAAAATTTGATCCTTGTCTGGTTGTATCAATGACTGATTTGGTTGTCCCACTGCATTTGTATTTGGACCAAATAAATTAGACCGACATGTCTTGTCTTCGAGTAATTAAGTGTCACCCTAACTTCATGAGTATGGCTGGGTTTGCTTATCACGTCACTTGCAGACCAAGGTCGCCCATTTATTATTTTTATATTTCTATATTTACCATGTTAAAAATTAATTTATTAAGTATTTTTAATATTTCAAAAATAAATTTAAGTTTCTATAACAAAGGCATCTTGAATTAATTTATTTCAATTTACCTACAATATATAATATCGAAATAAATAATATTTGATTAATATTTACTTATTAATTTATTGCTATTTTTCAAGTGTTAATGGAAAAAATCATGTTTTTACCCGTCTATAATTTTGTTTTTACCAGGAGCAACCACCTATTATACCAAATTAGTCTTTGAACTAATGAGTTAGGAAACATCACTTTGTGATTTATGGTCCAAAATAAAAAAATATAAAATATAATAAATATATTATAATTTTTTATTGCAAAATAGTCTTAAATTACTTACTAAATAATATAATATTATTCCCTTATTATCTATTTATAAAACAGAAGCTAAAAGAGATGCTCCATTTTTTATAAGATTATTAGACTTAAATACTCCTAATCAAGTTTTTTTGTGTGAAAGGATTGGGCAACTACCCAATCATGAAAACACTATATTGAATCAGGGGGAATCATACAACTTAAATCATGTAAGTAAATAGAAAATAAAGATTCTGGTATGGAATGAAAAACTGCATTAGTCTGGTGCTATTTCAAGCCAAGCTTAGCAAAACTATGAGCTAGCATATTTGATTCACAGGGAGCAAAACCAAACTTGCACAATTGAGTTTTCTCACTCCTCTTATCAATCTAGTTAACTAATAACTAAAGGATAAAATTCATGATCAATAACACACCCTTCTTTCAGAACTTAAATCATGTTGAGAGAATTAGACTCAATAACCAAGTTATGAAAATCATTCTCATAAGCCATTTTTACTGCTTGTAAGATTCTCAGCAATTCAGCTTTGTCAATGACGCAACAGGGAATCAAATGGGTGAAACCAATAATTATTTGATAATTGAGAACAACAACATCACAATTTATCTTAAGAATAGCTGGATTTGGGGGTTTCCAAGCATAGTTATTTATTGGTTTAGCATACCACACATCAAAGTCCTTCAAAAGTAGTTGCATTTGTTAGAGTTCCCTACAAAAGAAATAATAGAATGAACTACTTAATCACTCAAGTGGTTCTTATTATTAAAAACGTATTTGTTTCACCTCCACCATATTTGATCCAAAGCAATACCAAAAATTTGAGCCTACCTGTCAATGCCACACATTTTCATAGATTTCATATTTGTAAGAACCGAGAACTCAAGATTCTATTATGAGAAGAATTTTTTAATATTAAATACTCCCAATTGTCTCCAAATGTTATGAGTAAGATTACAATCTCGTAGTACATGAAGTATCATTTCCCTTTGTTGCCCACACAGTGTGCAAGAAGGGTTTTGAGTCATATGTATAATACACCTTAGATCATTAGTAGGTAAAATAGCGTAAGCTACCTTCTAGAGAAATAATTGAATACACTATAGTCCTTCCCACTTCCATAGAGTTTTGAAAATTGGTTTAACATGTGTGATGTTGTGCTCCAACAGGCTATCATATGCTGTTTTAGTTGAGAATTAGTCGTTTGAACTTCCTATAGAGGTGTTGCATCATGCAAATCACCTCTAGGGGGTTCAATTTTGCAAATGTCGAGTACCACATCCGTTAGCAGGAGACCTTCCAACTTGTAAGTATCCCAAGATTCATCCATAACCACAAAGAAACAAGTTTTACTACTACCTCATATCAGTGTCTAGTTCGTACACCAATCCACCAAGGGCCTAGTCCCAAGCTCCTAGTTGTTATGACAAAAATCAATATCGCTTCCATGTACTACTTGTCAAACCACATTGCTTGTTACATTATGCCATGTGTGTGAGATCCTAGTTTTTAAATAATAGGAAAAAGAGTGTGAAGTGAATAAAAAGAGAAATTAAATATATTTTTGAGTGGTGATTATTAAATTAATCGAAAAACTAAATTATATCGGAATAATTCAGAAAAATTAGTTTGATATTGTAGACGTGTATTGTGTATATATATGTGTGTGTATGTTTTGATTTAAATTTACTTCGGAATTAAAGTTATAAGGAAATTTAAGTTAGAAAAATAGAATAACTAAGTATAGCTTTGATCTCTTTTTCTTTCTCACTTTTCTTTTCACTTTCTCTCTCCTCTCATGAATTTCCTCATCTCTCTCTAAACCTCTCTCCTTTGCATGTGGTACTTAGAAGTGTTAGATTTTAGCATGGCTCTTTCATTACTCTTGATTTTGAGAGTTGATCTTAATAGGTAAGTTTAATCCTAATTCTTAGTCCATTTACCGTTCATTTCTAGCTCAATCGTTCTCATTGAGGGGACATTTCCTTGAAAACCTATTTCTCTTAAATTCTCCCTTGGATTTGGGTTTCTACCAAGTTTTTGAATGATTTTTATGAGTGAGTTCTTTTCTATCCTCAAAAATCATCTTTTTCGAGAGAAATAGGTAAGGAAAACTCTTTTGCTAATTTTGGTTGATGGAACAATGGTTGAGTAGTTGAAAGTTTTGAGCTATTTTAGATAGTAAATGTTTTGACTGTGTTTTGAGCTATTTCAGATAGCGAGTATTTTGATTGAATTTTGATTTTTTTTATAACCTATATTTTAACTATGATTTGAGCTAATTGAGGTAATATATGATGATTGTGATGTGAGTGAATTAAGTTAGCATCTTTGTTAATTGTGATTGAGCTATTTGAAATAACGCATGTGTAGATTTCATGATTGAGTTATTTTAGATAGCGTGCATGTTAATTATATTATTAAGTTATGTGTGATAGCGTATATGTTGACTATATGAATGAGCTATTTGAGATCGTGTGTGTATTGAGTGCATGATGGAGCTATTTGAGATAATGTGATATCGATTGTGTGAATATAAGTATGATTATTCATGATTTGTTTGGGGGATATTACCTGTGCCAACTAACCCATGTGAAAATTGAATTAAGGATATTTGTATGGTATTTGTGATCCTCATGTTTTACACCAAAAGTATGTACTTAGATAGAGATTGTATGTCTGATGGATCCTATGGATGCTAGACATCAGTCGGAAGTAGCGTATAAGTATTGCCCTAGTAACTAGTCTGATGGATCATGTATATGTCTGACACCAGTTGAAAAATGACCAACTTGGTATTCAAATTCAATGCATGTTTTCAAAAAACATTAAGTCTCATGGTCTTAATGAGATGTTTGTTTATGTTCAAGGGAATGTAAGTTGTATGGTATGATTGTTGTGAATTGTATTATGTTTGATGACTGAACTATAACATGTCATCCCCTTGTGCTTTAAAATTCTTCATTGAAAATATAGCCTTTCTAATTTCCACTCTAGAAATAGGTTTATTGAACAAGGCCAAATCATCCCTCGAGAAAGATGGACAAGTGTCACGAATGCTATAATGTACATATTATTGATCATTGACGTAAAGTTTTTTTTTTATGAAAAGAGGTTACAAGTTGTTCCAATTCTGGTTAATTTCCAATATAATTCCCCTTGGGGTCCTGCGACGCCTCAATACGATTCTTCTTCTTACAGATGGCTGTGATTGCATGAAAGTATTAGAAATTCTTGTCCCCATAAGAGAGTCATTTAGTGTAGGAACATTGGAACCATAACAATTCTTCTTCCCTCAATACTTATTGGTATTGGAGCCAGGTTCCATTCTGCATGTTCTCCCAATATGACGATTGGTTTGTTGCAATTGACAATTGATTCTATCTAGTCATTTGATAAATTGTCACTTTTGTTTGAAACTACTACAAAAAACTTTCGCATTCCACTTTCTCGACAATTCATGGAGTTTGGGGACTCGACCTTGCCAGATCTCATCTTCTTTCCGAAAGTTATTTAGAAAACAATGAAAGTTAGGGTGGGTAAGCCATGCTGCAACAAAAATTAAATGATTTATGCCTCCTATTAGCTCCCTTTTATTTGTCATTCTGAGTAGTATATGGCGATGATTAGATTTAAAAAAGGAAGATGGAAAATCATGGCTTGCTGGAATCAAAGTTGCCACTATAGGTTAACCAACATCCTATCCAATCGCTCTATTAGTTTTACACGTTTCCAAGTAAAAGCAGGATCTTGTAAAACTGTATCCAATAGGTTATTTGATTGTACAAAGTCATTGAAGTCATGCATTCCTATCCATGATGGTGAAAGAGATCCCCCTTTCATACCCCTATAAGATAGAATTAAAATCACTGACCAAAGCCCATGGTTCGTGAATACTATAGTCTAGGTCAGTTAGATTCTCCCATAGTGTTTTCTTGTTCTTAATATGTGGAGTTCCATAAACCATTGTAAGCAACCAACTAGTGTGCCTTTTCCACTGGACCTTAAGATGCACAAATTGGTGATCTTCCATAAGAACATCGACACTCCAATAGTCAGATTTCCACACACACCAAATAACTTTGGACCTCTCCATTGTGTGGACAAGATGCCAACAGTCAAACCCCATTTTAGCAACAATTTTTTTAGCTCGATCGTGGTTGACTTCTGTTTCTAAGAGAAAGAAAAGAGTAACATTGTACTATTTAGAAATATGCATCATTAAGCCATTAAAACCCGCATACCCTACTCCATGGCAGTTCCACGATAAGAGGTTCATTTAAAACATATGGTTTGTTTGACCCTCAACAAGACTCTATGCATTGTACCTGACGTATTGTGACCTTCCTCCATAGGTGCAGCCGCTGCAGCTTCCATCACAATTGCACTCTCCATGATTAATTTTTCAGTATCTTTAGTGGCGTATGCTACACTTGGAGGGTGAGTAGAAGACCCTCGAGTGAGAAAGACACGATTATTGTTTAGGCAGGGTTCTGCCTCCATCTCATCCATGGTTAACACATTCAGTATTCTCGTCAAGGTTCTTGGGCCTCCAAACACAAAATACTCACCCAACTTTTGATATTGGAAAATGTGCTCAAGTTCTTAAAGGACACTCACCCTTTTAGAACCATCATCACTTACATGAATATCAATTTCTAGTAATTCATGATAAATAAGTATTCTTTACGCATCCCACATGGTCATGGGTTTTTGGTTGATCCTTCTTATTTAAATTGATACTAATGAAATGGGACTTTTCCAAGCTCTTATTGTCCTATTGTCCTCATATTTCTTCTTTAAACGATCTTTTGGCCCACGGTTTTAGTTATTTCATTAAGCAATAAGCCATGGTATGTAAATATCCAATATGCCCTCCTTAATTGTAACTCTCGAATCTATGGTAGGCATGTCCATCCCACCATAATTATTGCCATTAAAACTCAAGTGATTTTTGGCCTTGTTGTTAACCAATTCAAGCACCTAATTGGGCGATGTTTTTCCTGTGGTTTCATCTTTGTAGTCTTCCCACCAAGCTCTCCAATTTGATGATGCAATCCCATGTTACAGTTGACGTCTTTGCGACCATATCAACCATACTTTAAGCATATTTTGTGTAGTCTTTCATATTGTAACTAGAGTAAATAATCTGATTAATAATTTTTTACTATAGAGGTGCGTTGAGATCAAGTTCCACACAAAATCTCACGTATCATCCCCTTGATTGGATTGCAGTAATATGATCGATCTTCAGCATGGTCCCCAATGTTCGACCACTCGTCACAAAAATTGATTATGATATAATTCAATCGGTAAATTCAAAATCTGAATCCAAACAACTACCTTTTTAGAAACTGTCGCACTTTCTATGAAGAAGGATCATCACTGTTGCAAAGATATAATGATCAACTACCATATAAGGTCCTAAAAAAATTTCTCTACTATAATCCTCATGCACAAAGAATAAAATTTGATAATAATTATGGGGTAAGTCAATAATTTTGATAGAACCTTTCTTGGCCTAACCTCGCTTGGCCTTTGCTTCTAATGCACAAAATCTTATAGTCTTCCTAACACCGTCACCATTAGAGACTCTTTCGAGGGTTTACACCACTTGTGATTTACTTCCTTTGAAATGGGAATTTCCTTGAATCTCGTAACATCCCCCTCTTTCAATAAAGGAGACGACTTTCCCTGTTCAGCAAAAAACTTCCATCAAATTCAAAAAAAGTTACCAAACCATCCTAATTTAGCAATTTGGTTTTGTACAAGACCTCTAGCATTCCCATCACATTTGGTACAGTGTCAATCTTTACCTTAAGGGCATCCTTATTACACATCGATTTGCATTTGTCTTTTCGATTACTCTTTTTAAGTAGATCTTCCTCCTCATAGTCTTCTTTCAAAATCCTAGCAAAGGCCATTTGTTCTGTTGGGATGTATTTAACACTTCAACAGTGAATGATCTCTATTTTTAGAATAGGGATATAAAGATTGCAGGATGTTTCAAATACCCCTAATTAAGTGAAAGATAGTAATGATAGATACTTAAGAGAGGGAAAAATAAGTATTAAATATAATGACAGCTTTGAAAAAAATATTTATAAAATATTTATTGTAATCAACTAAAATATACAATATTATTATTTATAATATATTAATATTTTTCATCTTAATAAATGCTAAAGAGAGAGAAAAAAGTGACAGATAAATGCTACAAAGAGATCATGAGTAGATATATAAGAAAAATTATTATTTATCAGAATATCCTTAAATTGATTTATTTTAACAAATAAGATGGTTGTTATTTTGTTAAAAAATTATAGGTGCAAAGTGTTATCTATCATACTCCAACTAAAAAATAAGTGGTTGAATGACAACTACATGGTCTATAACTTAAATTTGACGAACACAAATTTATTTTTTTAATGATTAGCACAGGAAGTAAGATTAACTATTATTTTCATATGTTGAATCTGATTTTGAGTTATATAATGCATATGCATGGTGTGATGATAATAATTTTCGTTTGACTTTTTTAATTATCTTAAATATATATAATTTATTTATAATAATATATATAACCTTTTGACAAAACTCATTCTGTTTTATTTCTTCTCCTTATATCTATTTCTTTTTGTTTCTATTTTATTTTCTTTTCTATTTGTTATTTTATTTTATTTTCTCCTTTAAATTTAAAATAAATCATTTTAATTCTCAAAATATTTTTTTAACAAAAAGATTCAATCCCTCATATGAATATATATGGGTTTTGTGTTAGTTTACGTTAATATTATAATATGGTGTTTAGGAAACACGAAAAATTCTAACTGAAAATTAAATTTTCACTATTTTGTTACCACAAATTGTATTGAAATTATGAAGGCTAAAAATTATTTTAAAAATTAGAAGAAAAAAATTAAAATTTTAATTTGGAAGGCTAAAATTTATACAAACCTTTAAATTAAGGTCATTAGAATAAATTACGCTTTCATATTTGGAAAGTATGCATGGCAATAAAGTGAGCTAACTACACAAGTTTGATTGTCTCTTGTATTTCAAGGTTTATGAATGGCTATGATTAATCTGTTATATTTTTTATAATTTAATTTATTTATATTTTTAAATATTATTTATTAAGTAATTAATTATATTTTCATTTAATAATTTATAAAATAAAAAATAATATGAAATTAAAATTTTAAGAATTAAATTTTTAATAAAATACATAAATTAAAAATTATTATAATTTTAATGAGAGAAATAAAAATACAATATGTAGTACATGCTCATCCCAAGTTTAAAACATTTTATAATAACTATACTTATATTCGTAAGTATGAAAATCGAGTGGGCTCGCCACAATACAGGTATTACACATAATACATAAACTATGGTGATCCACACAAAGATAAAAGTATTACACATACTTAACTTCTTGGTATTAGACTTTCTTTTCCTTTTCATATTAAAATATTTAATGAGTTTAATATCTAATGAATTTAATTTATATACATTAATAGTATAAAAAAGTTTTATAGTGACAACAACTCTTTAATTATATGATTTTTAAAATATTAATTGGTAAAATTAACAAATTTATTGTATATAAAAAAATTATAATTAAATGTTTGATAAAATTTTTTAGACCGACAAGACATAAGTTATTTTTTTATATTTAATTTACTATATGTAATTTAATATTATTAAAAGCATCACTAAAACGTTTTCAAATATTTAACCCAATATTTTTTATTTATTAAATTAAAAATTATATTTTAAATATATAATATTTTAAATAATATACTGAAATATAATTAAAATAAAAATTATGACAAAAATTTGTAATGATTAGTTTTTATGTAATAATAAATTTTAATCTATACACATTAATTTTAAAATGTTTAATATAAATATAATAGCACTAAAGTTTTAAATATGTTATAGTTAATAAATATAATTTTTATTATATATTTAAAGTATATATAATTTTTAATAATTATAATAATTAAAATATATAATAAAGTATGGATTTATTTAAAAATTATTAAAAATAGTATATTGTATTAGTAATATCAATAAAATTATACATTAATAGTAGTGATTAATTTTATTTTATGTTTTTTTGTGTATATATATATATATATTAAAATAAGATAATTTTAAATATTTATGATAATTTGTAACATTTTTTAAAATTGTAGTTAAAAGTATAAATTAAGAGATAAATAAAAATCATAACATGCAAACCTAATTTACTATTATAGATATAATAATTTTTTATTTTTCTTCCTCATTTGCAGTTAAAAAAGACAGTAAATATTTATGTTTTTTTAAATGAATTTGAAAATTTATTTATAAATGTCTTTTTTTATAGGTTAAATATTAATTGTTAATTTGTGAGTGGAGGGATTCAAAGTCACGACCTCTCCCTGGTCATTACATTTTACCAACATTATAACTCCTTGTTTATAAATGTCTTATCTTGCATCAATTAAACTCTCAAAATATTGTGTTATTTATTGATTTTCAATGCTTTCAGTAAGAGGATAATATTAGCAATAATTTTTTAAAAACATAAATAAAAATTAACTAAGTTAACTTTTATTGGTACGTGTGATTGACTTATGGAACCATGACATAAGTTCCATGCCTAGATGTTTTCCTTTCATGGGTTTTGCCAATGCAAAGACCTAATAGGAATAGAATAATCAAACAATGAAATGAAGAACAAGATGGAATGTAAGAGAAATGATGAAGTTTACTCCAAAAATTGGAGATATACATTGATAAAAGTCAAAGAAGGGAGAACTCTTAAATGAAATGAGAATATTGAAATCTCACAAATGCTCTTATATTCAAATGTTCAAAGATTATTATATAGCATGGGAGAGGGGTTATATACTACAATGCTAAGGAATTTGGTGCCCAAGACCCCTTAACCATAGTTAAGGTAACCCAATCAAGGTTGAGCAATCAAACCATTATAAGGTGCAAGTGAACGTTCAAAATGTATATCTTCCTAAATATATCTAGATACATAATGTACGCAATAGGTGTGATGGGAAATGTAAGAAAAAGGAGTGCTAATATGTCATGTGTTAAGTGTCAGATACAAAGAGGAGTAGAAAGCTTATTTAGGCATCTTTCCTTGAGCTGCACAATCCCATTTGGACATACTCGGGGTAAAAGACAAAGTCAAAGTCTAAATGTCAGTTATCTTAATATTTAAAATGAAAATTTAATAAAAGAAAAGGCTAATCAAATATCTTCAAGTTCAATGCTTGGGTCTTCTATGCTTATCTCTAGTTCAATCTTTCATGCTTCTAAACATGACCATTGTTATAGGTCCTCTTGAAAGTAGGATTTTATCCTTTATGTACAAAATGTTCATAAAGTAGACCAAAAGAAGTATTACAAGAAGGATAGATAGTGTAATATTAACATATTTGAGGATGTGGTAGTAATGTAAGAGTATTTTAGTATTTTTTAACAAAATTAATAAAAATTTTATAATATAAATAAATAAATGAGGAAAATATTATATAATTGAATTTTTTATCAAAGAAGATAATTTATTCAAAAATTAGAAAAGAAATCATTTGATGTGTAACAATTTTTTTTATTTAAATGTACAAAAAATATTTTAAAAGATTCATCAAATAACAAATAAAATATCTTAACTATATTACATGCTATAATATTTTAGTTCCATGTGTCATCTATTTAGTGTAAATAGTTTAACTGATATATACTGTCAGTGTAAATGACTTTTACAGTGACGTTCAATCATAAATTTTGATTTATGTGACTTTTAAAGTACTAATTATTAAAGTCAACAAATTTACCATCAATAAAGGGTTGTGGTTGAATGTCAATATAAAAGTTTTTACACTAATAGCATACTAATTACACTCTAGTGTAAATTACATTGAACAAGTAAAAAAGTAAAAACTACTATCAGTCGTATTAAAGATCTACATTCATTAATGTTTGATGTGTTTTCAAAACATATTATCTATATTTTAATGGTTTTTGTTTGGTATGAATGATAATAATTGTAAAAGAGAATAATCTTATAATATGTTGTACTTTTTTAGAAGAGAAAGAGATAGATGGATGTAAAAAAGTACGTCGTTTCTTTTTTTTCTTTTTTCTTATTTCTATTATATCATATGTATATATATAAATAGTTAATAATCTAACAAGAGAAATTATTTATTAATAATTATTTTATTGAAAAAACAAAATACGATGTTCATTAAAGGGGTAATTAGTTTCTTGGTGAAAAATTATTATTTACTAAGTCTTTTAAATAAGGATCTAGAAAAGAGAAATTATTTATTAAGATCTAAGCTCAAAATCACATATGAACGTAAATTTGTGAGTATATTAATAGTAGATTTTTTTTTATAATTTCTTAGATGTCTTAAAATACTAATCAATGGATATCATTCTTTTTATGTTATTCATAAGAACGAAGTAAATAAATTTATAATAATTCACCAATTTTACTCCATCAACTAAACACGGATGAATTACTACCATTTAAAATTGATTTTACACACTTTCACACATTTTTGTATTTTATCTCTATTTATTTATAAGAGACAAATTGAAAATGTGATTTTTTTAAAATAAGACAGAGTGTATAGATTAACCTTAAAATGAAAAGTTCCGAAAATATATGTAGGTTGAAAGAATGAGTAGCTAAAGAGCAGTTGATATGTGTTGACAAAATGTTGAATAAAACATGTACTATGGGTGTCATAAACTTATAATTCAGAGGAAATAGAATGTTTATTTAATAACGTTTCCAACTGTCGACTGTCTCTTTTGAATTTCCTTTTGACCTGTGTTTTTTTGTTTTCCTTAATATAACGATTACACAGTGTAGGAGGTAAGAGGTATCGCAGAATCGTCAACGACGGAATGCATGGTGGGGTCTTGTCCCCACCAAAATTGAGTTTCATTAATCATTTAGCTTATGGGATGATGACTACACTTGTTACGCACAAAAGCAATGAATGAACAATGAAGAGCTTCACCGTACCCCTTTGGTGACAGTTGACAACCCTTGCTTTGCGACCATTGTCTGAGGCTATTTTTTCGCTATCAATATGCTAACATTGTCATCACTTGTTTGTCATTTGATTGCACCATTTTCATTCCCTTCATGCTTTTCCATACATTCCTGCCTCCCATCAACACAAATTCCATGTGACATCAATCACACACACAGTTTCTATACTCCAATTACTAATATCAAATCTCAGTTTTGAATATAAATTGTGTTATCTATTAGCGATAAAATCTTCCCAAGCTTTAGTAATTAACAAAGACATTAATAACAATGTAAAATAATTTTATATTATTATAAGCTATTTTAAATAGTTTTGAAAAAATTTATGATTGTAAACTGACTTTTAAAATAAAAATTCTTCTTATAATTATACCTAAAAATAACAAAATAACTTATACTTTATCTAAAAGATAAATAATTTATATACACTATTTAAATTACCAATTTTTAGAAGGTTAAATAAACAAACCTATAACAATAATGAAATGGCCTAGATGAAACGGCTAAGTCCAACTGAAGATGGGATTCATGATCAAGTACTGATGAATTCTCGAATTTGGTTTTATTTCAATTTATCCACATTCTCCTTTTTTTAGCATTTTCTTGTTAGTACTGCCCCAACTTAATTCATGTATTAGTAAAAGGAATTTAATTAATTATTATAATTATTTTACGCAATGAATTTTTCAGTGATAAGTTGACGTATTGTGATAATTTTGAGTGTGTTTTCCGGTTTGTATCTTCCAGCATCAGTATTAAGTATCTCCTCCAGATCGACTAACAGTTGGGTCAGGTGATCCCAATAGAAGAGACAAGTACTTCAAGACGACAAAAGAGAGAATCTTAGTGGAAAAACCCTCAAACACTCTCCACCCTACCTTACTCCCTCATCCTTATATTCCATATACCACTATCACTCTAACTCTATATACAAAATATTAGCATCACAATGTACAAAATTCTGTTTTTTTTCTCATGATTTTAACTTTGATTTTAGATAAAAAAAAAAACTTTTTTAAGTTTCTTAATCAATGTGTTAAGAGTCCTGATCAACAAGAGTCTAAAATTTTTTACTCTAAGATGGCATATTTTGTGTTTTGATTATTAATAAATTTTTAATTTATAAAAAAAACAAAAATTTAGAATTATTTACATATAACCTGCCGCTCTTAGATTAAAAAAATAGTAATACAATGACAGTGATAATAATTTAATTAGAAATAATTATTTGTATTATAAAATAAAATAAATTTGTGATGATAGTATGAAATTATGCTATAAAAGAACTGCCCTTTACTCTTAAAAAAAAGTTTACATATAAAAAATAAGATCATTCGAGGTAGTAAATGATTTATAGGAAGGTTACCCGAGGTAGTAAATGAGGTAACCGAGGGAAGAAACAGAATGTTGGGTTGCAGAATTAAAAACAGAACAATTTTATAGAGCACCTGTACCTGTGTCTGTTGTGGTGTCCACTGCTCCGTAGACTCTAGGGTAGGGGTTAAACTCTAAACTATAATTAAACTAATAACTAAAGTAAGCAAAGAGGAGAAGGCAAAGATAAAGTTAACTTTTTAACCTTTTATGGCCCCAAATTCTAAACATACTTCATCGTTGAAGTGGTCTTTTAAGGGGGAGAAAGAAATGATTTTTTTGTTTGGGCCTGGTGTGTGACAAGAGTTTGTATTTTGATAGGCTATAGGGTATATAGTATATGAGTTAGAGAGTAGAGAGGGTGCACGCAATCACACAAAGGCTGTGAAAAAGTAGGGCAAGGAGTGGACTTGGGACTAGAGAAGGGTGGGGTTCAGTCACAGCTGTGTGCCCTTGTTAGTTTTTAGGTCATCATTACTTCCTACTCCCAAACACCTGCATCTTGTCTAAACATAAAAACTTTTCTGTCTTTGCTTCTCCACCAAGCCTCTCATTTTTATTTCTACCTTAACTGTCACTCACTTTCATATTCTTATTATTCTGTGCCTTTCCTTTATGCTCATCCATCATAAATACTGATTTTTGTTTACCCTTTCTCTCTTACCCATCAACAATCTTAGCTGAGCTTCTGTAAAGTTAATTCTAAGTGATGTTGATATTTTCAAATTAATTTTAAATTAAGTAAATTAGTTTAATGTTAATTTTTAATTAAAATTAAGTTAAATCATAGTATTTATATTTGAGTATTTTATTTTAAAAGTGAGTTAATAGTACAATTCAGAAAATATATTCAAAGATATGAGTCAAGTATCAATTCTACAATTGAATCAAACTTGTAAGTTAATAGTAAAATTTTAATCAAATATAAACCTTATTTAAAGCTAGTGCACATATCTCACAAGATTCGAATATGTTTTTTTAATAAAAAAAGCTCAATTCTCAGGAAAAATCAATTACTGTGTTTTGTTTTGAATGTTGTACCAGGTGAGTGGATGTAATGGAGCAAATAGTCTTAATATAGATGTGTGTAGGATGGTACTGAGCTTGAGATAATTATAATAATTGTGTTAGTGAGTATTATAATGTAAAAGAGAACTGAAATAAAAACAAAAAAAGAAGAAATGCACAGCAACATAGGCGAGCGATGTCTGAGGGAGTGAAAGTGTTAAGGGTGTGAGATCAGCATTGAGCGTTGAGCATGTAGTACTGGGCACTGGGTAAGATGAGGTGGGATTTGTATCGTCCTCAACTAAAGAGAAGAGGAGGATCTGGTTGGTATTTGATATCCAAAAGTCATAACTGGGAACAGTTTCATGGGGTCCCCGCCTAGGATTGAATGGGACGTGTCCAATTCTTTTCCTGCCACACTGTTTAATCTCTTTTACCATTTTATTTTTTCATTTCACATCATCCTACTCACCATCAAAATCATCTATAGCTTCTTTCTCCACTTTCCAATCTTCAAATTCTAAGTCCTGCTAAAGTTATAAGATCAGAAGACCATGATTCATAAATTTCACATGCATTTTCATTCAAAACAAGAAAAAAGAACCATGCTACAGTTACCATAAAGTGCTTAGTTTGAACCCATCATTCGGTCAAACTCCAAAATTAACTTTATCTGTTTTTAGTTTCTTTTCTTCAATGAAACTCTTGTTAAATGCCATAAGGTCAAATTATCTTATGAAATTGGCAAAACTCGTTGCAGCAGAAGAATATATTTATCTATAGTATATAGACTTTGGCCAATTATTTGAGAGAGAAAAGCAAAATCCTGTGGAGGAAGAAGAGGTTTTATGGTTTCTGTACTCAGCATTTTAGTCCTTACATTCTCAAAAATTCAATTCAAAATATATTTAAAGGAAGTAAAAGTAAAGTAAAGAGAATTTTATTTTCCACCTTTGTTTCTCATCGGTGAAAAAAATCAGTAAATTTACTCTAACCGTGCACGAGGCTCCAACTCCAACACAATAGTTTTTGGCCCCTCCAAACAATTACTAAAACCATTAAAAATGCTTCACTAACAGACAAAATCATTAGCAACCCGTGGGCAAGAAATGACCTAAAAATAGAAACTGTAAATTTGTGGGAACCAACTCCACGGAAACATCAAACTAATGTTTCTGCATTAATACAATTTTTGTTATCATACCCTACAGCACTATTCTGTCCTTGTTCAACCAAAACAGGCACGTTCACGCTCTGGACTTGAACAAGGAACAGTTAACACAAATAAAGCTACATATATACCATTGCCTTGTATTGCAACACTAGACATTCTGAAACCTACTCAAGCTCAGCCAATGACACTGACTTGAAGAAAAGGAATAGAGAAGATATCACCCGAATATAAAAGGATCATTTTTTATTTTATGTTGTTCCAACACTACAATGCATGTGTTACTGTTTACGTAAAGGTAGAACTATGCTTGCTAGAGTCACACGTCTGGGAACAGGAAATATAATAATACCAGTTACTTTTAAAAATTAAACTTAATTATATCTACTTAGCACTCACAAGTCACAGTGTAAAGGTTTTTTGCTATGTCATCTCATTCAATTATAAGTTTATATTATGATAAGATTGTAATATTATTTTAAAAGTGATATTTCAAATGATTTATAATTAACTGGCATAAAAATCTTTACACATTAGGTGTATGAAAATTAAAATTTTTAAAAAATTATGAAATCTGATATATTTTCTATGTTGTATTTTATTTATCTTATGTGAGTTGCACATTTGAGTATTTGTATTTTAAATGTTGATTTGATTTGTTTGGTGATAACATGACTAGGTTCACTCAATGGATCTTGGAAGAATGAAGAATGTGTGGCTTTGCATAAAAGCCCATATTAATCTCGTGATGGACGCTACCCATAATTACTTTGGACTGCCCATTGAAATAGGGATTTTCATTTTATGTTATTTCATTTTCATTTAACACTTACCTATTTGAATATTTTTTGAAAAATTTGAAAATACTTTTTAATTTAATTTTCTTTCCCAACACTTGTCATAATAAATTAATCATTCTCACCTCTCAAAATAAAATAACATGTTATACAAAATGAACTTTTTGGACAAGAAAAAAAATCAAATAAAAAACTTATTTAAACTATTTATATTATCTTTATAAAATTTTATATTTTAAAAATAATTTATTTATAATATAATTTTTTAAAATTTTATATTATAAAATATAAAATAAATAAATATAAAAATTTATTATAGAAAACATTCTCATAATAAATTTTTATATTTTAATATTTTAACTATAAAATTTATATAAAATTTTATATTTTAATAATATAATTTATTTATAATATTTTTTTAAAAAAATTTATTAAAATTTTATATTATAAAATATAAAAATTTATTATGAAACCTTGTGTTAGTAAACTTTTATATTTTATAAATTTTATTTTTTAAATTTTTATTTTAATTATAATATTTATTTATAATATTTATATAAAGAATTAGATTGGTCAAATTTATTTTTCCAGCAGAGCATACCACTGAAGAAGTAAAAAAATTTGTAAATTTCTTTTACTATGCATTACATGAGTAAAATAATTAAGGATATATTAGTATTTTATCTACCTGTAGATAGAAATTGAAAATTTAATAAGTAGGATCCCTTAAAATGCTGTAAGTAAGCCTTGCACTCAAATTTTAATGGCCTCTGGCTCTCTTAGGCTAGTTTTCATTTTTGAGAAAATTAGTGAAGTGAGGAAATTTTGAAATTAAGAAATTCCATATTATACTAATTTGAATTTTGATTGAGAAAACATTATAAAAACACCCTAAATATTCTCCTCAAGTTTTCTTCATTTGGATATATTTTATTTAAGTTTCCATTTAGATATCTTGCAAACACATGTAAACAAAATAATATTCTTATGAAATGGAACTTATAGCAACTACTGTTAAAACAAATGTTGGAGAAAGAGTGGCAAAAAGTATCTATGATATGCACCGGCTCTAACCAAACATGCTTCACCCTCGACCGGAAATCACATAGCAAGGTTCGGTTATACACTTTGGAATACAGGACCAAATGATAGAGCCAAGCCACCTGTTTATATTATAAATGAAATTTCTCTTCGACCAAATTACGCTTATCCCTTGTTTTGTAGAGAGGAAAAAAAGACGAGAAATTAGTATGAAAGGGAAGAGAACTAAGAAGAGAAACGAAATAGATATAGAGTGAAAATTAAGGCTATTTGCTTGAACAAAAATAATGTAGAATAGAAACAAAATATTTGAATTAAAGTTGTTTGTCACGTAAAAAATAGAAGAGAAAAATAAATTCACGTTGAATAAAAATGTATTATTATTCTAATTGTACCATCATATTTTAAGATTTACTAAAGTTGGTCATCTTTCTTGTAAAAACATTAAAGATTTGATTGGTTTGATTTTATTTTTTAGTTTTTGAAAGGAGTTTTCAAGAATAATTTTCAAAAACTGTTTTCGGAAAGAAAAGAAAATAAAAACTTGTTTGACAAGTATTATTTGAAAACTGTTTTGAAGATATAAAAATAGAAAAGCTTATTCATATTTATTATATTTTATTAATGAAAAACATAAGACAACATATTCTAATTCTATTTTGAGTTTTCAAAAACAAAAATAGAAAAGCAAAACTACTTTTACCTGTTCTGTTTTTTAGTTTTTAAAAACTAAAAAATCAGAACTATTTGCAGAAAGCACTACCCAAACGAGTTTTTTAGTTTTTAAATACTAAAATATTGAAAACAGTTTCATAAAACTGTTGCCAAACAAACACTAATTATTTATTTATTTTTATTATAAATTATTTTTATTATATATATATAATATTTTTTTAAACAAAAATAATCGATAAAATAAATATGAAACCGATTACATTATGAAATTAACATATAAAAAAGAGTTTTAATTAATATGCATTATTAGTGTATAAAATGTTCAATTACAATTTTTAATTTATGATTAAAAAAATTATTAACTTTATTCATCCATACTTTAAAAATTATATAAAAAGATTATAATTAAATATAAAACTTTTTTACAGCCTAGACACTAATAAGAAAAAACTACAATGAAAATTTCTTTCAGATACATATGGCCCGCTGATTTCTCTTTATTTTGGTAAGGTCGAAGTAAAAGTTTGAACACTTGGAGTTGTACACCGGAATTAGAGGGATACAGGTGGAAGTGTAACCCAATACCATCTAAACTATTAGGCGAGTAAGGCATATATATATCCTAGGCCCCTGATTGTTCACAAATTTATTAGAGAAAAAAAAAGAGTTAACGATGGAATTTACGTAAAATTGAAAATTATGAATGTTGGGAAGAATTTGATTGAGAAGTTGAATGGTAAAGGGAAGGAAATTCTTTAGCTTGATTCTCAATTGGAATAGGTGAAATGCTAAGATCTATTAAAATAATTCAACGGATTTTGGAAGGAATTTGATTAGGTGACATTTGTTATTGACTTTTTTTTTTTAATTTTTAGAGAAAACGATAATGAAAATATGTTTAGTTAGAATAAAAAATATTTTGACTGAAAATATTTTCAAAAAATAACTGAAAACAGAAAAAAAAAATTTCTTTCAGTGTTTTTAAAAATTAATACTATGTGAAAACTTAATAAAAATATTATAATTATATAAAAATAATATATAAATGTATTTTAAATTATACATATAAATAATTTATAATATTTTTTATAAAACTAATTAAATTTAACAAAATTATTTTTTGAAAATAAAAAATATCAAGTGAAAACAAATATATTTTCTGAATGTTAAAAACTTGAAAATAAAAGCAAATTCAGAAAATGAAAATAAAAAATAAAAACAGAAAATATTTTTTAAAATCAAACACCACCTTCGAAATCCGCTCCTTTGATAGAGAAAAAAAGTCAGAATGGAATGATTTTGAGTATTGATGTTTTAGTAAAAAATTGTCCCCTGCTTTTAAATTGCCAAAACAAGAACTTTGTGTAAGAATTAAGTCCCCTAGAAAGAATTATGAATTTTTCTAATAGGAAATGAAAATGGTTTTTCTTGGAGATTGAAAATTCGTCCATGGGATTTATCAATTTGCAAATTCTCTCTTAATTAGTTAAAAGAAGGAAATTGACTAATACTATGGCAATACTAGGTAGCATAGATACTATTATCGAAGAAGTTGAAATGATAATTGATATAACAGAAATACAAGATATTTATTTTTTAAAGTACTGAAAATTTATATTTCATTTGTTAAAATCTCATAAAATATTTTTCATAAAATTAATTCAATTTTTTTTGTAATATAAGATTTATAATTGTTTTATGTGATTTTATAAGATGTGTGTTATGTGATTTTATAAAATGTGTGTGTGTGAGAGAGAGATGAGAACAAATCATAACAACCGTTTGATAAAAACTAACGGCTTAGATTAAAACAACACATGTTAAGATATCATTTATCTCATTCAGTATAACTTATCTGCACCCCTACCTCCACCTCTACCTTTACCCTATCCCAACCTCACTATAGCCGCTGACACCACCACTGGTAGTGTCACCACCTCTGCCATTGTCGTTGCTATTGGTCCCAAGGGGAATCTAAAAGGGGGTTAAATAGATTCTAAAATATTTTCACGAACTTTTCTATTAAAAAAGTAACATTAGAGTTTTAAAAAACTCTCCCCTTCAAAGAAATTTCCAAAATCTACTTTAATGTTTTCAAAATGGGTTTTTATATAAAGTTTGAAACAATGTGTGAGATTCAACCCTTTCTAAGATTTGAACATCAAGCTTGACCAAAACAATTCCTTCAACAATGATTTCCAAATAACATTTAGTCAAACCACAATATGAATCCCAAATCCAACTTACAACCTAAAATAATGGGTAATGAAAATACAATATCAAGATTCAATGATTCAATTAAAGATTCAATCATGCAATCACAATCTCAATTATACAATACCAACAAATAAATTTTGTTGCATAAAAGATTCAAATAAGTTGCAACTGTAAAAACCCAATACAAAACAATCACAAAACCAATTCAATTAATCACAAAAAGTTTAGGGAACTAGAGAATTTGCATAATTGTTTATACTAGTTCGGTCAACCTGACCTATATCTAGTTTCTAGACTTAGCCTTCTGCTAATCTATTTTCCACTAAAAATTTAATACATGCACACCCCACATACAAATTTTTACTTAGAAAGATCAAAACAACACAACAAAAGAGGTTTCCTCTTGCATCCCATAAAAGTTTGCTAAACCTTGACACCCCGCCACTCACAACACCCTGTTGCAAGATTTCACAATAACCTCAAGAGACTATCAAGACTTGTGCAAAAGCACAAAGAAAAGGTATAGAACAATATCACCTGATTTGTAATAAATACCCAAACAATAGAATTCAAGATCACTATTCTTTTTCCCTTTAATCAATCAATTCTTGATTTTTCAAGTTATCAATTTCTGAGTTTTTCTCTTGTATAATATGGGTTCTCACTTGGGAACATGTAAGCTTTCTTTTATACCTTTTCAAACTTATGAAAAAACTGTTTTAAAATTGTTTTTATAAGAGTTGGAAAACAGGGTTCGATTAACCAGTCAATTACCTAATTAGTTGCTTCAAACTGGCCCAGAAAGCTTGGTCTCAAGTTTAAGCAATTAACTTTTTCAAGTAATCGATTATTCTCGAGAGCATAAAACTTGGAACCCAAATTTTAAGTAGGTAATCAATTAACCTTTTATGGTAATCGATTACTTCCCGAGAAAACTCACCTTTGATGATTTTTTAGCACTTTCCAGCTTAAGTAATCTATTACCAACTTAAGTAATGGATTACCTATGAGGTAAATCAACACTTAACTTAGTAAATTTGATCCCTTTGCTACTCAAACACATTCTCATGTCTATCTAAACAATCAATACAAGTACCTCACCTATTAAACCTGTTTGGTACCATAAAATGAATTAACCTAACACTACAAACTAAAACCTTAATGACTTGATATACTTCATCATTGCTTTCCAATCCTTCAATCTCAAAAATCTCCACCTTTTTTGGTTTTGATATAACCAAACACTCCAAACACTCTTACTTCTGATACCTTTTGTACATAGGCAATGAGATGTCTTATTTATCCTGCAAAATATAACATAATATAACACTAGAAGGATATAAAACATGAGTATTATATTCTTTTCATTATTATTCTTCTCACATTATTATTATTATTATTATTATCCCCATTTTGGTACTTCAAAACAAAAACAAAAATTAGGAGAAAAACAATCCAAATTCTAGTCTATAAACCAGAAAATTTCAACACATTGGAGTATAGGAGGAAAACACACATATATTATCACATATGTGTATGATATCCTTAGAATCTACCATTCATTTACTCACATTGATCACAATATTTATCAGAGAAATGATCGTAATAAAATTATCATATTGTTCAGCCAAGTTAACCTTAAGCTTAGGAGGATTGTCATTTCTCACAGGTAATCATCGAGGCAATAAATATTTTGCCTCTTCACAAAAATAATTATTTTGAAAGGTAAGTTGCACATGGGGTATGAAACTTTTATTGTGATTAGTCTCATAAGCATACCTTTTTTAAGCAATCATCATTTGACCTTGCTTTTATCAGTGTAAATTTTTTTAGATGTCCAACAATGATTTAGTGTAGATGTGTTCTTGTCAACACAAAAAAATTCTACCAAAAAAAAAATCTCAATTTTGGAGAGATCTAGCAAAGATGTGTTGGACCTCAGGTGCAAGATTAACGGTTTGGTGGGCAACAACGGAATCGAATTAGTCAGCAACAAGTCTTTAAATTGTTTGTAACTATGATACAAATATGTAGAATTATCTTTCTGAGGCGTGTTAAGTACTTTCCTAAAAGACTTATGTGGGTAATCCCGCAAGTCTCCCATGATACAACAGGAATGTCTCAAGATAAACCCGAGAACGAGAGGGAAAGCTAGAGAAAAGTTGAGAGAATAGAGCTCAAAGATACGTTTAACAGTGAAACTAGAGACCCTATAGAGTGCTCTAAGTTTACACCTCATCATGAATATAGTCGTTGCAAATCTAAATTATAATAAAAAAGATTAAATGTAATTAATTACATAATTATGAATTAATTATATTTAATATATAATAAAAACTAAATTTAATATGTAATAAAACTTACTAGCGACTATAAACATTTAAAGAAAATTATAAACTAATTTATCCATCATAATACTTAAATTTTCCAACAGAATATAAATATTATGTCATGTTTAATGTAAAAACAATAAGAATGTAGTTTTAGCTTTTCTATCTTGAAATATGTTTTTTTAGGAAATTAAAAAAAATACTCATAAACTTTATTAAATTATATATAATTCTACTTATTTTAATTTTTTACATGAACGTATTTTCAAATTTAAAAATATTACACTAACACCTTCTATATATATTTGAAAATATTATATTAACATTTTTTTTAAATTTTACATAAATATTCTTTTAAAAATGTGAAAGTAATTGTTAAAAAAATAAAAAAATACGTGTAGTTATACTAAATTTAAAAGAGTGTTTCCATAACTTACACTTTTTTTTTTCACAGATGTAGTTTCAATACTTAATTAAACACTAAATTGTCATACACTCTAACTGTTATCATTATAATTCTATATTATAAACATATATATATATATATATATATAATTTAATATTCTATCGTTCCATTTTTACTAATTATTAATAAGTAAACATTTTTTGGACAGATTAATTAAACAGTTCTAAAGTTAGATCCTTACCAAAAACATTGTAAAGTTACACAACTACTTACAATTTAGCGTTAAAATTTTAGAGGGGGATTATAACACACACTTACATTTAAATCCAATATTTTTTTTCTTGGCCAGCACGTCGTGATATACTTTGTTCATGTGACTAACGGATATTAATATTGAAAAAAATAATAATTGTGGAGTGGAATGGCCACATGATGAGTTTGAAGGGTGGAGCACGTAAACAGTAGAGTCATAAATTAAGATGGCTACTGCCCTTAATCATCTGACTCAAAATTTCTTCCTTGCTAAGACCCACTCGTGCAATGCCAAAAAAGAACAAGAATGCTTTATTTACGGTTCCTGTTCCCAAGTGGAAGGTTCCTCAGCCACATAACAGCCATCTACTTTTTCTCAACATTGCCTTTCTCAATATGGACCCCTCCCATTTTGCTTCCCCTAATCCAAAGAAAAAATTAAAATAAAAAACCCACCCCAAACTTAATAGAGATGGACCAATAAATTAATTTAATATATTTGATGGTGAAATTTTTAATATAAAAAATTAAGGAAAAATTTAATATAAGAACATCCTCAACCACATTTTAGCGGGTAAGAAAGAGTTATAATGCATTTGCTTAAATGCAGAAACATAAATTCCCTCTCCCTATACTTCCAATTTGATATTTTGATTTATGTGTCTGTTCGATCTCCCTGTCGTCAAAATCCCTTTTCCCTTTCTACTTAAAAAAAGAAGAAGTTTGTAATATGCATTGAATTTTCCAGAGACAAAAAGAAAAGAAGCCATGTGAGTAAGTACGAAGATTAAGTTTCCTTGCATACTAGTACGTTTTTGGATTAGTGTTATAAAATTGATTTTCAATAAGAAAAAAATATCTATATTGACAATGTATTAATAAGTAAACTCGATAAAATTAACAAATATAAAAAATTATAATTGAATATCAGTATAAAAATTTGTATATTGATAATGTATAAATGTTAAACTTTTTTAACAATTGATTATAATTAAAATTGATTCTAAAATGATATTATTTACGATGAAATGTTTTTATTATAAAAATAAATTTAAAGGAAAATTTAGTGTAAAATTTTTTATTTAACACAAAACCTACACTGAGTAAGTGTGTCTCTCTTGTTGGGCTTCTTGAATTTGCTGGCGTGTCTCCTCCTGAACTTGCATACTCTTGGCTTCTACATCGGTGACTCTTCATCTTGCCTCTTGTGTTTCTTGTCATTGTGGTAGTAGCGACCATTTATCGTTGTCATTGTGGTTGTCAAAATGTTCTAATTAATGAAAGATGTCCTGTATGTTGATTCTCTTCCCCTTTATGGCATCCATCCTACAAGCGGTAACTGTCCCTCGTCTTATATCTGTCCTGGGGAGATTACTTGTTTAACTTCTCTAGTTGGATCTTGAGGTTGAATCTTGAGATAGGTTCATTAAGGTTGAGTCGAAATTATCCTAATCTATATAGTATTATTTGTCAATACATGTGTTTTTTATTTTATTAATAATATTATATATTCTGTTCAACTATTGTTACATGTCAATTAAACAATATTTTATGTGTTGGTTTACATATTGTTAGTGAAACAATATATTTTAAATGTCCTTCACAAAAAAAATATCTATTTTAAATGTTTTCATTTAAATTTTAAAATGTTATAAATAACTAGTTTAATTATAATAATTATCAATATTATTATATATATAAATTATTGATTTTTATCAACTAAATTTTAATAACAAATTATTTTTAAAATTTTAGACCCATGGAGTACAATTAATAATTTTTTAAACAAATAACCATTATTATTATTTTTAAAATTGTTATTAAAATTTTTATGAACTAACTTTTAATAACAAATTATTTTTAAAATTACTAATATTTTAAAAATCATATGTTGCATGCAGTTTTTTATTTAATAATTAATAATAGTTTTAATAATAGTTTTGTTTTTCTTTTTATTTTCTTTTTTGTTAAAAATATATTTCCCATAATATTATAATTATTATTAATAATATATTTTCTTTTTAATTTTTATAATATATTTTAATATTATAAATTACTATTTAATAATAATTATGTGTATTGATAGATTGTATTTTCTCTTGGCCGGTGTTCAATTGGTCCAATTATAGTGGCGAAACCTTGTATTAGAACTGAAAAACATATTTTCCGATCTTCTTCATTTTATAATACAAATTAGTTGACTTATAAAAAACTATTTAATAACGAATTTAATTAATATGTATTAAAAGTGTATATAAATTTTAAAGTATCAATAATAAATTTAATAAATTTACTTCTAAAAACGAAGAATTATACTTTAATATAATTTCAAAATTTTGTTAAGTACAGGTTAATTAAACTCTTTTATAATAATTTTAAATTCAAATACACATAATTGAGAGAAAATCTTATGTCATCTTTGCATAAATTAAATTTTCTTAAATTTATTTACGCTATAGACATAATGTTATTTATGGAAAATAATATTATTAATAATAAAATATTTATTCTAAAATTAGTTTGATTCAATCAATTAGCATAAGAAACTATATAGGCATAATGTTATTTATGGAAATAATATTAGTAATAATAAAATATCTATTCTAAAATTAGTTTAATTCATGAATTAGCATGAGAAACTATATTCGATTAATATTTATTTAAAAACATCTTAAATCAAATATACAATATTATAAGGAGATAATCGTACTTGATAACATTATAAGTACAAAAAAATTTAAATTATTTTATGATAAAAATCACAATATAATTTATTTAAGGCTATTAATCTGAGTAATAAATTTTATTTTCATTTTGCAAAAATTGACGACCGTACACCGCGTTACCATATTATTGTCCTTTTGTTGTATAATCCCAAAATTAAAGGAAAAGCAAGATGCTATGATGTCTATTGTTTGACAAACATGCCAGTAGATTTTTGTCCTATATTATTTTATTAAAAAGGAAAGCTATTATTCTATTTTTTTTTAACAACCATTAGAGATGTTATAATGATGCAAATTCTATATAAATAGTTAATTGGGTAAAAAGTTAACACGGGTCCACATTTTCTTGCACTTGTTCTTATGTGAAAATATCTGCAACCTTTTACCCTCATTAGCGTTGTTCACTTATTTTATTCACCAATCATAGGTAGCTTCGGATAAAATATATTTAAATTCAATAGGGTAGGTAAAATATCACCAATGATATTTAAAAAGAACAATAAAAACCCCTCACAATTTGAAGTATTAATGGGAGGTATGAGTTGAATCCAAGTTCTAAAGACACCGCAATAATAATTTATTAACAATTGTTTTGCATAGTTATACACAAATTAAATTACTTTATTTATATATATATATATATATATATATATATTATATGTGATAGGTTGAAAGTCTATACGGCCAGCGTAAAAAAAATTTACAGTTAATTAAATTTTTAATTTATATGAATTTTAATATGTTAATAGGTAAAATCAACATATTTATCATGTATAAAGAGATAAGATTAAGTGTTGGTGTTTTACATTAACAATGTATAATATATATATATATATATATATATATATATATATATATATATAAAATGTTTATGGTTATTATTAAATTTCTCACAAGTGAGAAGAATGAAATGCCGACATTGTTTATTAAAGTAATAAATTATTCAATGTGTATTACTTTTAATAAATAATATAAGAGTTTAATTGGTATACATGGTCAATGTAAAAATTTTTAAACTTAGGTTAAATCACAACCTTTATTCATGGTAAGTTTGTTGACTTTTCTAATTAGTACTTTAAAAGTCACATAAACGAAAAGTCATAATTGATTGTCAGAGTATACCAATTAAACCCATAATATAATCAGTATGGCTAAATTTAATAACATAATTATTATTAAACTTGATCTTCTTACACTGACAATATATATCAATTAAACCTATAATATAATCAGTATGGCTAAATTTAATAACATGGTTATTATTAAATTTGGTCTTCTTACTTTTAATAAGAAGTTACCTTATTATTTTTAATAAACAATACAATTAACATCCTTAAATTCAGTCTATGATTATTATTAAATCCTTTCATTTTTTTAAAATAAACTTTTTTCTTACAAAATATATATATATATATATATATATATAGAATTTTATATAAAATATTACATTGACATATAATGTATATAAACATTTAATCATATATTTTCATTTATATGATTTTTAAAATATCAATTAGTAAAATAAAAAAAATTGCCATAAATTAATAATTGTACTTAAATGTTAGTATAAAAAGTTTTACACAGACAATACATATTAATTAAACTCTCTCTATATATTAAATTTAATAGTAATTATAGATATTAAATTTAATGATATATTAATTATATTATTTATTAAAAATAATAAAGATTAAATGCACTCCCATCAAATATATAAAAATGACAAAGGTAGTATATCTCTTTGTCACTAGCTTTGATACCATGGATATTACAATATCCATTAAGTGGATATTTACGACTTTTATGCATACTTATAAATATTTACCGATATTAGTAAAATAGATATTTAAAAATAAAAGTTAATGAAATAAATTAGAAAAACTTGTAATTTTTTGTGGTTTAAATATCACTATTCTTATCTTAATAATATCCATCCTTTATACACCCACTTGTAATACTATACTCATCTATTTATTTAGGCTTGAATATAAGCAAGTGCAATTTTTTTCATTCTTAAGTTTGTTGTTGTGGATGTTAATGTTTATGATACGACATCTTTTATCTTGAAATTGTATGTATCAAACAATGCAAAAATGGAATAGAAAAAGGAAAAAATATTAATATGATAAAATGTAAGTGTACAACTTTTACACTAACACTACATATTAATTAAACTCTATCTCTATTTCAAATATCCACATTAACAGGGTGAGCTGAAATAAGATAAATATTAGGAAGAAAAGAAGAAATACCACAAGTTTCTGACTTGGGTTTGCTATTAAGAAACACAAACACCTCTAATTTTTTAAGTATCTCCATGTTGTATCTGTTTTGAACATTAACACTCAAACACTTACCTAATACATCTTAAACACTTCTAATTAGGTATCCAATTAAAAAATTATTGTTATTTGCTTAGATACTGTACTCAAATCTATATACTATTTAGATATCTAAATTGATGGCTCAACATATATAGATAAACACATTAATATTATTAAAAAAATAATATTGACATATTTTTTAACTTTATTATTATAAAAATTTTGTTTAAATAGATGAATATACTATCATTTTAGTTAATTTATTATGTTATTCATATTTTATTTTATTAAAATTTCAATATTTATATATATAAGTTGTATATCCATGTCTTATATTCTAAATTAACTGTGTAAACATATTTGTCTATGTGTGGTTTCATATCTGTGTCCCTGCTACCTAGGTATCACATGTGATATAATTCGAAAAGATAAATAAAAGACAACTAGAGGTAGATAAAGGTGAGATAGAAAAGAATTTTCCTTCTATTTGGGAATAAGCCAAACACTGCACTACTGTATCTTGCTTAAAAAAAACACTGTGGCTCGAAATGAATCTATAAATGCTTATTGAAGAAACCTTGGTACGTGGTTACTAAGAAATATTTATTTGAAAAGGCTCTCTACAAGGTAACCATGAAGAATTTCCATCTATTCTTCTCCAAGTTCTACATCCCAACTTATAATTAATTATAACCATAACCTAATTCGTTAAACACATACAAGTTAAAAAATAGCGTCAAGAAAGTACGCATGCACAGATTAAAAAGTGAACTTGCAAGATAGCCCTTGTTGTACATGATTAAAATTTTACATGATTGAACATGCATTAGGGTTGTCATCACTGAAGAGGGAGGTGAGTTTCTCATCAGGGGCGTTTGGATTGGGGAGTGCTTGTTCGGTGTTTTTCACATACCCAGAGGGTGCCTTCTTGTCATATGCTTGCGCTACATATGGATATGCCACCAAGTTGTACTGAATATAGGGCCAAAACTCAGCTCTTTTTCCTGTGCTTTGTACTTTCTTTAGGACTTTGTTTCTATCCACGTAACCTGTCACCGTTACCTTGCTTTGCTTTCTATTCACCTCCACTTGTTTCACACCTGCATGCTTTCATGTTATTTACTCTAACTATAATCAATTCTTCTTCTCTTTAATTACCAACAACATTAATTTTTTACTCATACCAAAAATCATTTATTATATTATAAGACAACTAAGAATTAGAACTTCATCCATCTCAATAATTTACACAATTATAACTTGGATTACACAACATAATAAAAGTACTTATCTGATTTATCTACACAAAGAAAAAGAAAATAAGAGAGTAATTAATTAAGAAAGAGACATACAAACCTGACATGCTGGAAACAGAATTCCGAACTCTTCTTTCACAGCCATCACAGTCCATTTTCACCTTGATTTCAACTGTCTGCAAGACAAAGGATTCAAAAGGAGAATAAAATAAGAATTTCCTACAAAACAAAATCAACATAAAGCATAGACAGGATTGGATCTTTTGAAAACCTGCATTGGTTTGCGTTTCTTTTTTGGGGTGGAAACTGAGAAGTAATCGGAAAGGAAATCAAGAGCACCCATTTCCTCGGTTCTTCTTTTTATCACAAAAATGAATGGAGAACTAAGAAAGGGTTTGAACAGGGGAGGAAGAGAAGACAGAACAGAAAGAGAAAAAGTGAAACCAAATTAAAGAGGGAGGGAGGGAAGAGGGTCCATAACAATATTATGCGCTACCAAATTATGCATTACAAGGGAAGTGGCATCCTTAATATATGCATTGTTTGTGCTAAAGTTTAATGTACGTATAAAATAATAGTTAGATAAGGACTTTTGTCTCTAATTATGTCTGTCTCCACAAATATCGTGACTATAGCCACTTGAAATGAATAGACAGAATTATTGAATCTAGCCACTTAATTATTTGAGAATGATAGGGTAAAATATTTATTATCAAGCCGCACTCTAGCTGGTTTCTTTTGCTCAAAGAAACTTACATTTTTTTTCAACTTTCAACTTTCAACTTTCTTTTTTATTGTTCTGCACAATCGCAAGAATCTTGTTCTGGACATCTGTATCACAGTGATTTGACTTCAGAGCGCGTGGCTTCTGTTAAATTTTATTTAAAATTCGTTTCTTCAGACTTGAGGTACTGATAATTTACGCTAATAAGAATGTAATGTAAGCCAGCATTTTTAACAAAAATAAGCTCTTTTTTTTTAAATCAAGAATATCTTTCAATCAAGAGTCACAAATTAATCTTTTTGAAACGTGAAAATCGTTTCTTCCAGTTAGTTAATTTCACAGCAGTCTAAAATTTGCTGCGGCCATGTGGTTAGAGGAAAAAGTTTAAATTTAAGGACTGTTTCAGTGGCATGGCTTGAACAAATATAAGGAGAATCAGAATAAAATTTAATGTATAAATTAAATATAATTTTATATTATATATAAAATTTAAATTGTCATGCAAATACAAAGCATATCATATAAGATACCAAAATAAAAAATATCATCAAACACCTTACTTAAAAAAATAATATATATGAATAATTAGTGAATGATTTGTTTATAACTCGCAAAGCTTTAATTAAAAGTTGTTGTAAATCATTACATGCATCTTTACATAGCGTATATAAGTAGTTTCAAAAGTTTGGGGCCACAACCCCTGTCCCCTCATAAATCTGCAACTGGATTGTTGTATCATTGAAAATAAATCAATATTTTCATTTAAAATTGTGTTCAAAACTCATTATATTGGAGTGTATAAAAAGACAAGTAATATTTAACCTTATTAGTATTATTCAGAAAACATTCACACAAAAAAAAGTATGGTAAGTAAAGAAACCAACTTGGTAATCATTAATTTCATTGCAGCCATAGTATAGCATCGTGCATAAATGCGATGGATCTTTTCTCCTTTATTTTTGGTGGAAATGATGGTGATGGATCATTTAATTTAAATGTCAATGTTTCTATCTTAACAGTGGGAACTGTAGAAATCTAGCACATCTATATATAAAAAATTATAGGGCTATTTTTTGTGCGGAAAATAGTTGTGATGGACATGGACTATTTTGAAGTGTCAATGTTGTTATCTAACTAGTGGCAAACCATCGGAAAATCATGCTTGTCTGTATTTTCTTTTTCTTCCGTTTTCGTAATCATCATTTTGTTTGAAAGACTTGTTGCATGTATATTAACATATAGTAACTTTCATAAGTTAATATTTCTACCACATCACTTGGTTAGTGATCTGGGATGCAACTTGCATGTACGAAATGCAAGGGAAACACAACTTTGCTAGCTCCAGCCACTGGTTTGCTGCCTTTACAATTACACGCGCACCATGAGTTGTAATTAACAGCTTCCGGAATAATATATACAGAGTGTGATAGGCAAAATTAACTACCTAAAGTTGAAAAGCTGAAAAACAGTAAGTATGTAATAAAACTAACTCATTACATAACTCAAAGTTGTAAAAGGACAAATAAAAACATCATAAAAAATAAAGTGTTTAAAATAATTATAATATATTTTAACAATATAAATTAGTTACATATTTAAATTATATATTTAAATTATAAATTTATGTTATTTCATGATTAAATTATAAATTACTATGATTATATATTTAAATGATATTTTTTTATAATTACATATTTTAAATGATAAATTATCATAGTTACATTAATGAAGGAGAGATGTTGTATCATTGGAAGAGAGAAAATTAGTGAAAGACAATACATTAATTAATAAAGGGTAAATATGTAAAAATAAAATCAGCTAATAGCTAAAAATAAGAGATCTTTTAAAAAATAGGGTGAACGGCAAGTTTGGATTTTTTTTAGCCGTGGAGCTTCTCTAGCTAAACTTTTAGTCATTAGATTTAATGAGTGAATGAGGTCATTCAGACTAAAAATTATGAATTTATGTTCAAAAGACAATATTATCACCTATAAAAAAATAATATTACCATGTTTATGAATATTTCGTATTGAAATACATTTACATCAATTATATATAAGATTAAATTTCATAATAAATAAATATTTTTAAATATTTAAACTATATTATAACTGCTATAAAAATTCAAAATTTTTTAAATCGTGGATTATAATCATGAAAAAAATAAAAAAAATTGAAATTGTAAATAAAAATATTGATAGAGGAAAATATAGTTTAATTTACATTTTAATTACAAAAAGTAAGAATTTTTGTGAATAATAAAAAATATTATATTATATATGAATTATTTTTTAGTCTAATTGATCTTATTTGCTCATTAAATCTAATGACTTAAAATTTGACCAGAGAAGACAGAAGAAACTCCACTAATAGAGAGGATCCAAACTCGTAAACCATGCACCAAACAACCTCCTACCCTATATTAGGTTAACAACACTCATTTGTTGCTCCATAAAATTTATGTGTAAAACTATTTTGATTATTTAGTGTCTTTTCCTCAATATATATAACAACACAACACAAAAATTTAAATTTAAAATCTTATATATAAAATGTTCAACTTCTATTACTAGACCGATTCTATTAGGTTACTTTGGTTCTAGTGTTTAATTTCTTTGAGAATTTTCATAATTATAATATAAGACTCGTATAATTTTCTTTCAATTTGCATTGAAGGTGTGGTATAAGTTGCACTTATGATGGGGATTGGTGGCAACTCTGCATAATTAATGTCGCAACCATTTTGTTCAGTGGTAAAGCTTATTGGATGGGTCTAGGCAGCAGAAGCGAGCATGAATTGTTTTGTGGTTTGCAGGGGTATGACAGATTTAAAAGGGTCGTAATACAAAGATTTTTAGAGAATCTTGTGTTAGTATTAATGACATTGTTTAGCTTGTCTAGCTGAGCTCATGGGAATAGTGCTCTACAATAAAGCTAACGTCGTACCCCTCTTTAGTGTCGCACCCGTCTTTAGTATGGATGTTGAATCCAATGTCTTGTTTTTAATTTATGTTTATTGATGTTGCTCTTGTCTTATTTGTAATCTAGTAAGGATGCTCCCTTGCTAGTGCTCTTTTTCAGCATTATTAAATTTTTTACTTATAAAAAAAATTATAATGAATATAGTAAGATTGCCTAGCAAGGATAGTAATTGTAATTTTAATTATATAGAAAAGCCAGGTTTGACCATCATATCAATCAAGGCAGTTGTAATTGTTTGCACCTAGCATGTGCAGTGGAATGCTTGGTATTCATTGATGATTAGAGATTTAGAACAAATTGAGAAAATGCCAAAGCCCTTTAAAATCAAAGCGTTGCAGTGTACATGTTATTGTAAACTTGTTAACCTAATACAATCTACGACTCTGACTTTTTTAAATAAAACACAATCCTTGTCAAAATTAATTGGATGGGTCCGTGCATTATTCAAACATATGCATGCACAGATTAAGTGAGAGAAACAGAGAATGGCAATCATTCAATTTCCATGTCCATGTAATCTCTCGTGTGGCCTCAATTCATGAATTTCAACGGTTCTTACTAAATTTGCGTTTTGTTCACCTCTATTATTATCCATGTGTCACAATCCGATTACATACATACATGTTTTTGTTGTCTGGGATGAAGACTCTGATTTTGTTGTTGAATTAATCATGAATGGGATCAAGCATTGCCCAAGTGGTACCTTTCTACCTCTAGTCTAGCTATTAATTTGCATCTATCGACTATCAACCCTGGGATGGAACTGCAAAACATGCCTTTTGGTACTGTAAACTCACCCTGATATTTTATATTTAAATCCTCATTTAAAGGAAAGGAGTGGTGCATGACTAGTGTATAACCCACCACATCTCACTAGACTGTCAGCAGTCGCTTGTCTCCGTATACGATCAGCTTTAAAGTTTGGTAACTCAGCCACAAGGCTTTTACAGAGGAAAATGATGGACCCAAACTCTGCTCTTATATTTATTCATATGTAGTAAAATCAATTATTTATTATTAATATATAGTGAATTTATTTAATTAAATTTTATTTTATTTATAACATTAGTAGTTTGCAATGAAATTTTGTTTTAACATTATTTTTTTACTTTAATTTCCGTAATAGAATTTGCCGAAGTTAGGTTATCTTTTCTAGCTATTGCTTATGAAAGGAAGAAAAGACTAACAAAAAAGAGACTTTTTACATTGAAAAGAAATATTGTCAAAGGAATTTGTCGGATTAAAAATAAATTACTTGTACATAATGATTTTATGATTTTTTTAGGGGCTTTATTCGATATATACATTCAAAATTTTCCATTGATTAGAAATTGAGGTTAAGGTTATTTATAAACAACATTTCTTTTAACCACTAATATGGTTTTTTGGAATAAAGTCATACTTTTTTAAAGAGGACAATACCTCACAGACAAAGACCTATGTATCTGGATTGGCGATAGAAACCATTTAAGTTTATTCTTTTTTTAATTAGAAGTTATTCTAACTACAAAACATTTCTCCTTCATCTCTAGGTGTCTTATCTCTATATCTATGGACGTGAGGGTCTTGATAGATGACAAAAAATATAATTTAAAAATCATAGGAGTTCAGTTACCAATGTTTATTAAGGAAAACATAAGAAAAACTCTTAGAAAAAATGGTCTATGAAACATATTTATAGTTAGAGAACAAATTATTGTAAGAAAGGTGTTAACACCCTACGAACAATTATCTTTAATTAAACGTACAAAATTAAATAATTTTAAAAATATTTATTTCACTCTTAAACCATAAAAAATATTTTTTATTTTATTTATTGATTTTAGCAATTTAACAAGAAGAATTTTATTATTGAGAAAAAATTATTATTATTTTTATTAATTAATTTTTTTATTATTTTTGTAGGTTTGACAAGAGTAGACACTTATTCCTACATATATCCATGTGCAAAGGATAATTAAAATTTACATAGTTCTTCATATGATTTGATTATTTGAGGCTTTTGATTTTTTTAACTCTAATATTTTTCTATTTGTTTTGAAATATTTTTATGATGATTAAATTAGAAGTGCATCTGAAGTGGTTACTGATAATATATATATATGTCAAATAAAAAATGCATCTAAGGTGACAAATACTAAATATAATATTTTTTATAACGACTAAAACAAAAGTGGATTCAAAATAGTTATAATTAAATTATTATTTTTTTATTTCAAAATTTATAATCGAATTAGAAGTGTGGCTAAAGTGACTATCATTAACCCTCTTATAATTTTACCAAAAAGAGAAAGACAAAAAGAGAGAGACAAAGAAAAAGAGAGGGAGAAAAAGAAGATGAGAAAGAAGGCGAAGAAGAAGATGAGGAAAACTTAAAGAAAATATTCATATTAATAGATCAACATTATACGATACTGAATCTAGCAGAGCCGGTTAGATATCTTCGTATAATATTGAATAAATCAAGTTTATAAGCTACTGAATCTGGCAGAGCCAGTTAGACATCTGCTTATAAACTCGATGAAAAGTAAATTTAATTAACATATGATAAGCCTTTAAATGATCATCGCATCTTTATATATTTATTGCTTTAGGCATCCGAAGATACCTTAAGAGTAGACTACTCCATACTTAAAATATTAAACGCATAAAATTAAAAGAAATACTTACAAAAAGGGGGAAAGAAAGGGGAGGGGTTGCAGAAAACTTCTGATATTATTGCACAGAATAAATTTTACAAGAGGAGGGAGAGAGGAGAAGTGAAGAGAGAAGGAGGAGAGTATTTGGGGGTTAGAGAGAGAAGTGTTTTTGGACCTGCTCAGCATAAAAGACTTATGGTCCTTTTATACACAAAGTTTGTAACCGGAAACCGGCTGAGAAGGTAACCTATTGACTGGTGACCTGCTGTGTAGGTTACTCCATGGCTGGCAACCTATTTTGTAGGTAAATTTTACCCTTCAGTCTATTACTTTGATAAACAAGTAAAATTACTTTGTCACAGGTAAAATTTTTAGCTTGCTCTTCTTACTCGAGCAAGTGTAGACAATTCTTGCATTTCTTCTTCCATTTGTTCCGGAAGACTCTGATCTTCAGTGTCATCACAGTCAGATGGGAAGGATGATAGTCTGGGAGTGTTCTGACCATAACAGCCAGTTTCTTCATATATTTCTTTGTATAACCTTTCCTTTTCGAAATGTTTGACAAGGTAAAGGTTAGCTTCAATTGGAAATGGGTGAAATTTATTACCCATTATCTTTTTCCAATACAATTTTGTATTTGAGGTTTCTTTTAACAGTATAAAACTCTAGGAATCTTGTTTGAGAAGTTCCAGTCGGATCCTTCAATGTATGCTTTCCAGAGATTGTACTGGTATGCTTTGTCTTTATTTAAGGATAATCCTTTAAGTAAATCATGCTCTAATAGAGTCAGAGTATGAATCTCAGGATTTATCTCAGTAAATAATTTTATGACATGAGTAGGTGAACTATCATGAGTGTGAATACTTCTAGGAGAAGTAGTAATTTGTAAAGCCACCTGCTGCATGTGTTCCACCTGAATGTCATTTATGACGGAGTTTAATGTTGGGGATAGGGCCGAAAACCTGTCTGTAGGAGGTATTACCAAAGAAGGGAGACATCCTGCTTCTAATAGTAACATGAGAGTTATCAAAACATCCCTGTATAAGTGTGCTTTGAAAGAACTCAAATTTATCTAAGCTCTTCTTATTATGAACTTCAACTGACATGTACAGTCTTTGTCCACAGTTTTACAATATTCATCCAAAACAAGGATTTTTGTTATTAAAGTATGTTTGTACTTTTACGAATAAACCATCGTATGTTGTTGTTTCAGAATGGACTTCAAACAAAAAATCCTGTATTATCCCGAATTTACCCAGAAGGATGTTGGGATTTATTTGTTGTGAGATACTGCAAGCAGCAGTAGCATATGTTTGTGTTTGAGCACGAGGCTCTAATTGTAAGGCGGTCTTTATTTTTTCCTCATCAATTGTTTCCAATCGAACTGCCATTTCGGCTTCTTCCATTGAGTAGAAACCTTTGTATGTAGACCAAAACTGGTTTTGTTTAGCCTCATTGAGGTCTTTGAAAGATGTATAAACACCCTTGTTTTTGCCTGTTATCAAAGCAAAATGTGTGAAACCTTTCCCAGAAGGAGAGGCCGGAGATGTCAAAGCCACTCCTTTATTGTCATGACAACAAAAATTGTATAATGCACTTATAATGCTTTGTTTCACCTTTGTGACTTGGTGTTCATTTTGTGTAGTGTATTTTGGAATATTCCAAATATTGTCAATTAAAACATTTATTTTGACATTTGTATTGTCTCTTCCAAGGTACTGGAAAATATTTGTAAGGATTGACAACTCTTGTTTGCCAAATTTTGTGAATTGGTCCGCCTGAAAAGGGGACTTTACTTGTTTGGGACCACTGACTCCCTTTTTTGTATTCTCCATCATTTGGATGTTTGTTTGAGTGACCTTAACATGTCTTTGTGGAAGTTCAAGTCTTTACTTGATGTACCTGGAAAGTATATCAACACAAGTATTATCAGAACCTTTTATATGTTCAAAATAAATAATTTTTCCTGAAAAATTTATATAATCTTTAAAAAGCAACCATATTTTATGTGGCTTTTTATTATTATTAATTTGATTTTTACCATAAGAAACTATGTGTTTATTTTTCTTTCGTTTAAGGATGGCTCCCCATCCACGTTTACATCCATCACATTCAATTATTAAGTAATCTGAATCTAATGGCAATTGTAAAGTTGGTAAATTTGTTACCATTTGTTTTATTTTTTTCACTAATTTTATATCTTCAGAATTAAATTTTCTTTCTTCTTTAATGAAGTTTTATTATATAAAGGAGATGTGTATTTTCCTAGATTAGGAATAAAGCTTTTTGCATAATTTAAAAGTCCTAAAAAGGATCTAAGTGTTTTAATTTCTTCCATTTTATCTGGATAATCTTGTATTTTCTTGGAAATATGAGGTTGGAGTTTTATAGTTCCATTACCTATTTCTATTCCAAGAAATTCAATGAAATTTTTACTAATTTCCATTTTTGATTTTGAAACTATTATTCCATAATGTTCCAATTTATATAAAACTTGTTTTAGATGGTGAAAATGGTCATCTTTTGTTTTAGAAAATACTAATATGTCATCAATATAGACACATGTAAAGGATTTATCATTTTTTAAAATATTATCCATTTTTCGCTGAAAAACAGCAGGAGCATTTTTAAGACCGAATGACATAACATTTCATTCAAATAAACCTTCAGAACAAGAGAAGGCTGCCCATTTTATTGATTCTGGATTCATTTTAACTTGATGAAATCCACTTTTTAAGTCAAATTTGGAAAACCATTTGGCATCTTGAATTCGGTTTATTAAAACATCTTTAGATGGAATTGAATAACCATCTTCTACTGTGTTGTCGTTTAGTCTTTTATAATTATAAACCATTCTTGATTTACCTCATTTTTGTTCAGAAGATTTGTTGACTATAAAAGCCGGACTTCTGTGTGGACTTACACTAGGTGCTATTACCTTTAGTTTTAGTAAATTTTGTATATGATTTTGACATTCTTCTTGTTCCCAATTATTAAACTGAATGTCTTTTGTTTTAATAATTAAGTCTGGATTAATAATTTCTAGTTTACAAGTTACAGGATCTCTGTCCCAAAAGTTTGTAGGATCTTCTCCTATTATATTTATTTTATTCAACCTATCAAGAATTTGTTGAATATTTTTTAATTTTATGGATCTTGAAATTTTTATGAGGAAAAAGCCTCAACTGTATTATCTAGTATATTATATAAAGAAGAATAATCCTCTTTTGTTTCGTCTAATATGTATGAGAATTCTGTAGTACAATCACATGTACCTGGAAATGTTGAATTTTTACAATTACATTTATTAGTGATAGTATCTTGTTTTAATGAATCACCACTAACTATTGGTGTCATCTGTGTTTTATCACTTATCATAACATAATCTTTGTTTATTGTAACTGACCTATTTTGACCTAAAATAAAGTCCAGGCCGATTATCATATGTTAATTAAATTTACTTTTTTATAATAATTAAATCAAAAGCGCATTCAAAGTAGTCATAATTAAATTTTAAATAATCAAATTGAAAGTGCACCTTAAGTGACTATTTTATTTTTTTAAATTAAATAATCTCAATTTTAATGACTAGAGTTTTTGTGACAATCAAATTAAAAGTGCATCTAAAATAGTGATCACAAAGCTCTTATAATTTTCGTAAGAGACAAACTAAAAGTACATCTAAAGTGACTAATTTTAAATATTATTATTATATTTAAGCATTATTTTATTACTTACTATTTCACATATTTTTATCAATATCTTAACGAGATGAAAATAAGTACTTAATAAAAAAAGGACAAAAATAGAAAAAATAAAATAGGCACTTACTATTTATACTCACATTTTTGCTAAGTACACCCATGAAAGAGATATTGCACTTAGAAAGATTGACGGTGTAAATAGCAAGAATCTAGAAGTAAAATATTTTGGGTCTTAAAGCAAAAAGCGGTGTACTTAGCAGAAATAGGGGTTCAAATGGTAAAGAAATAGTCAAGAGTATTTGGGTTAGCAGAGTGTGTTTAGTGAAAACGAGAGTTCAAACAATAGACGCTTAACCCATAAGGATTTGGCCAAGATGTGTATTTAGTATAATATGAGGGTGCAAATAGAAATACGTAAATAAAAAAGTTTTAAAAAATAAAAGATATAAGCTTGTGCTCCTCTCCTGCGTGTTAAAAGAAAGGAAAAGGGATTTGAAATCCTTAACAATTGAAACGTGTAGGGCAAGAAGCGAGAAAGGGAATGATGAGAATGAGGGGCCTCTCTGCGCCTGTGTTGCTTTTGTCTCCAGTGATCATTTCTGACGTCACCTTCACCACTGTAAAGCCAATGGTGTAAGTAATTTTTGCTCCCTTGCATTTCCTATTCTTTTGTACTAGGTTCTGAAAAAAGAGTAAAGAAGAGAGTGTGAGTTGATACTTGTGGTACATGCCTTCAAATCCTTAACTTTCCTTTGTTTCCAACCTTCTCTTTTCCCTGCAGCTTTTTTTCTCCTCTTTGAAAATTTTCTCCCTCTCTTTGATTTAGACACCTTCTTTTATAGACAAAATTTATGAAATTTTTTACTCATGACAGTTTTAGTTTTTTTAATTGATCTTGCATGTAAGGATTTTATGAGATCAATGTGGTGGTTGAAGCTTGCAGATGGCTTAGTGTCAAGCAGTTGCAAGACCAGCAGCAGGATCCTTTTTGTTTTGTCTTTTTTCTTTTTTTATTTTCTTTCCTTGTTTGTTGTTTGTATTCTTTATGTTTTTGTGATGCCATCCCTATTTGAGTTTCTTATTTGGTTTGTGTAGAATCTAAATTTGTTTTGTAATTTGGACACCGTATGAAAATAGAATGGGTATATTTTTTTCCATATTTACTATTTACATCTCCCAATATGATAAATGTACTTCCTTTTGCTTAAGGGTAAAAAAAGAATTTAATTTCAGAATTTTCTATCTATACCCATAGATTTTGCTAAGTGCATCGTTGTGCTTGTTTTTGTCTTTTTGTTTTCTCTTTTTTATTAAATTGAGCTAAAAAGACTGTATTTTAGATACAAAAAGTGAAAAAAATGGACAAAATTGAGTGTCTATGATATTAGATGGAAATTTTCTATCCATAAATCAAGAAATGTTATGTTATTTAATGTTTTTTATATATTTTTTTATCTCTAATGTAACTCATTAAATGACATGACATTTTTTTATTGATAAAGACAAGAAATGTGACACAAATTGAGGTAAGAGGATTTTCATCCCTTAATATTATTAAAAATATTTGTTAGATAAGTGTTGAGCAAATTTTCTACTATACTCCCAGCAAGTACATCGGTCGTATGTTGTATGTTGTATACGATAAATATATCGGGTCGATCCAACATGGGTTTGAGAGCTTTTTTTGTTCTCTGGAAACTCATAATATCATTCTCAACTTTGATTTTTGAAATGTGTAATTGTTTTTTGAAGTTTTGAGTTTCTCCCTTTATATAAAAAACTCACAACACTAATTTATCATATTAAATTGAGTATTTAATCGATTAAACATTCTAAGCTCAAGTCCATAACTAGCTAGATCAATTTAATCAATTAACATAAGTATTTAATCGATTAACGTGTTCATCAGCTGTGATCAAGTTAGAAAGATCAATTTAATCGATTATTTCAAGTGTTTAATCCATTAAATGATGCAGATAATTGACTACGAGGGAATTTAACATATTAGAATAGCAGTTATACAACTTTAACCCATTAAATTACTTCATAACACTATCTAAGCTTTATCTTGCAACATCAATGAGATATAACTAGATTTTGAAAACTTTTAGGGGTCATAATCTCATTCATGTTTCCATGACTTAATCAAGTTAAGAATTGAATAAGATTAAAGATATACTTAGTTAAATTGAATTAAGATAATAGCTACCTATATGGATGCATGCAATGTTTCACAAGCATTCAAGCATAAAACTATAACATCCATCTTAGGAAAAAGTAGTGTTCATCATAAGAACTAAGATAATGCATCAAACTATATTTTGTCTTCTTTGCATTCCGAGAGAATCTCCAACAATTTCCAATGAGCATAAATCAGAATCCAAGCTTTTTATTTCACAATTTTCCCCCTTTTTCTTTTCTTTTTTTTTTATATAACACACATAGCCTCTAAATGTATTTGATTCTCCCAAAACACACTCCTCTAAACTTATTGTAGAACCAATCTCATTCACATGCTCTCTCAATCCTAAGGTAAGGGAACACATGCATACATCTAATATGGTTTATGGGTTCATACAACAAGAATATAACAATCAGGCTCAAAAGGGTACAACAATGGTCAAGTAATGTACAAGTAAGTTTTTTGGCTAAGTGACTACTCAAGAAACATGACCTTGGTCATTTCTCAATATGCATGCAAAGCAGTAATCAATAAGAATCAAGCAAAATCAACAACATGATGTGCATGGTGACTCACACAACAATCAATATTTAGGCTCAAACTTCGCATGGCTAATGCTCTCATTCACATATCAATAAAAACTTACCAAAAGAATCAACTAAGCAAGACTAACTTTACTTACTTAAGGGCATCCATAAGTTAAAATTTGAATCAAAACAACACAAAAGCATTGATATTTATTACAAACAAGGGAAAGATAATGAATCAAGATAGAAACAAAATTCTAAACAACACAATATCCACTTAAGGTTCAAAAAAATCCTAATTTTACTCATGCAAAACACAATGCAATGCCAAAAATTAAAAACAAACAGTGTTTTGGAGTCTTTGCAGTCGTGTCTGACTTGGTCCTCCTCTTCTTATTACATCATCGATTTAGCTCCTAAGGACCCCTTCCTCTCTTAGAAGTGAGCTTGGTCCCTAGGCTAATGAGGATCGGTCAATCATGAAGTCTATGAGAGATGTATCTACAAAAATAGTCCAAAAACACCATGAAGAATGAATAGTTAAAAAGCACAAGTATTTACAAAAACATAATGCAACCAACACAATTGAAAACAAAACATATGTTGTACAAAAAAAAAAAGAAAAAGAAAAAGGATATATGCATGCAAACATGATTCATGAAAACAGAATGGAAAATTAACAAAATGAGAATGAATGCAAATAAAAATGTAATGCAATAATGTATGAAAACATAATGAAAATGCATGGGTAATGAAATATAGTCTATGTTAGTTAGTGCCGAGCAACTACAGAATCAACACTGGTCATTCCCTAATGGAGACAAATGTAGAAAATGCAAGAAAGTAAGGACAAAGGATAAGTCTCCAGTGGCCATTAAGTGGGCGTCCATAACTCATTAAAAAAATTGTTGAAAAGGTTGAGCACCCAACTAGCATGAAATGGGTGTTAAGCGTTTGCATGCAAAAATGCATATTGATGCAACCTTGGTGTCCAGCAGCCACATGGCAAACGTTGGGCGTTGTATACCAAATAGCATATTTTGGTTTAAAAAAACAGAAATTCTTATCTCAACTCACACACCCAAAATGCAAATTACATGTGAATTGACACAAACAATAGCACAAAAGCATCACATACACTTAAACAAATTTGCTCAAACAATCAAATTGACAAAATTAACACTAAAACAACATAATTATGCAAAATCAAAATGAAAACAAAATGAGGCACAAATGTGCCTAAAACGCCACTTAACTAGTCGAAACATAAAGCATGCATGATATGACTAAACTAACTATGGACATATGTTATAAGACATAAAACAAACTTGCACAAACCCTTAAATCCATCAATTTAACACTGAAATGACAAATCAAGGCATATGCAATTGACAAAACACAAAATGAGCAAATTTGCTTAATAATACAACTAACATACCTAAAACACAAAATACACATATAACTTCACAAATAACAACACATACCACTTACACATCACTAAACAAACTTGTCTAAACACTTATATTTAGAAAATTAATACATAAACTTAAAAATCACATATGTGTCAATTCCACACTTAAATGCACTAAACTACCTAAACTGCTTAAATGCAATACACATATACAACATGTCAATGCAACCTAAACTACCAAAGTATAAGTCATGACTAGATGCATGAAACACTTAAAACACATATAAAAACATGAAATCTACTTAAAACACATAAAACACATAAAAAACAAACACATAAAACACAACTAACACATATAACAAGCACACCACAAACCTAAAACAACTAAACATCACAACTATTACCCTAAACATAAACTAAAACATAACAAGGTTGACCTAAACACTTCATATTCACAAACACTAACATATGCCTACTTACATAACAACAAGAACAAAACACAATACACTTCAAGTAGCCTTAACATCAAAACTAACCTATCAACATCATGCTTTCCATATTTACATATCACAAAATCACAACCTCACCAAAAAGGAAAAACACACAAAACAACACAAAATCAAACAAACACACAAATAATTAAAAATTGCACAATATGTACATAAACACATAAAAATAAAAGAGATAAGGGTTAGAAGATTGAGTTGCCTCCCAATGAGTGTTTGTTTTACGTCACGAGCTTGACGTTCCAAGACCTCACGGGTCTACTAGATGATTTGCCCAGATGGAGCGTAGCTTCCTTGGAGATATTCTGGGCCTTCACCTGAGTTTCTCTACTTTAGGCTAGGAGTTGTCATTCTTACTTATCCTCTTCACTAACTCTTTGAAGTGAAGTAGGTATTTATGTCTCATGCGCCTGGTTTTGGGTCTTCTTAGCATTGCTAGTGATGACTTGCATGGATCTTCCTTTAGAGAACTTGCATCAACATCAACAGGTGGGGGATCACTAAATGAGTTCTTCAACTTCAATTCTTGCTCAAGAAGCTTCATTTTCTTCTCTTCATTCTCCTCCTCCAAATGATCTTCGGTGTGTTCCATGTCTTCTACTGGCTATACCTCTTGAATCACATGATATATGGGCACCTGGTCTTGGTTACTAGCATGGAGAGTTTGCCTACATTCTTTTTCTTTCTCCTCAACCACTTCTTCCTTTACACACAAGCTCTCACCCAAACTATTTTCCACTAATTCCTCTTTATTCTCCCATTTTCTCACTTCTTCCTCCTTTTCTTCACTGAGTGGATTATCAAAATCTTCCATTTCATCTAAGCCTTGGGTGTTGTGCATCTACTCTAGATTTCAAGTTGTGGTTTATAGCTAGCCAAACGTGCTTTATTCATCCTCTCAAAAGTGGCTTATGTCTTTATTTCAGACCTCTTGATGTATTCAATCATTTCCTTCATTTCAAACATGTTCTTTTGACGCACAAGTTGATCATTCGTATTTGAGTAGCCTGAATTATAGTCCGAAGTGACGAACATGCTTTGAGGCATGACTATGAAGATGGTTTATATGGGACTTTGTATGGAACTCCTCTTTCTTGTTAAGCTTGCCAATAGCTAGGTTCTTAAAAATCTCCTTGAAGCTCTAAAGTGTTGCTTTGGTACCATGGTTGTTGATGTTTCTGGTACTAGTGCGATGGGAATGGTACCAAGGTATTTGCATGGGTTGATTGTACCATGGTCCTAGAGATTGATCTTGATAATATGACTAAGGTCGTTGTGCAACAACGAGTGTTCTCCTTCTTTCAAACTCAGAGAGAATTTGGTTGGCACGCAACTCCAATCTTGTTGTTGTCTCCTCTCTTTCCCTTTGCATTGCGGCACATCTCTGCTCCCATTCTTGGATATTAAAACCCATGTCCTCAGTCATGTTGAAGCAGTTTGGATTTATGGGATTCTCTTTGAATAGATGTTAGCTAGCTTGCCCCTCCATCTCTATGAGTAATTTTTGCTTCACCTGAAAACTGATAACATACAAAGTACTAGAAAAGCAGTGAATAACAACTGTTAAAAACAAGGAAAATAAAAACTAAATCTACTAAAAATGGAAAAAAATGGGTTATTATCAAAATTTTCCAAGCAAAAAGAATGAAATTTCTGAGTTTCAAGCACAAGTCCTGGACAACGGCACCAAAAACTTGATGAGTGCAAAATTTTCTACAATACTCACAGCAAGTGTATCAGTTGTATATAGTATCTGATAAATATATTTAGTCAATCTACAAGGACTTGTTGATACTCAGAAATGTCAATATGTTCTACTTGTACAAACGAAGATAGAAATAAAATAAACTACCAAATATAAAGTAAATAAATAAAAACACAATGGTTACATGTATGCAATTCAGTTGGGTTTGACTCACTAAATCATCCCTTAAGTTCATAAATGGACTCAAAACCTTCGTTCACTTCCCGTTTTTCCATCACCCATAAAAGTATTATTAACCTCGATCTCTCGCAAGTAAGGAACTAAACTATCTGGGCTTTTGACTATCACTCTTGTGTATAATCTAAAGTCAAACAACTCGCATTAAGTAAAGGAGCTCAAGATAGCAATGAGTATTACTCTATCTCGAGCAATAATACTCATTGGGATCTCTTCTTGCTTTATAAGTCAAAATTTTCTCTCAAGCTCATTCAACAAGTAAAACCCACAAAATATTTAGAAATAAATAGCAAGGTAAAGAAAAACACCAAAAATGGAAAGTAAACTTAGATTAAAAATACAAACACACACAAGAGTTTAGATAAAGCTACATCAAATCCCAACTGAATACAAAACCTAGCTAATCATAGGTGATGCATTCACCCCTAGCATGGGTTTGAGCTAGAACCAATAAGAAAGGAGCATGACTTGGATGAAGCTTCAAGGAGCATGGTTTGTATTAATTTGACCATTTTTAGGATTGTATAAGCACCCTTAAGTCATTAAGATTTTAGGGGTGTAGTTAATTTTATTTCTGGCCTTGTATTTTGGCCTATAGGTTCTATTTTCTTTAGGAGGAATAATTAGTCTCTTTGTCTAATGTGTTAATTAGTTGGGCCTATCTAGGATGCATTTGGACGTGTGGCTATTCATTTCCACACCCCTAATTTCTTCTAAAACCCTTCTAACCAACACATGAAAAATGTAGGAGACATGTGAGCCCCCCTTGCTCCCTTGTCTAAATCCATATGTTTTTTCTCACTCCGACTTTGCTAATTCTTGTTGCTTGTTATTTTAATTTGAATTTTTGAGGTTCCATGTCATTTCCCTCCAAAATTCAAATTCAAACAAAAGGGAACATAAATCCATATTTTTAGGGCCATGTTTGGATCTTTAGTTGCATTAAATTAGTGTTAACTGAACACATGTTAAATTAACACTAACTTAAGCCAACTAACCTTTGTTTAAGCATATTGAACATTCACTTAGGAGCTTTAGGCCTATGATTCATAGCTTTCTCTATAAATAGAGCTCTAAACCTCATGTAATCCTTAAAACACTCATTTGAATGAATTTACCTTCTCTAAATTTGATAGTTCTTCTTCGTAGAGAGTGTTCATTGTTCTATCCACTATTGTGAGTGTTATTCATGCTATTATTAAGGGTTCCTTCCCTTGTGGCTAGCTTCACTCTTGGCTTATCTTCTTCAACGGAAGTGGCGCCTACCTTTACCACTACCTTCTAGTCTTCCACCTCGATTCAAGGTTCTTCAAGGACCTATAAGAGTAAATCATAGGCAGTATTTCCTCCCTTTTCAAGTATCTTTAACCATGGCTTGGATGAGCTTGGTGATGGATAAAGATGGTTTGGATTGTACCCTAAGCTAGCAGGTGTGCAACCCCAAGTCAAGAGAAAGCGTGGAACCCTTAGGCAAAACCCTTAAAACTGACTGAAACTTGCCTTTTTATATTTTCATTTTGCAACACCAGCGCTTAGCGATAAAAAAGTGGTTGTTAGGTTCCATAAGACTCCTTCAAGGCTAAGTTTCTTGAGCATTGATAATGGTACACATGGGCACTAGGCACATGGCATTAGAGGCAGCTAACTTCTGATGGTGAGTATTGGGCGCTCACAAGAGTGGTCATTGGGTGCTTAAGGTAGACACAACCAAATCTTCTGATTTTTCTTCACTTCTTTAGTCCTTCCTAAAACCTGACTCAAAAAAACGAAAAACAAGCAAATAAATAAAAAATATGCATAAAAGTAAATCTAAACCTAAATTTTTAACTAAATCTAATTTTAAGCGAAATAAGAGAAAAACAAGGTCTTAAATAGGAAAGAATTATGATAACTTCTCTATTTTACCTATGTAAAAATAGGTAAATTAGACAGTTATCATTTACTTGGTGATTACTTGGAGGTTTCTGTGAGATCGATTATCAAAAGGTCACCAACCGCTAGTCCACAAGCCCCTCAACCTCGACCTCTGAAAGAGTGAGAGGTTAGAAAATGTATGAAGTTGGGAATATGACTTTTCTAGTTAGAGGTCATTGACTTTTCAACCCCTAGGTATCTTATAGGTTGGATTATATGTCGATTTTGGGCGTATTACGAGAGGTCATGTCATTGTGCAAAGTCACACCTTGATGTGTTATGTTTCTTTCTTTTTTCATGGCCAATAGGTTTAGTAGATTATGGAAGTGCCAATTATGTTCAATGTTTGGAGATCCATGATGTCATTCCTTGATATTGTGGATCTGTGAAGTAGATCAATTTTCATACCAAGCCTATGTGTGTTGATTGATGTCATTTTTATCCTTGATCAAACACTTTAACCCTAAATCTTGTGGACCTGTGATACAATTCATGACTACACCAGGATCCATTTCAAAGGTCTAATTATACTTGATAGGTTAGTAAGCATAAATCATGCTTACCTTAGGACCTCGATATGGACATGTGAGTACCACACCTTTGGGATACCGAGGTCGCATTGCTTGTTTTTAGCCCAAGTAATTATGTAATGTAAAATGCAACAATCAATAATGTGTAAGATAAAAGAAGGGGAAAACAAACTAATAATAAACATACAACTCATAATGGTCGTTTAATGGTAAAGTAGACATGCAATATGATTTAGAGAAAGATAATTCAACAACACAACACCATCAACAAACATTGCAAATAATAAGGAATCACATAGGCGATCTAACTTATCACATATAACATACTAGAAACATATAAATATGAAGTAGTAGACAATTAGTCTTGCTTTATGATCTGCAATGCAACTCTTGGTAACATTTGGACCTTCCCTTATTCTTGTTGACTTGCAATGCAACTCATGCTTACATTAGGGTCAATTAATGATCTGCAATGCAAATCATGTTTACATTGGGGTCGATTGATGATTTGTAATGTAATTCTTGGTTATATTGGGATTATTCTTTGTTCTTGGCTGACCTGCAATGCAAATCATGTTTACATTGGTAGTGGTTGATGATTTGCAATGCAACTCTTGGTTACATTGGGACCATCCCTTATTCTTGGTTGACCTATAATGCAAATTATGCTTACATTGGGGTTGGTTAATGATCTACAATGAAACTCTTGATTACATTGAGATCATCTCTTGTTCTTGGCTGACTTATAATGTAACTTATGTGTACATTGAAGTCAAGTCAGAATAACGCCTATCTAAAACTTAAGATTGTTTACGATGAAGTCATATTTTATTTGATGATGAGCTGTAACTTCAATTTCTTAACTGTAACAATTACTAGAATTGGAACAAGTATCTGGATTTAAAAGAATGATTTACTGGGCAGGGGATTTGTTTGTGAAGTCTCTGATAACAAAACGAAATGATGATTCATCGTTTGCACACTCCATCAATTGATTTACAAACATTTTGCCCATTGCATATTTGCTGGTGACGAATATAATGCTTTAAAATTTATTTAGGATATATCCGTATAACAAACATCAAAATATATTAACTGTAAGGCTTGTTAAATCCAAAAAGAAAGTAATAGAATAGCAATAACATGGAAAACACAAAATGAATAGTTGAATACACTAATGCTCATTCACAGGATCAAGAAGAAACAACAAGTCAGACGACTTTCATTTTGCCTTTGGCCTATAATATATTTATTAACAATTGTTCTCAAAAATGTCTAGATCATGTCGCAGGAATGCCAAGATCATGACATTGATGGTAAAATCCTTTGTACAGATTATTATGTAAGAACTACAATATTTTGAGCCATACTTTATTTTACTTTCTAAAAACATTCATAGTGCAGACAACTTTATTGCTCTATAAACCCTATTCATATAAGTTCTGAAGCACACATCACAACTGCCTTTACCTGCCAAACAAAACCAAATCGGAACTCCAGTGACCTTCCAACATCCTAATGAATCATAAAATCCACAACCTAATTTAAACAAAAAAATAAAGAGAGAAAAAGAATAAGCATATATGAAATTTTCATTGAGATCTTTGGTGTGCGGTGTGCCATGTGCTTCATTTTTCTTTTCCATCATCTTTCTCCCGTGGTTCGATTCTAAAGTAGGGGGTGCTGGACACTTGACCAAGAGTTTGCTCAGGCTTGCAAATTTTTTATATTCTTTAACTCCTAGGGAACCCAACCAATAAAAATTTGTTGTTCTCAACATTCATGCGGGGTGTACATTATATCCATCATAGATGGCAGAACTGCGCGCTTCTACGCCAACAATTGCAGTTTCCTTGGCAGCCCTGTTACTCAAACATCCAGGATGGTCATGGAGGGGATAGTTTTTCCGACTCCCACTATGGTCGCCAAAGTGTTTTGGTCAAAAGAAGCCATCCTCATGAGTTCCCTAACGTGTGTCTTATATAGTATTAATGGTTACTTGGAGGTTACCCTAAGGTTGGTTGTGAGGAGTGGTTACCTGTGTATAAATCGGTTACTTAGTGTTACTTAGAGGTTTCTTTGAGATCAATTAACAAAAATCATTGCCTGTCAGTCCAGAATCCATCAAAACTTTCTCAAGTGAGAAGAACTGTGAAGTATGATCCTTGCCTCACTGACCTCATCAAGAATATCTATTCTAAAGCGATCTTCTTTACCTTTAGGATGACTCATAGTCTTTAACATATTGAATTTCAGCTCCTCATCTTGGACCCTTATTGTCAACTTCCCATCAGCTACATCAATAACCACATTAGTTGTGCTCATGAAGGATCTACCCAAAAAAAGAGGAATCTTAATATCTTCCTCCACATCCATCACCACAAAATCCATGGGAAACATGAACTTGTCGACCTGTACAATAACATCTTTAACTACACCATAGGGGTACTTGATGGACTTGTCTGCTAACTGAAGAGTCACTCTTGTTGGCTTAACATCCAGGTCACCAATCCTTTTTAGTAAAGAGTGATGCATCAAATTTATACTCACTTGTAATGCCTTCTCAATAGATAATTTCCCAATGGTGCAGGGTATAGTGAAACTTCTCGGATCTTTGAGCTTGGTCGAAAGTATATTTTGTATAATGGCATTGCAGTGGCCACCAACTTCAATGGTGACATGATCAGTGTACCTCCACTTCTTAGTGAGAAGTTCCTTCATAAATTTGGAGTAGAGGGGCACGTGCTAAAAGGCCTCAGAGAAAGGTAAATTGATCTCCAACCTCTTGAAAATGTCCAGGAATCTAGCAAATTATTTCTCTGTATCCTTCTTAGATGGGGTCTTTGGGTAAGGCAACTCAGTAGGAATAGTAGTGGATGCAAGCTTTTTCTTCCTCTTCTCCTGAGCCACCTGGTGCCTAAATCTATCATATTTGTCCTTTTCACTATCCTCTTTAGCACCCACACTCATTTTCCCATTTTTTTTATTACCTTAACTTCCTCATCTACCTCCTCCTCATCCTTATTATCTCTCAAATTTTCTCTCAAACCCCTCTCACTCTATTTTTCACTCTCAGTTTTCTCTCTTCCAACCTCTTCTTGACTCTTTCTTTCTTATAATGCTTTCCCACTCCTAATAGTGATAGCTTTGCAATGCTCCTTTGGATTTGTTTGAGTTTGAGCAGAGAAAAATAGACTTTTTAGCTCAGCTAGCTGATTTGTTAATTGTCCAATTTGTGTCTCTAGGTTCTTGAAATTCACATTGTTTTGCTTATGCATGGATTGAGAATCTTCCATAAATGTTTTGAATATTGCTTCAAGACTGGAAGAGTAGGCTTGTTGATTCTATTCTTTTTTAGCTGGTTGGTGGAGAGATTGGTTGAACTAATTTTGCCATTGGAATCTCGAATGGAAGTGATTCGTTTGTTGTTGCTACAAGGGTGGTCCACTAGAGCAACCAACAAAGTTGTTATTGTTCCTCCAATTCTTATTAAAAGTATTATACAAAGGGGGATTATTGCCATAGAAGTTTGCTCTGCCTTGGTTGCTCATATAATTCACTTCTTCTTGAGAGCCAATAAAGACAAGGCAACTTCCACTAAAATGAGCTCCCCCACAAAACTCACACCTTTTTGCATTCTGAGCTTGAAATACTGGTTGAGAATCCTGAGAGGGAGAAGTGTGATGCATGTTCTTCAACTGCCGAGGAATCAAGGCTATCTGTTTTGTGAGATTCTTTATCTGTTGAGCCAATTTATGATTTTGAGCTAGAAGGGCATCCTAATGATTTAATTCAAAGACTCATTTCTTCTGAGATAAGCCTATGGAGTATTGAACCTCTCAATCAATAAAAGTCATATTCTCAATGATCCTTCTAGCATGCTCAGGAGTTTTGTTTGAGGCTCTAACCCGGATAGGAAATTAGTAAGTTTGGTTCCTTCATCAAACCCATGGGTTGGACACTTTCTCGGCAGTGATTTATACATGTCCCATGCCTCGCAAAGTGACTCATCAGCTCCTTGCTTGATGCTGGATATATCAATCTTCTTTTGGTTCACTTTGGCTAGAAGAAAGAATTTGGTGATAAACCTGTCCACCATTTCTTCCCATGACATCTGAGCATTATATGGGAAATAAGATCATCCAAATGACATCATCATTAACATGTTGAATCCTCATTGTGTTGTAGATATCCAGGAATGTATTGAGGTAAGCGTACGAGTCTTCATGAGACAGCCTAAAGAACTTATTATTCTGGACCAAGTTGATTAGTGCAGGTTTCACCTTGAAGTTCCTTGCTTCAATGAAAGGCTTTGCTATACTATTGAATTGCCTAGGACTAGTGTAAGTTGGATAATCTCCCAGGGTGTGGGGATTTTGATGAACTTCTTCTTTCTCTGCCATAATTGATTCTTTTATGGATTCAAGCAAAGGGGATTTAGGAATTGTTGTCTCTTCACAAACTAGTTTTTCAAGAAGTTTCTTTCTCTTTATTGAGTTGTTGTTCCTCCTGACAGTTCTTCCAATATCAGGATCAAAAAGCAACTGGTCAACCTAGAGTTTATCACGCATAAACAAGAACAAGGAAGCTAAAGTAGTAGGTTAGCATCAGACAAAAGAATAAATATGAAATTTACAAAATAAATAAAAGAATAAATGAATATTAACAAGTAAGAACTACTAAAATTCCTCAGCAATAAACATCAGTCCTTGGCAATAGCGCTAAAATCTTGTTAAGCAAATTTGCTACTATACTCTCGACAAGTGCACTGGTCGTATGTAATATTCGATAAATATATTAGGTTGATTCCACGGGGACTAGATTGATACTTTCAGAATCCTAATACTAATTAGTTGTAAATAATAAAGAAATTGATTTTAACTATTGTAATTTGCAAGAAGTAAAAGTGCATGAAAAGTAAACTAAGATTAATTATGAGAGAACTTGGTAGGGTTCCATTCCCACTATGTCATCCCTCAAATGCATACATGACTCACAAATCAATGTTTATTACTCACGTTCCCATCACCCATTAAAATATCCTTCACTATTATCTATCACAAACAAGGAACTAAGCTATTTGAATATTAGACTATCGCTTTCACGCATAATCTAAAGTCAAATAACTCACTTTAAGTAAAGGAGCTTAAGTTTACCAATGAGTTTTACTCTCTTAAGTAATAAACTCCATTAGGAGCACTTCTCATTTTACGAGTTAAAACCCTTTTCTCAAGTTCACTCAACAAGTAAAATCCATAATAAGGTGGGAATATGTTACATAAAATATGAAGTGAATAAAGTGGGAAATGGACCGAAAACGAGTGGGAAGTGCTCTAGGTCAACTTTGGGTGTAACTCTTATAACCCTCGTAAAAGACGCAACTTTGTTTTAATAGAAGCCCTATTTCGCACACAGGTCCTGGGCGGCGGCTGCACAGGCGCAGAGCTTCAAGACAGCAAAAATAACCCCTCTCGAGTTATCAAGCGCTAGGCGGCAAGCAGAGCGGACATTGGGCACCAGACACTGAATGGAAAGGAACTTCCTTGCTTCGCGTTTGAGCATTGCTATAACCCCACTTCAGCTTAAATCTATTGACACTTTTCCAATCTTTCTCAAAAATTTGTCTCAAATGGTATAAGGCAAGAAAATCAAAGTAAAATGTGCATAAATATAAACTAAAACTAATGTTCCAAAATAAACCTATTTTTGTATAAAAATGAGGAAAACAAGACTTTAAATAAGTTAGAATTAGGATAATTGTTCTATTTTACCTTATAAAAATAAGTAATTTGGGCAGTTATCAATAAGTATACAACACTTCTCTTTAAAGTTATAGTAGTATATATAAGTGTCAAAATAGGCCAAAATCTATGGGCTAATCCGGTCCATCACAAGTTTGAACTGATATAGGTTGAAAAAATTAAAAATAGATTTACTATATTAAAAATATGGGATAACTTAATTATGACTCGTCTCTCCTGGGTTGAACTCGTGGTAGGTTTTGTTGACCTACCAACTCAACTAACTTTTATTTTTTATTATTACATGAACATAAAATATTTTTTATATTTTAAAATGTTATATTATTTATTTTACTTTTATTGTATGACAAAATATTTTCTAACTTGTTGATATCAATTAAACAATATTTGATACTTTAAATAAATATTTACTATGTTGTAAATGTAGATTTTTTTAGTAGAAAATATAATTTAAATTTTAATTTTGAAGTCATAAAATTTAAAAATAATATTATCATTGATTATCCAAAATATATTTTTTTAAAATAGTTAGATTTATTTTTCTAAAAAATATTTTTTGTTATTATTTTTTATAGTTGGTAGGTCGATCCGTTTAACCCACCCATTTGTGGTGGCTAGGCTGAGCCATAAAATTTTATATGACAAGTTAAATGGGTTGGAACTAGGCTAACCCTATTTCAAGTGGGTCAAGAAGTGACCCATATGAGATCACCTAACTCATTTTGACTAGGATTACAAAATAGACTCATATCATATGAGTAACTACAAAAATACATTTATGTGAGACAGATAATTACCCACATATTCGTCTAGGTACGAGGTGGATCTAAACCTGGAAAAATTATGAAGCATAGATATTATAGTATTTGTTCTGTTAACTAAATCACTTAAAGTTTCAAGAGACCTAGCCAAGAGTGTTTCTAAGAGTATTAACTTTTTCTTCTATTCATCCCCGTTTTATAGCCATTGGGAATTGCAGGATGTGATCTCTTTTGTTGTAGAGATTGTGGATCTCAAATAATCATAGCTCCTTGAGGATGATTTTTGTTTTCATGTATCATCAATATATATGGGAGTTTATTGTAACACAAGAGAGGATGGCACGAAACTGCTGGTGGCTATCCAATGGTCAGATACTATACTGCGCATCAACATGTGTTGGAGATCGGTCTTTTAGGAGTGGAGTAGGACATAGCCTCAAACATGATAACGTAAAGATCTTGAGTGCAAATATAAAGCCAAATAAAGTGATCCATTTTTTATATGCAGGTATCAAAACAACTACTATATTACCTTATTCATTGCCATCTAAGCCCCCGTTCGAGGTGATTTTTGGTTTCTAGTTTTAAAATTTCTAAAAACAAAAACTAGTTTTAGTTTTAAGTTTTCAAAAATTTAAAAACAACATTGTTTTTGTTTCCAAATTTAAAATATTGGTTTCAAATCTTAACCAAAACACTAGTTGAAGGTAGCGATTGTTGAAGGTGACAGTCGGTCATTGGCCATCGCTAGTCGGAGGTGTGGTTGGTGACCGCCAATCGGAGATAGCTGTGGGTGACTGTTGGTCGAAGGTGATGGCAGGTCGGAGGTGACGGCGCCGGTCGGAGGTGGCGGCCGGTGAGCGCCGGTCGGAGGTGGCAGTCGGTGACCATTCACCGGAGGTGGCAGTCGGTGACTACCGGTTAGAGGTGGCAGCCGGTGATCGTCGGTCGGAGGTGGCAGTTAGTGACCGTTGGTCGAAGATGGTAGCTAGTGATCGTCGGTCGGCAATGGCGGTCGGTGATCGTTCGTCGGAGGTGGCGGCCAGTGATTACCCGTCGGAGGTGGCGGTCAGTGATCGCCGATCGGAGGTGGCAGCTGGTGACCGTTGGTTGAAGGTAGCGGCAGGTGACCGTTGGTCAAAGGTGACGGCTAGTGATCATCGGTCGAAGGTGGCAGCTGGTGACCGCCAATTGGAGGTGGCGACCGGTGATCGTTGGTTGGAGATCGGAGGTGGCGGTTGGTGACCGCCTGTTGGAGGTGGCCGTCGGTGACAGCCGGTTAGAGGTGGCGATCGGTGACTGTCAATCGGAGGTAATGACCGATGACCGTCGAAGTGGCGGTCGGTGACTTTTGGTCGGAGGCGATGGTCAATGATGACAAATGATGTCAAGTAATAAATTTAAATAAAAACAGAAATAGAAATCTAAAACCAAATTTTATTATTTTTAAAATTGAGTGAAAACTATTTCGAAAATGAGTAAAAAACCAAAAAAGAACCATTTTTGCCGAACAGGTTTCTGTTTTCAAAATACATTTCAAAACCAAAAACCAGAAACTCAAAATCATCCCAAACAGGGTCTTAGATATATATTTATATTAGAAATAATATAATACCAAAACTCAATTTTCTTGAAAAAATGAATGAGATGAAAAAGGTCTTGCAGAGTAAGTATAAAACATTTTTATCAAATCATTCGATCACAATAACCTAAGTGTTTGTGATTTTCTCAGAAAAACGTCTATAACTTTTAAAAGATTTATTGATAATTTTTTTACGTTCTCAATGTTTTTTTGTCTAAATGAATTATAAAATTATAATCATATTTAGTAGATTTTAAAGTAAAATAAAAAATCATTCCATCAATACTAATATCCAAGTTCAATCATTAAAATATACAAAAATAAAAAAATCAAAAGAATACAACATTATGAAAATAATTATTTGATACAAAGCAATTAAGTAAAAATTAAGAATTAAAAAATATAATTATTTATTTATTTAATTTTGTAACATTATATTGTTTATTTAATATCAACAAATATGTGTATATTTTTCTGTCACATATTAACGTCACAAAATAAATAGATGATTTGTTTTACAAAAACTAATGGTTAGAAGTATATTTTTTCCCCCCACAAGATAAAAGATATAATCGAAGAGATGATTAATTTTTAAGGTAATTACAAATGTATCTCTCAAGTTTAGTATAATTATATATTATTTACTCTTTGTTTTTAAATTACACAAATATTTTTACTTTTAAGTATTCATTACATATGTACTCCTCCTTTCAAAATTACATAGATTTTTGTTCATTTTTACATTATTACGTTTTTATTTTGTGTGAATGTGTTATAAATACCTGTTCTTTCAAAACTTTGGAATAATGCAACAATCGAGATGAGATGAAAAATATAAAAGGTGCATGTGTAGTAACATATGAAACTTAAGGGATACATATATAATATCATACAAAACTTATGAGTTATATATGTAATAAATTTATATAAGATATTTCACTGTTTTTTAAGGAGACAATACAATTGTAATGAATACATAAAAAAAATTGTGCATATGCAATTACACTAAACCTCAAGAGTGCATCCATAATTACCTCTTTTTTTTCTCTTTTTATAATGAGTAGTACAACTTGGGAGAGCATATGGACTTATACGACTCGTTTAAGACTAGCCCATGAAACACACATTTCAGATGGGTCAGATAAATCTGATCTATTAAAATAAATGGACTTTTTTTAGAGTCTGTATTTAGTCTGTGGACTTAACGAACCGGTTAGAAGGCCTGCATACACATATTTTTTAAAAAATTATGATATATACTAAATTATAATACATAATCCTAAAAATTATATTATTATTTATAATAATTTAAAATACTAAATATTTTCGATACTAAAAGTCTAAAATATTATCATTTACAACAAAAAAGTCACAACGTTAACACAAACTAATAGTCAAAATAACAAATTTGTCTCTTTAAACGAGTCATGAGCCAAGTTTATGAGCCCACGAACTTAACCCGCAAGTCAGCAAGTTTCACATACTGGACTAAAAAATTTCCTACAATTCTGATTGTTAAAAAATGTCCAAAACCTGCACAGGTTTGGAAGTCTGCAAACTGATTCACAAGCTTGGATCCATAATAGGGATGACAATCATGCCCATCTCCACAGGTAGTCGGGTACTACCTCGTCTCCACTCTAATTTTGACGAAGAAAACCTACGTTGTAACATCTTAAATTATTTATACAAAACATACTAAGAATATTCAACTATTTAATTTCCTATACTTAAACATGCTTCATACAATTAATTTATACACACATACTCTAAATCATTTACCAAAATCATAACACATTATTCATACAAGACATTACTTGTCATTCCACCATCAAAGCATGATTCATACATAACTCATACAAAACATAACTCCAATTATAAAATTTAGTCATTCTTAGTAAGTCATATATACATACTAAGGACATAATTACTAGTTTCGGTCAAAACATACTTTTAACATTCTCTAAAGCTAAACTTATATACATACACGTACTCGGATACATAACTTAAATTATTTCTAACATAAAACAAGTAACTCCACAACTGTCTTTGGTCCTGCATCAACCCTGCTAATGCTAATCTCTGTCATCATCACTGATATCTGCTCCTATGCAAGACACAATCGTCACAATCATACAAAATATACAAACATTGCAAGGGTAAACATAATAACATATAAAATTCACAATGTGAATAACTTAAACATCACAAATACATCAATCAAATTAAACACACTTATATTTCTCTGAATACAAGTTTTTCACACGATAACATGTTCAGACACGATATATTCCATAATATCTACATTGAGTTTGGATATTGAGGCGGCTTAAGACTCATTCCAATTGGCGACAGACATCCAATGTACTTGTGCTACTGCCAATTTAAGTTTAAGTATTACTTATCTGACAACCACAAACTGATGTCTAGTGTCTACTTAATACCCTGTGACACACAATTGTTGTCTGAGTATGTCCTTTAGGCACCCTTGCATACCTGGTACCAGGATCACAATGTAAATTACAGGAATATCCCCTTGCATTTACCTCAATTGTGTCCTTAACACCAATGTACCCCACTAAACATATCATCCAAGGCTAAGTTACCCGATTGTAATTGACCGCAACCAACAACATCAATAAATGTATTCTTCATCTTACATTTCAACAATATGCATTATATCACCAATTCAAAAATATCATCACCATTCCAACAAATTCAATTTCAATCATAGAGTCAATTCAACCAAAGCTAAGTTACCTTATTGTTACCACCACATTCAAAGTATCCAGTAAATCGTCCAATTCAAGATCAAATATCACTTCCCTAATATTCGTCAACTACGCAATACATCATATATCTCAATCCATTTTCCAAGAATCATAATTCATTTCAATTACAATCAATGCATTACCTTTCATTCTACACATTTGATTAAATCCAACAACAACAATTATCAGTTTCCAATCATATTAAATATCATTAATAATAATAAAATACATCAAAGCATATCATTAATCATATTTTAATCTAACATCAAAATACTTTATTTTCATACATATAATCAAATCCCAACAACAACAACTAACCATTTCCAATCACATACTTATTTTAAATATAAAAAATAATTATGAAACATCAACACATATACTTCTCACTCGTACATAAATATCAAATCTCAATACTTATTTTCCAACCATAATCATTAATCAAATAACAATATTTATCCATTCCATAGTCACAATAAGCATTAAGCAATCCTTCTATATGACAATTAACAAAATGTCAACTCAAAACACCAAAATTTGTTCTTTGGTGCATCAGGCACAACTCTTTGGATTTTCCACAGTGTTGTGGGTGAAGTCCTAAGGCATAATTCTTCTCAGAGAGATGATCACACCCCCATGGGGTTTACCACAACGATGTGGTGTAAACCTATACAATCATTCACAATTTTCCAGTCACATGCAATCCCTCTTCACTTCATCAAATCATTCACAAGTAATTACAAACTCCTTCAATCAACAATACAATCTCAAATACTCATCATTCTACATCAATTTCAAAAAGTAAACATTCCAAATCATTAATTTCACCAAACATCCATATTTCAAAATATTTCAAATTACAAATCAATCAATATTCATTTTAAGAACAAAACTCAAAATCCTCTATCACACCAAAAAACCCAATTTTTCATGACACTCAAATCATAATCAAAATTTCAATTGCTCAAAATCAATTAACTTCTCAACTATTAACTTATAATTTCTCAAATTAAAATCAAAGATTTAGTTTCCTTTACCTATTTCTCCTTTTCAAAGCTAACACAAAAAGGAAAAGAGGAAATTCACTCGAAGAAATTTCACAAAAACCTAACAAAAAGTCAAAATTAAACAGGAACCTTAGAAATTAGGATTTTCAAAGAAATTTCATTTTAATGGGAACAACAGGACAAAAAACAATCAAAAAAAGGTTCTTGATTCAATATCAAACTTATTTATAATAGAGATCACTCAATACCATGAGTTATGGAAGAGACTACGTTGAAATTCGTCAATTGGAGGCTAAACATGCAAGGCATGAAATAATGAGGGGAGAATTGAAGTGGTAGAATAAGAAAGTAATTGAAGAAAAAAGAAAGAAAAGAAGAAAGGGAAAGAAAGAAAAAGAAAAGAAAGTGAGGTGAATTTAGTGAGTTCCGTTATTCGCATCCCCTCTTAAATTGATTTCTAAAAACATTTCGATACTCAATCAAAACTCTTTGGAATCAAAGAATAATAATTATATTTCACTTTTCACCTTTAACTATTCTCTCAAAAGATATTAACTAATATTGATATTATGAATAAACTTTGTTATTCTCTCGTTACTATATTAATTTAATATAACTAAACATTAAATTATTATGCAACAAAAGTGTAAAAAAGTTTTACACTTATGTTTAATTAGAACTTTTTATTTACATGAATTTTAAAATATTTATCAATAAAATTAATAAATTTATCAGTCATATAAATAAATAATTATAATTGAATGATAGTATAAAATATTTTACTGTGCATAGTTATATTTTATGTTTTCTCTATTTTGATATTATACATTCTTTTGAGTACTGCCCCGCATTCTTCCAATTTCACTATGCATTTAAAATAATCTCTTCCATACTTCCTTCTCCTCCCATTACTTATTTATTTAACAATTTTTTATTACATTAATTTGAAATACACATCCTCTGGAATTTTTGTTGTTCATTTGGATGATCATGACATTCCATAAAAAAATACCACATACCTTTGTTCTTTCTCTTCTTTTCTTTGCATCTCTTTCTTGTGTCAATGGATTTTTTTTTGTAAGCTGTGTAAATGGATTTTATCCTACGTTTTTTCTTTTTTGTATTTTTTTATTTTCTTCTCCTTACGTCGTGCATCTGGCTCAAATTCCTAATAGACAAAAATGGCAAAAGTTGGTGATCTTGATGGTGGTTTTATGAAAAGGAGAAAGTGATTTAGGAATAATGAAAGAACCTCACAAAGCAATTTCGAAGACAGATATCACTTCATTCTGTACTCTTTATATAAAAATGTAAGAAAATGTTGCAGTGGTGCAATTTTAAAAGAATTTTGCTAATGTTAAATGTGAAACATTACTAAAGTAATTATGCGTGTGAAAATTTTTTTGTGAAATTACTTTTGTTTTATGTAAGTGGATTTTTTTATGATGTTTTGTAAGAATGCCATCTTTTTAAATAAAAAGAATAAAAATTTTAGTTGTCTGGTGCAATTACAACAACAAAAACAAGTAACTCAACAACCTTCAAGGTAAGAAAATTTTCTTTGTAATTTTTTTATATACTTAGAAAGTATAAAGCAATCATGTAAAAATGTTACTTCTATGATGACAACATTTTACATCGTATCATTTTCAATTCAATTCATTCGAAACTTTTGTTTTTTTTAATGCTAATTGCAAAAGGGGAGAAAGACACAAATTTGATTCATACTGTCTCCAAAATATAGCACTTTGTAATGTTTTAATTTTTAAAGTTAATTATAAAAACTTAATTAATTATAATTTGAGTTGAACAATAATATAGTCTCGTTCCAGACAAACGCAATTCTGTTCTGGTCATGCCAATTTATCTATACGGCCGTGGATAATTGTGTTTCTGGTTTGTTTCTTTTGGATTTGAATGGTTTGATATAGTTTTTGAAAAGAATTTTTTAAATAATTTTTAAATATTATTTAGAAAAAAAAAAAAAACTATTATCAAACAAATACAAAATTACTGACCGTTGGATCTGTAATTTTTCATTTATTTTATATTTTTGTTTTCCTAAAAGGCTTTTTCGACGCCGGAGTGAACGGGAAGAAAAACCCAAATGACGGAACCCTAAGTTTAAAATTGCCGATGCGGCACTGTAATATTTTTCCGATAGGTGTGATTCATGTCTCATCCATCTCCGATCATGAGGTCTCTCTTTGGTTTCCCTCTTGCCTGATTTCTTCTGTGTTTGGTCTCTCTGAAACCTTATACAAGCCTGATTTTTGCCTTTGTTTGGTTCCTCCGTACTAGGAGATCCTCGACTTAGACAAAGTGCCTGTGGGGTTTTGTTTCTCTTTTGCAAAGCGTGGTAGCTCAATTTTTCAAGTAACTGTGAATCACTAGACACATCTAACGGTCTATTGTTTAGTTGGAGAGCATCTCCAAAGGACTCCAGCAGGACCAAAGGGCAGCGTGTAGGCCTCCATTGCAGGTCGCTTCCTCTCGCCGTTGCCTGACAATATTTCCTTTCGCCCCCTTTTATCCTTTTGTTTGGGTATGTTAATTCACCCTCGTTACTCGTTTATCGAATTTCAACCTTACCTGTTTATTCGTGAAATTTTGTTCCCAATTCCCCTTCAATTTTACACATTCCCTACTCTTCTTACTTTCTTCCTTCTACTACGTTTCTTTGCGCTTGTTTGCTATAATTTTATACATCTTTTTTTTGTCTCTATTTCTGCGTGCTTAATTCTGTTTTCTCGCTGGCCATGCCTTCACTTATTGCACTTTTTGTGTTAAATAATATTTCTTGTTTATCGTATTTTTATTGTTATGCAGGCTTTGCTACAGTCTAGAAACCTAGAGAATGCTTTCAGGTGTGAAGTTCATTCCCCGGGATCAGGTGATTAGAGCTATCATTGATTATGTCTTGTTGTTTTTATTCCTATTTCTATCTCTGACAGCGTGTGTATTAGGTGCATGATGAGGACTTGGATTCTATCTCGAAGGAAAAGAAAAAATCAGATAGGAAGAGGGAAAAGAATAAGAGGAAAGGGAGGAGCTCTAGGGACAACTCTGATGATGATGATGGGCTTGATAAGATAAAGAAACGATCTAGAAAGAAGAAGTGGTATTCGTCAGATGAAGATTCTTCCATTTACACAACTGAAAGTGAGAGTGAGAAAGATGAAAAGAAGAGAAGGAGGAGAGTGAAAAAAAAGAAAATGGATGATGGTTTGTCACCTGATTCTGGTGAAAGGTCAAAAGCAAGATCACGATCCAGGAGTAGTAAAAAAGAATATACATTTGAGGATGAGGATGACACTTCATATTCTTCTGATGGTAGTGATAGTTTTTCGGGTAAACGAGGGATGTGCCAGAAGTCAGATAGAAAATATGGGAGTAAGAAGAACAAGATCAAAGGTGAAACTACCAGTGGCACAGTAGATTCTACAAGTGAAATGGAAATTGCAAGAAAAGAAATGGGATTGGATTGGATGCTTAGGTCTGAAAGTAAGAGGCCTGCAGTTACAGAACCAGAGGAGAAATTGTCAGAGATTCCAGTTGAGGAGGTATGTTTGAGTGGTTAAATTTCTTTCTGTTAAGTGTTAAAATGTGTAGCTATTCTGTCTGGTTCTATATTTTTATTCCTTTTCTGTTCTCACAGGATGATACGTTTGATGTGTATTAATTTGTGTTGCTTTTGTTTGAATTCTCTCTTTTATCAACTGCCATTAGTTGGGGTTGTTTTCTGCTATTTCTTACCAGAAATGAATGGATAAATAAGAAGGGAAGGACAAATAAGAAGGTTAGTCTTGTGGTAAAGTGGAGAGATGACTTGTGAGTTCGAATCTTTCCACTACCAAAACTAACACATTAATATCTAACATTTGCTTATGAAAAAAAAGAAAGAAGGGAAGGATAAATAACTAGGAATAAAATCAAAGAAGGAATCAAAGGAAAGAGAAACTTCTTTTCCCCCTTACGTTGCTATCTCCATATTAAAGAATAATGTGAACCAAAAGATAAAATAAGAGGAGAAAAATGGAAAAACTGATTGGATTTTATCTGAAAACTTGACAGGGTGAGCTAATGCCTTTCGAAGATAAAATATTTTTACCCTTTGACCTTCTTCTGCAAGAGAATTAATTTATATTCATGGATTTGTTATATTATTCACATATGGATTTTGTTAAAGATAAAAGTGCTGAATTAATGAACAATGTTTCAATTTCGCTGTTGTTATTCCAATAGTTGAAGTGCCCTGTCCATTTGTGGTTCGTCTTAAATGTTTTCATTTAGTTTGCAGCTTGTCTTTATCATTCATTCTCATGTAAAGTGATAAAAGGGCTAAGTTTTTTGTTGTTTTTTTTTTCAGTCAAAGAAGGTAAACCCTAAGGAACTGAATCCATATTTGAAGGATAATGGATGTGGTTACTCGGAAGAAAGTGACGGAGCTAAAGTTGGTGCTGACCAACTTCTATCTTCTTCCCTTGTTGGGGATGGAGGAGCAAGTTGGAGGCTTAAAGCCTTAAAGCGTGCACAAGAGCAAGCAGCTCGAGAAGGGCGGAACTTTCACAAGGTTTATATGCCTTGTTTTTAGATATTCCTTGTTCTTATATGAAAAGATATCTTTGTCACCCTGGAAAAAAATTGCTGTTTACTATATGAATATGTGTAGGTTGTGGAAGAAAGGTGGGGTTCTCTTGGTGAGTTGACTGCATCTGTTGCATCTCATGCAGCTGCCCCCGCTCGTGCTCATCTACGTGCTATAAAAAATAGACAAAGAGGGAAAACTGAAGAAAATTCACCAGATTCCGATAAGCATGGTCGAAATGATTCTAAAAGGGTAACTTTGATAACAGATAAATAAACTTTTTGCACATTTCTTTTTTGTTCCTTCAATGGGTTTTATGTCTGATAAATGTTATGGTGTAAATCTCATTTTTCTGGAATTTTGAAATATATTATTCCATTGCACTTTACTGAATTGACTAATGAAAACACTAGCAGGACTACCTAAAGGATGTTTCTCTTCAGCGCCACGAAATGAAAGCACCTAAAGTTCAAGATTCTTTATCTTGGGGAAAGCGAAAGAGCCAGCAAGTAGTAGGAGGAGAGGGTGCTGAGATCATCTCTGCTGCAGTTTCTAGCCTGAATAAGTTTGCTAATGATGGAAGCTTTATGCATGCTTTTGGTAGCAAGACAAGTAATAATTCTGATGGCTCTGTTTTGGAAAGTGTTGAATTGGAAAAGGTTTCATCAGAAGTAAACCCACCTCGAGAAAGAAATGAAGTAGTCAAGAATGAGATGAGTGCAAACCAGTTGGCAGCTAAGGCTATGCAACTTCGTTTGAAGGGAAAGCATGAAGAAGCTGAGAAACTGATGGTAAGACATAAAGGAAGAGAATATGATGCCTTTTCTAGACTTTGGTTGCCTCGTATCATTATTGCTGCTTAAACTATTTCATCATGCTCTTTTTCCCACTCAATCATTTCATGTGCCTGTTCAGTATTGAATGTGCAATTAGTTTATTCCTTCTTACCAGATTAGATAAAGTAGAAAAGGTCATAACAAACTTCTTTTTCCATAATTAGGATAAACTGGGTTTTTCTGTTCATAGTGCCTTGAAAAATCTGTAATGAATTGTGGACTGCCTTCATGGTTTCTCTAGTCTGTGCAACATTAACAAGTTTGCTTTCCATCAGTAGTTGCTACTTGTTAACTAAATTTTCTTTGTCACTCTTATTTTATCACTTACCCTGAAAACTATACATTTTATTCTTTCTGGACTTCTTTTCTTTCATGTTTTCTATTGTTCTTTTATTGGAAGTGGAATTTGTGAGATGGTATGAAACTTGGGATATGTTGAAAAACTTCTAGCTTAGTAATACTGGAAGAGTACATTATCTTTCTAGCCTAGTCTATTGACTTTACAAAAAACTGAAGTTGAGAGAATGTGAGGTTGACTCTGTCTTGTTAATATATAATAACCAATTTAAAGTTAAAATCCCTTGATTATAGGGATTAAATCTAGTAGTTACAACCTGAAAATCCTTCCTAATTACACAGCTGTCATATATACAAAGAAACATTGTATTCACATAGCAAAAATAAGGAAACAAAGAACATTTAGTATATTGAATTTATCATTTATCTACAAAGACTTGTCCTGGTAGTTTCTTGATTATTTTGATTTCATTGTCTGGTTTTTGTTCTTGTTTTGGTGGGCAGCAAGAAGCAAAATTTATGAACACAAAGCAGGGAAATCAAGATCATACAATTAGGCCAAGAGCTGACGGAAATTCTAGCAGGTATTTTTCCGTCTTGGAATTATTTGTATTTTTTTTTTCTTCTTCTTTATCCCCATACCTATTTGATTTGTTTATTTCTGATGTGAAAACCATGTTCACAAGGAGAAATTTCTTATGTTGCAGAAAAAACTGGGCAGCTCTTTTTATTTTATTTTATTTTATAGTTTGCATTTCTTTATTATTCCTTTTAAGTTTGTAAGCAATGTTTGATGTGTTGCATTATTATTATTATTTGTTTCTACAGCTTTATTTATTCTGGTAAGAATTCACTATTTACTATGTTTTTAGTGTTGACATTTTGCTTTTTGTAGGTATGCTATGCAGAAGATATCTGCTGAGCAGAAGAAAGGAGAGGACGATGCTGATATGCATCTTGCTCGCAAGATAATGCAGAACAAGCAGTTCAGGGCTTCTACTCAGGCTGATGATGAATATGACTTTGAGGATGGTCCAAGCAGAAAGAGTAGAAAGAAGCAAGGAGGTGATGATCACAAGAGCATGCAAAAAAAGACAAGTCGATTCTTGACTCAGCAAGAGCGCTGCCACTTCTGTTTAGAAAATCCAAATCGGCCCATGCATCTTGTTGTTTCAATAGCAAACTTCACATATCTTATGTTGCCACAGTGGCAGCCAGTGGTGCCTGGTCATTGCTGCATTTTACCGATTCAGGTGACTTTAATTTCTGCTACTGCCAGTGTTTCTTTCAGAGTTGAAAACAGTGTGGGCTTGTTGTTTATTGAACACAATCCCTGCAATATGAGTGATTAAGTTCTTTACTTGATGTTTTTTCTTATAGACAAATACGCTATTTGACAAGATTCGACATAGAAATATTCCTAGATGATATGGATCCAGGAGAATATTCAAATATACTATAGTAATGAGAATTGAAGTGTATTTGAAGCTGTTCTTTGGAAATTGGGATAATAATTTGGATGATTATTATTATTGTATGCGTTGGAACTTGTAAGTAACATTAAGCTGTATAAATGTGATGTAAGTTGAAAGTGCTCAACAGATTTTTGACCCAGTTGGTTTGTGCCATAAGAAACTGAATTACTTTTTATTTTCATGGAATTTTACATTTATAACTTTGTCTTCTTTTATCTGACAGCATGAATCAGCTACTAGAACTGTCGATGATAATGTGTGGACAGAAATTCGAAACTTCAAGAAGTGCCTAATTATGATGTTTGCTAAGCAGGAGAAGGAGGTTGTGTTTCTTGAGACTGTGATGGGATTGGCACAGCAACGGCGGCATTGTATGGTTGAGTGCATTCCTTTACCCCAAGATATTGCCAAAGAGGCTCCTTTGTACTTTAAAAAGGTGAGATGCCAAAGATTATTTTATTGCACAGTACTTTGCTTAATTTGATGCTTTTCATTTATGCATCCGAAAAATGAGCTATGTACTAGGCTGCACTTAACTGCATAATAGCGATGTGTTCTTAAAACCAATTTGAAATTAAGGGTTTTTTTTTTTTGAGAAAATATTTTCTATTTTCATTTTCTAAAAGCAGTTTTCATATTCATGTTTTCAACTTTTAAAAAATGTTTGTTTTCATTTGATACTTTTTTATTTACAAAAAATAAAATTGTTAAATTTAATTGGTTTTAGTAAAATACTATAAAATATTTATATATATGATTTAAAATACATTTATATATAGTTTTTGTTATAATTATAAATATATTATTAAGTTTTTACATAATTTTGATATTTGATATTTTGAAGATGTTTTTAAAGAAAATGTTTTCTAAATTGTAACCTATTGTTTCCTTTTTTCTACAAAATTAAAAATATTTTCTACAAAATGAAAAATAGAAAATGTCTAAATCAAACGGGTCTAATCTTTTATTTCTTTCTTGGTTTCATTAGCTATTTATCTGAACTAATTATACCAGTCTTTATAGTCATATCTGATGCATAGTAGTGAATAGTTTTATAGCAGGATAACGGAGCTGCCCTAGAGTGATAAAACAAAACAATATAGTGTTGACCACCCGTTATAAACTATATTACTTTTTAAGCTATTTTAAAATTTAAAATGGTTGTGGTTTTGGATGCAGTTTATGGTTTTACTTGCACATTTGTCTTATTTTTTGTAATTCGGAAATTATGTCCCCCAATTTTTAAAAATCTGTAAATTTTTGCGTAATCTCTAAATTAAAACGTTAACAAGAAGGAAACAAATGTTGACTTCCATGTTAACTTAATTGGGGGACATGGAACATGATTACAAGTTAATTAAAAGGTAATAACCAATTAATTAATTATAAAAATAAATATTAGGATTTTTTATTTTTTATTTATATTTTGATTAGTTAATCTTAATTGGTTAATCATCTTTCAATTAACTCTTCAATTTCCCTATTTGCAAAAATTGTGGACAAAATTTGTAATGAAACCTAAATATAAACTACTCCTACAATCTACCACTAAAGAGTTATAAAGAGATAAAAATGTAAACTTTGATATTTTTTATTCGTAAGGATAGGTAAAGAAGAATACACTTATATAACCTAAAAATATCAACAACTAAATAATGAGCCTACAAGTGTTATCATCTAGTATTTTAGAAAAATAAAATAAAACTAACAAGAATAAATAAATACAATAATACTTTAAGACTATCATATAAAATCCTTCCCCCACTTAATTTTTCTTCTTTTGAACCTCTTTAGGTCCATTCTATCATAATGAAACCTAAATGATATTTCTATTATTGCCCAATTCATGTAGTTTCACTTGAGAATTGGTATACTAGATCCATGGTAACTTGTGCTTTGTTGTGGACGATTGTCTTCTTTCAATTCATTAATTATTACTTCATTTAATATTGTTTTTTATTTTTTACGTGTATAAAATTTTAAACTCTAAATTGGGTTCATCTCAGGCCATTGATGAAGCTGAAGATGAGTGGAGCCAGCACAATGCGAAGAAACTTATCGATACAAGTCAAAAGGGATTGCGCAATTCAATTCCGAAGCATTTTCCATATTTCCATGTTGAATTTGGTCTAAATAAGGGTTTTGTCCATGTCATTGATGATGAAAAGCAGTTTAATAGCAACTTTGGCTTGAATGTCGTAAGAGGCATGCTACATTTGGCAGAGGAGGATATGTATAGGCGACGACGCTATGAGGCAGTGGAAGTACAAAAGCAAGCAGTTACAGACTTTTCCAAAGAATGGAAACATTTTGACTGGACAAAACAACTTCATCAAACTTAGTAACAAACTTTGATGTAAGAACTAAGTTTATGTATCTATCTTTACTAATAGAAATGAATTTTGTACTGTAAACCACCCTTTCCAAAAATAGAAAAAAATGAAAGATTGATTATTAGCTGTGATGGTACTGCATTGTCGACTCAGTAGTCAGTACAAGAATTACTCTAAGAGAAGCATGTGAATGCCATTCTGGTTTTAGGAGCTAATCAGCAGTTGGGTATCTTATGGAAGCACAATTTTCAAGGGGGAGGAAAAATAAATTGTGATGAGTAGAATTGACTTTGGAACCATTGTTTTACAATTTTGGTTAAGTATAATTGATTTTGAGTGAGATTTACAATTTATTATTTACATTTATATAAAGCAGTTTCATTTTATTAATCAAACAAAAATTAGGTTATATTATATTTAACGTATCAGTTGAAAATGTATTTTAAATTCAAAATTCTTGATCAATTTTATAAAAAATCTAGAACAAAAATTTTTAATTTCTTGTAATAAAAATAATTAGGTGAAGTTCACATTTAGATAGTTTGGATTTATGGTAGATAATAAAACAGAATGAATTGAAATATAATAGATATAATACAAATGAAGTGATTAGATTAAAAATATCATTATATTGTGTGGATGATTTATATTTATAATAAAATGGAACAAATATTTAATTTTCAAACCACTTTCTATTTTATATGTAAAATCAATTATAATCAAAATAATTTTTTCATTTAACAAATTTACTAAAAAGTGGTTTGGAAACAATCAATATTATTTCAATGAAACAAAAATAGTTTTTATAAAGGAGAAAAATAATGAAAATAACCAAAAAAAGAATATAAGGTGTTGTTTGTTTTGGTTGTTTTATGTTTTTATTTTCAGAGAAAACAAAAAACAATAGTGAAAATATGTTTTGTTACAATTTAAAAAATATTTTCACCGAAAACATTTTCAAGAAACAACTGAATACAAAAAAAAAATTGTTTTCAATGTTTTCAAAAGTTAACACTATATGAAAATTTAATAATAACATTGTAATTATATAAAAAAAATAATATATAAATGTATTTTTAACTATATATATAAATAATTTATAATATTTTTGTTAAAACTGATTAAATTTAACAATATTATTTTTTGAAAATAGAAAATATCAAATGAAAATCAACATATTTTATAGATATTGAAAACTTGAATAAGAAAACAGTTTTCAAAAAATAAAAAAAGAAAATGAAAATAAAACATTTTCTTAAACCAAACATCACCTAAGTTTTTGAAAATAATGTTACAGATAAAAAAGTTTGAGATAAAGGGTTATGCTGACAGTATAAAAAGTTTTATATTATTATTCAATTTCAAATTCTTCGTAAATGATATGCTTATTAACTTTATCAATTAATACTTAAAAAGTCATAAATAATAGATACTAATTAGGTACCATGTAAAACTCATTTAAGTGTATAAAAATTAAACTCGGTTTGTTCTAAATTTTCAAACTTTCAACTCATCTTTTTAAAATAGCTTATAATCTAAAACATTATAACCTTGATTATAATTTTTTCTAAACATACTCTTCATTTATTGTTTGGAGAGGGAATGTGACTATAAATTATAATTTTTATTTTCTGTATATTTTCTTTGTTCCATTTTCTATGACATAGTTTATTAAAACAAACTAATTAAGAAAATAAAATAAATTTATATATTAGTATTAAATTTGTTTGTAACTAGTATTTTTCAAACTTGTTCCTAACATTGGAATCCTAAGAAGAGTCCATCAATCTTCTCAAATATTTATGTGAGAGAAATTGATAATTTAAAATCACATTTAGTTATGGATTAAAATGAATAAAAAATAATTAATTCACAAATCAGTTGAAAAGAAATATTATAAAAGGGGGGCAAATATTTCTTAACTGTGTCTTATTAATAATAATGAAGGAAATACTCTACTACTCTTGTTTTAAAATGACTATTTTTTTATCACAAAGACAAAGAGATTTATACTCAAAATAAAGTTAAAATAGTAATTTTAAAATTATTAAATATTCATTCTATTATGTACACCCTAAATTAGAGGGGAAGTAATATCAGAAAAACAATAAAATGGAATAGATATATTCTCATTCCCTTCCATAACTTTCATCCCCATGCAACCAATAAATATATTCTCATTCCCAAATTTTAGAATACAATAATCATTTCATCACCCAATTTTTGGAGGGCACAAAAAGGAAATATCAATATATGTGTGCGGGCGTGCGCTAGTAGTTGCAGCAGGTTATTTGAAAAAAGCATGACTTAACTAGTAAATGATACTTAAATTGCACAGTTCACAACTTTCACTAAAAAATATTAATTCGAATGTCTACTTATCATAGAATACATGAACAAAAATGGTTAATATAAACACCTAATAACTAAAGCCTTTTCTCCGAGAGCAGGAATATAATAACACCAGTAACACCAGTATTTTAACTGCAGATCGATTCCTGCAAAACACCATGGTGTCATGCATCAGTTACAACATACTAAAGAAAACAAGTATTGCAGGTAATCAAGACTTCATGGAGAAAAGGAAAATCCTCTGCAGCAGTTCCTGCTTTGTGTTAAGTGGACTTACTTTAGCCAAATTCATCTCTAACCTTGCCAGGAACACAAGCAGCTAATTGTCATCAGGTTTCTTCAAGTTCAAACAATTATCTGATGCTTGCCTAAACAGCTCCTGAACCCGATTCAATTCCTTCTCTGACATCATGAGCACCAAACTGTTAGGTAGAGTCACATGTACCTTCTCAAAAATCCTAAAAGCCAAAGCACAGGTCGTTTAATATTGTTGAATTTCAGTACAAACAATAAGTGAATGCATGTTACAACACTTCTTATTTTGATTTTTGGGAATCTTAGTGTGAATAAGAACTGCACATAAAGCGAATTAGGACCTGTTTGAGTACGCTTTTCTAGAAGTACTTCTAGGGGAAGAAAATACATAGAAAAAAGTTTAAAAAGATCCTTCATAAGTTTTTTCTAAAAGATGCGAGACTTCTTTCAAGCTAATTTTAATTAATATATAAAAAGTTTTCTTACATAACTTTTTTAAAAAATATGGGACTTTTTAAAAATTAGCTTGTAAAAAAAGACTCATCATTTAAAAAAAGTTATGAAGATATAGTTTTGACTTTTTTTTCCTCTAAGTACTTCGTTAGAAAATCATTCAAACAGACCCGTACTACAGCCCTATAAATACACAAACAAATTACTTTTGTATATTATATATGAAAATTGTGCTCCGGGACATTTTTTCCAAAAATCTAACTTAAAAATCATTCTTGCTATTTAACATGAATTTAACCTTTCATGTGTTATAAAAAAACATCAAGATAGAAAGATCAGACTTCTGATATAAACAGAGGAAAGGACACAAACCTGCAGCTTCTAACTGCTTCTGAAGTTCTTGGCCAATTGCATCATTTTCAGCCTGGAAAGAAAAAATGCAGAAACTATGTAAACATAAACAGTTCCAATGTGTAAGTACACCATTCAAGCACATATAAAGAACACTTAGTGAGTTGTGAGTTCTATACTTGTAGTTCTGAAATCCTCTTAAGCTGTGCTTCTTCACCAGACTCACATATTGGAAGCGCTGCAACCAATGCATCAAACTGCAGAAGAAACCACTTATTTCAACAATGAAGGCATGATATATAGCAAAGTACATGACATAAGAAGTAGAATACAGACTTAACCCTAATTGGTTAATTTTGTTCTATTTCTATGCATATATCTAATCTTGGTTTATAATTTGAGTCAGCATTATGCATGTTATCATCTAGAAGAACCATGCAATTGGAATAATGGATACCAGACATTAATTCAAGTTTTATGTGAGAAATAATGCCATATGAACCCATGTCAGTCTTGGAATACGTTTCATATAATTATCTTTGGTAGAATATATTTCTGAAAAATTACTTCAGAAGATTTTTATGATTGAGACTTTTTTCTTATGGTAAACAAAGAATATATTAAGAAAGGAGAGATCAATGCATGAGGACAAAGTTTTTATGTTTGGGACTTTTTCATATTTACCTCAAATATAATTTTCTATATATCTGTCTACTGGTTCAGTGATGTGTGCAGTGTTTCATTAGGCATAGCTAATGTTCATAGTCTACTGGTAACAAGTTACATTCTCTCTTCATTAAGGAAGATAAAACAACTCAGATTCAATTTTGAATACCTGCTTAGCTGCCTTCACCAAAGTAGAACTCATCAATTTTGGCTGTTCAGAAAAATTTGCCCCATCCTCTGTAGGATGGGCAGGAGGTTCAGGATAATTTGGTGACAGCCGATTAGGAGGGGCATCCCTTTGCAATGTCCCAATGGTATTAAAAGCTAAATGTGCAATCAAATTAACCTGTTCTTGTAACTGAGAAATTATATCCATTACAAGAACGATTTTTTAGAGGAAATTTTGACTCACTGAATTGTAACTGCAACATAAAGGACATACAAAGGTTATGCAAGGTTGTCAAACTTGAAAGTTGAATCTGTAAGTAAAGTAGAGGAACCCTTGTAAACTCTTACCTAATACAAAAAAATATTATAAAAACCTATAAATGACATATATGCTTATCTTGAAAATATAATACACCATGAATTATGACAATTAGCAACAAGGTAAAATTTAATTGAATATCTGAAGTTGAGACCAACCCCCACTCCACCACACAAAAAGGGATGCAATCAAATTCATGTGATCAAGGGAACAAATGGGAAATTGTTGGAAGAAAAAAGAAAGCAAAAAATCTGAAGCAGAGCACAACAGAGGTGGTTGGTTACACATTAAAGGAGCCCAAAAGTAAAGGGAAAAAACAAACCCTAGTTAAAAGGTGCAATTTTGGGTTTGTTAATTCGGCCGAGTTTGTATTTCGTTAAAGAACAAAGAGGATGAAAGTCGAATTTGAAAATTGGAGATTGAATTATGGTTTGGTCAAATGAATTGATTGAAAGGAAATAATATGAGAGATTCATGAATTCTAGAGAAAATCTTACCTTAGTCACTACTCATTTCGTCTGTTGTATTCTGATTTTGAAACTATTATCCCTATTCAACTGAATGGACTCTTGGGCTGGGTAGGATAGGGCCCAATTCTGCTAACTGTCCAATTAGGTACAAACATAAGAAAACATTTAATATATTATCATATAAAAAGATTTTTTAAATAATAAACGAAAATATTATCATTATTACACCATTCAAAATTGTCAGAATCACTCCCCTATAAAATAAATTGTTTTATACAACTAAACTCTATAATAAATAAATAAATGTGTGTATATATATATATATTATAATTAAAATGTATGATACTCATGATTGTAGGCTCTAATATGAATACTTGATTTTTCATCTTTGCTTTTATCTTTCCTGCTCAAATATTTTGTTCTCTCAGAGTTTTATCACTATAAAAAGTCTTCAAGGCTTTTGATAACTAGTTGATGTGCTTGATGGATTTATTTTGAGGTCATTGCTCTAAGCACACTAATATTAGTGTTAATCTAAAGACTTTGTAAAAGATTAGGGCATGATGAATTGAAACTACCACTTTCTTATGTGCAATGTAGAAATTGTGATGATAATTTGACTTATGAAAAAAAGTTATCTGAAAAGTTTCCAAAAAGCAATTTTGAATCTTTAAATTAACTTTTTTTAATTGAATCTTTCGGTTAACTTAATTTTCATATTATTTATTATTTAAGTATAATGATTGATTTATTTGGCATTATAGCACATAATAAATAATTTATATGTTTGATGACTTCTTATTAGAATTTCATATGACTAATATTATTTTAAAAATAAAAATCATCACTTATTAGACTAAAATCTCTTCTAAATGTACGATCTTATTGGTTTGAGTTTAATCAATTAACCAATTTGTCACACTAATTTGTTGATATTTTTAAAATTCGATAAGTGATTAAATTGTACAAAATAATAATTCAAGTTAATAATAATTGAATAAGAACGTAAAAAATAAATAAATATAATATTATAAATTTAAACAATAGAAAAAAAATTATTGTACAAGTTCTTAACCATCAAAATAATTATAATATGCATTAAAAACATACATAAAAGTCCAAATAAAACATACATAATTAAGTTTAAATTCAGTAAAAATATAGCAATGCCAATTAAAATAAAAAGTTCATATTTAGTAAAAAAAAAAAGACAAATTCGTATAACATATAAATAAGTAAATCATATGTTTTATAAGAAAAAGTTTATAATAAATAATAAAATAATTTACACCCATTTGCAAACTTTATTAAATATGTGATTTATTTTTTTAAAAAATAGACCATACACAAGTTGTAAGTTAGTTTATTCTTACATTACCTCAAAATATCATACCAACGATATTTTTTTAAATATTTAACACAAACATATTATAAATAGAATCATAAATTAATTAATTAATTATAAAAATAAAATAATGATTTATAACTTGTACACATATGCTGCTCATAGTTGAAATTACAAAAATAAATTTAAATTATATATAACTACAAAAATACAAATTCAAATTAAATGCAAAATTTTAAATTTTAAACATAGTGTGAAGCTTTCTAATCAAGAAAGTGAAGTTCTAACTTAATCATAGGGGTGGCAAAATGGGCAGACACGCCCCATTTCGGCCCACCCCGCCTTTGCCCCGTCAAAAATAAGTTGGGACGAGCCAACTTTCCATTGTTAGGTTGGGCCAAACCCTTGGTCTACCCCACCATTAGGCGGGTTAGCCTGTTGGAATTTTGAACAATTGTTTTCTTTTTGTTATTTTTAAAAAAAATATAAAATTTTATTTCAAAATAAATTTTTATTTTCTAAAAAAATTCATGATTTTACAAAAATAAATAGAAAAATAAAAAAAATAAATCTTGCATAATTGATTTTATTTTTTTGACAATATTATGTTTTTACACAAATAAATAATAAATAAATTCATGACAAATTTTATTTTATTTACTTAAAAAAGTCATTTTTATAAATTCTATTAATAATTTATTTTATATTTTAATTATTATAATTATTTTTTTTAATTTATATATATTATATTTTTTAAAAATAAAATAAAATATTGACGGGTTAGCATGCCAAAACAGGACAATGGGCCAAAGAATTATAACTCAAACAGCCAAAATAAGGATGGGTTGACTGGCTGGACACATCCCGTTTTACCATTCCTACTTAATCATATTATATTATCATTATTATACTTGTTATTTATCTAGTGTGCTCCAAACATGGATGAAATTATAACTTGGGTTTATAAGTCATAAATTTACAAGTTATTCAATCACAATTCTCTACTTATAAAATTTTAAAACATTTATTGTAAAAGTCAATAAATCCATCAATTTTATGGTGAGTTGTGATGAGATGACATTTAAAAACGTTTCTTTGTATTCTTTACGTTTACATAAATTTAAAAGGAAAAATAGAAATAGTGTCAAGCTCAAATAAATCTTATTTTATTATACGAACTTAGATTTTTTAAATTCAATCTAACTCATTTTATTGGATCATGTATTAGCACATTGGACTTTTCCATCTTATCATGTCATATGATAATATTCTATCAAATATAATAGTATAAACTATAAAGTGTATAAACTATGAGTGTGAGATAAGATAAGAATAAGGTGAATTACATTCAAATGATAAAAATTTTGTTTTATTAAAATTATATTTTATTTATGCAGTTACTAATTAAAATTTATAATTATAATTTGAATTAAAAAATATAAAATTGTGTTTTATTTATGCAGTTACGTTTTCTTAAAATTATAAACCAAATTTTATAATATTTTAATTTATAATTTTTATAAAAACATTTTAATAGTAATACTAATTTTTTAAACATTTAATTATAAGAATAAAATTATTATTATTATAATTTGATTTATAATTTTAATAAAATACTTTAATAGTAATACTATTTTTTTAAAAAAAATAATTATCAATATAATTTAAATTTATGACTAAAATTATATTATTATTATTATCAATCTATTATAAAGAGTATTGATAGCAACATGCTCTCTAGTACATACTTTCTAACATACAATCTATTATTAATTAAAAAGTATTTAATAATAAATGAAACTTACATAAATTTATATTTTTTATAGTGTGGATCATTAACAAAACCCTAATTGCCCTAGGTTTTGTAAAAGCATACAAAAGTCCCCCCTATAGGGTTGACCTTAGAATATTTTTTTTCTTCTTTTAATATATTAACAATAGGTGTTTAATTGCAGAAAGAAAAAGAAAGAAAGAAAATTCGTAAACAAATTCACAGGAAACAATAACAAATTCGTAGAAACCAAAAAGATTGTAGACATAAAATTTGCAGAAATTTAAGAATTTGCATATTGAAAGATATTACAGAATTAAAGATATTGCAGAATGAAAGAATTTAGAATTAGAATTAAAATTGAAAGCGAGAATTGAAAACAATGGCAAGATAGATGGAAAACAGGAATTAAGAACATTAGAACCAAAATCGAAATTGCTCCTACCATGGCCTAACATGCAAATGTCAATTCTTGATCAAGAATCATGCATGAGAAAATTGAGAGGTAAGAGAAGAATGCAAACTCGGAACCAAAAAAAATCTAGAACTGAAAATTGAAAGCTGAAAACTGAAATCCTAGAGAAAAGATCTTCTCTCTATAACAATTCTCTAAAAAAAACTTTTACAAAAAATTCTGAAAATTGAATGAGAGTGATTGTGCTTCAGGTCCTCAACCCTACTAGGCTTTTACTCACACGAATAATGGGCCAAGAAATGGGCCAATGGGCCTAAAACTAATTTACATAAAAATGCAATGCCTAAAACAAATTATCTAGATTTCTGCCCGAACTTCCAAAAATCCTAAAAAATATATATCCAGACTCCAAACGCCATGCTCCAGATATCCAAATTGAAGCCCTAGAAGTCAGGAATTCCATGCAAAAAGAATCATCCAAAAATAAGGTCTACGGAAAAAGTTATAGCCAAAACACTAGACAGTATTAGGACAGAAATAATGCAGAATTTACTAAAAATGCAACTTATAGGTATATTTTATTAAAAATATTATTTTATGCATAAAAACCTAAATGCATGCTAAATGCATGAAATAAATAAGAAAGAACACCTTAGAAGATATAACAAGAGTATACATATGAACATATAAAATGAATCATCAATCATCTAAAGTATAATGTGGTAAAGTAAGAAGCTTATCGGTTAATATAAGATTCAAACTATAGACATTCCAACAATAAATACTTACACATTTTTATTATCAAAATGTTATATATAAAACTTTTAAATTATATAAGTTATTGAAAATGTTAATTATTTATATGTTAGATGTCAATTGAGAGACGGAAGCAATACTATGTTCTAGAAGGATAATTGGTGTGGGGAGGAGTTTACGAGAAGGTTTTCCAAGGTTATTTGAGCTAGTAAATGAGAAGAACATCTCAGTTAGGGACATGTGAGGGGAAGGAGACGAGATGAAATTGGAATGGGAGGAGACGCCTCTTTGTTTGGGGAGGTGAGAAGTTTGGAGAACTGAATCAATTGTTGGCCTCTGTGTAAGATTGAATGAGGCCTCACAGGATCTTTGGAGATGGGAAGTAGAAACGACAAGGTTGTACACTGTAAAGTCAGCTTACAAGTTACTAGAGTCAGTTGGGTTTGATCATAAAGATTCATTCTTCAAAGTTCTTTGGGCGAAAGGGATCCTACAAAGGTGCAATGTTTAGCTTGGAGTCTAGAAATACACAAAATGCTAACAAAAAATAATATAAGGAAGCAAGGAATTTTACAGGACAATTTGAAGATTGTGCTCTTTGTGAAGAGCTAGTGGAAACAGATTATCACCTGTTTTTTGGCTTTATACTTTCTATTGAGGTATGGTCCCAATTATGTATTTGGTGGGACATTTCCACGTCATTACACAATGGTTCCGACAACACTGTTTACAATTTTTAGGTCTTATCAATGGAACTTTGTATCTAAAGGTCTTTTATTTGATTTGAGAGATTATGACATATCTGGAAGGCTAAAAATGCTAAAATTTTCAAAGACCAATAAGTGGATGCAAATGATGTAGTTCATGCAATGCAATTATCAACATGAGAATAATGTCATACAATAAAGTTGACAATACATTTATGTGCAAAATGGGCTTTGAACCCTAGGTTTTGTGTGTAACCTTTTAATCCTTATTTTGTTTTTGTCATGAATTGAATTTTATTGTATCTTAGTAGCTAGACATTTCTTTTGCTTTCAACTACATCTTTTATTGTAATAATATTCTTTGGTTTACCGGAAAAAAATCATTTATAGGTTATTGTTTTTCTGTTACTAATTTTAGAAATTGACTTTTTTAATTTAAATATTAATAAAATAATCTCAATCCTTACTAAAATTAAAAATATAATAGTATAAATAATAAAATTATTCGATGCACAACATTTTATTCCTTACCTTCCATTCCATACCATAATGCGTCAAAAACTAAATTACACCACTACGCAACATTTCGAATTTAGCAATCAGAATTAAAAAAAAAAAACTAAAGCACAATAAAAAGTCTGAGATGAATTTTTTCTTCTTTTCCTTTTTTTCTTTTTTCTGTTGTGGAATACCAAAAGGATTTCAGAACATAAAAAAGAAAAGAGAAAAATATTCAAATAAACTAAAATACAATGATGGTGGGTGAATATGAAAAATGGATTTTATGTGATGAATTCTATAATTAAAGGACTATATTAACTAATAAATTTTTTATTTTATTTTTATTTCACTTTAAAGATTATCATAATTCATAAACAATGTCAAAAGAGTGAGTTGTTAACAATTTTTTATATTATAAAACAATATATTATATTTATATGTTGCAAATAAATTTTATTTTTCATAAATAATGTATTAAACTATATAAAGAGAAAAATAGGAAAACTAACCTTGATTATCCTAATTCAATTTCCTCCTCAAGATAAAAAAGAGAGGAAATAAATCGTCTCTAATACTGAAGAGGTCTAATAGAAAAGAGAAAGATCCCATGTGAGTTTCACTATAGTAGATCTCACATGAAAACTGTGTTTTTCTCTCTCCTACTAGACCTCTAGACCTCTGCACCATTGGAAAGGAACTGGACTAAAAAATGAGACTAATAATATATAATAAATTATAGAATAACAAGATTATATTGTATTAGCGGAACATGACTATCAAAGAATTTCTCCCTGCACCTCCATAATTTCTCCCTACACCTTTATAAAGGTAGGAAAAGTCTCAAATACCTCAGGTAAAAAAATAACTTTAATACTAGTAAAAAATTTACAAATTTTTTTAGAAGTCTGGATAGGGATTTCCAGACTCAGTCCGGACAGGTGTTTCCGGACTCAATCCAAACAAGGGTGTCCAAACTCAGTCTAGACAAGGGTATTCGAACTTGTAAAATTGAAAATTTTTTTATAAATTCAAACAGAGGTGTCCAGATTTGTAAAAAAAAATTGCAAATTTTTTTACAAGTCCAGATAAAGGTGTCCAGACTTGTAAAAAAAATTAATGTATCGAGAGAAAATAAACACAAAATTGAACCACAAAGAACAAAACAAACACAGATGAGATGGAAAACAATGCACGAAGAAGAAGAGAAAATCATTGATTCAATGGAAAAAAAAATTAAGTCGTGCAAGATGAGCAAACGAAAAAGATGTGAAACAAAAGGCGTACAAAACAAAAGAAAGGTGAGATGAAAGAGAAAATAAAAAGATTCATGATAATTAAATTTTCACTGCTTTTATTAAAGGGTTTTTGCCATTTTAAAAAATTAAAAAGATGTAGGAAGACTTATTAGAATGTAAGGAGAAATTATCTAACTATCAAATAGCCCTGAAGCAATGGAGACTCTGTTTTATTAATTACATGACGCAAAAATTGTTAATTTCGCGAACGAACAAACTCCTAACAAGTCATACTATGAAATGTTCATACAATTTTTCAATAAATTCTTTTAACACTATTTGTAATATCCACTTTTTAAACTAAATTATTTTTCTGCCTAGAATATTATTATTCGAACAACACTTTTTTCATTGTATCATTCCCATCACGTGAATCATCTAATCACACGATTCTGTATAAAAAAACAAATTACTAACACAATTCTCTATAGCTGCTGATAAAAAAAAGAAAAGGAAAGAATTAGAAGTTTAAATCTTTCCCGGCAGAAACTAATAAATATTAATTTATTGATAAAAATTTTTTCTTCCTGTTGTACTTTTATAGCACAACAACACAACTAAACACGCATTCTTATCATTCTGTGCAACTCTTCTGACTGTTTGGACTTTCAAAAAACAATCTGTTAATTAAAAAAAAAAAAAAACTAGGTTAGAATAAAATGTGCACCCGTTTGATTTGATGAGTTTGCAAAACTAATAAGCTTGCAAACAACTTTCAAAAACGAGACCTCTATTTAAGAAATAGCTGGATACTCTGGCACCAACTGGTGAGTATGCAAACCAAAAGGTTGACCACAGACTACTCTACAAATTTTAAATATTGGGGGTCTCCCATAGACTATTGCAGAACGGGTTTAGATAAAATGGCTCACATACAAGAGCTAAACTTTTAACTACGTTGACAAAATGTTTGAAAAACTAATAGACAACTTTCCAAATTGAAGATTTTTTTTAAGACAAAGTAATTGATATAAAATGAATGTCCAATTATAATCACATCTTATGATCCAGTGCATATGACAAATGAACCTTTAATCTGGCTATGAGACTACCAAATTTCCTCGCTTCATGATCAATCCTAATGAATTGTTACCTATTAATTATGTTAATTAAGAACCGGTTACCACTACCGAAAAGGTACAAAATATGTTTTACTACAAGAACATAATTCTAACAGTTCAAATAGAATCATATATCAAAATCTATCTTCAGCCATCAACACTGATGTTCTCTGTTTACACAAGTAACCGATAATAACCAAATCTTATTCCACTTAGTGAAGTAGCCTATATGGTTAAAGACCGAAACTGCAGAAATATTGTTAACACAAGTAAGCTAATGAACAAAATGGAAATAATGACCACTGGAGCTTGCAGACTAAACAATCTCAAACTAGTGAATCTGTCGAGAGTCAAAGGGCTCAAATAAGTCGTACAATCTAAGACATGTAAGAAAACAAGCACAAAGATTCAGGCCAACAGACAAGAAGAAGATGGAAGAATAAAGGCACAAATAAATAAAAGCTCAAAGTGAAATCTACTATAGCAAAATAGGATTTAACACGACCAAATAATCTTTAATCAAGATTAGCTGCAAGTTAACTTAAACATAAAGTTTCATAAGATATCCCTAAAAAAGATGAACACGAGAATAGGTGTGCCTTCTCTAAAATACCAAACCTGGTCAATTCTGCAGTAAATTGGCAGGCACAAACTGCCATCAGCACAAAATTTAAAAGATAAAAAGATAAATTTCTCAATATAGGGATTATAACATCACAGAAAAGATTGTAGACCATCTACCTGCCTCGTCCCATTCAAAAACACATCAGGCTTAAGCTGCAAAGCCGTTCCCACAAGTCCAAGTAGAATTTCTGTTGTGAAAAAACAGCAGAATCAAAAACAATAACCATCCCAACCATTACCAGAAATAATCTAGGTTAAGGACATAATAACAAAATAAAACAACCTCGTGACTAAAACCCAAACAAGATACACCAGTTAAAGGGTACATATGCTCAGCAACAATCAGCCTTCTAACCAACTGTCCAAGTGTGTTCTTGTACGAACATATCAACAATAAGACAACCTAAACACTAGGAAAAAAGACAAAACCAAAAGAACACCCCAAATCATCAGACCATATTGATTATTGCAAGAACACTGAAACTGAAAAAATAAAATAAACAAATTGATATGCAAACGATCCCTCCCTGACAGTGAAGGAGCTTCAAGTTAAAAAAAAATCAGTAACTTCGCAACAAATCAACTGAAATTCAAAAAGAAAGCAATAATCAGTGATGCTAATAATTTGAATTGATCATTTTAAATAAAGGAACCACTACTTCCCATTCCCCTCGAGAGAAGCGCCAACGAGTCAAAATCTGTATTCCAGAATTAACATCAGTATTCCAGACAGAAGTAAAACACCTCATGATGTCTCACAATACAATAAAGCTAATGTATTCAACATAAAATTCAGGAAATAACATCATCTAGTCTATCAATATTATAAGAATCCATATGCCTCAGAATAAGGCAAAGATTACAACAACCTTCTCCAAAGGAAACAAACGGATACACCAGTAATATATGCTCATCTCTTTCTACCACCACGCTCTCTTAAGGTGAGGGTAAGTGTTTCACCTCTACCAACATTGTAATGGGCGAGTGACATATTATCCTTGAGAAAGCCTGGCTTTCCACTCAATTTCTGCTTATTAGCAGGGAGCTGGATCTCGCCAGCAATTTTTTCCTTCAGACTACCAACAGTTTCAGACAAAGATTGCACAGTAATTTCCAGAACTTGTCCCTTGAGATTTCCTTCATCAACATTAGGAACAGATACACTGATGCGTACAGGCCCCTATAATCAAGAAAACGTACCAGTTAGGATGGATAAAATAGCACTTGACGATAAATATTTTGGTTGCTAAATATGCATTTAACAAAATAAAATTTTAACTAGGATGGTCCATACAGGATGTTGAGCCAGAAATTGATCTTCCGGGATCAGAGCAGAATCATCAAGCTTCTGCCTCTTTGGTTCTGGTTCTTCGGGGAGTGGGGGAGGAGCCTCCTCTGGTGGCGGTGGAGGTGGTACTCCCTGAGGCAAAGGTGGTTGATGCATCATGGGCATAACTGATGGTGGAACAGAAAGAGGAACGAAAGGTCGCAGAACAGGAACTGGAGTGAACTGGGATCCTGGTGGTGGTGGTATGGGAATTCCTTGGTTATTCATAGGAATTGATGGAGGCATCGGGGGTGGTTGGCCAACCATAACTGATTGCTGTCCAGAATTCATTGGCATTGGAGGAGGAGGAGCAGGCCGAATAGATGGCATCATGGGAACTGGTGGTCTAGGTTGGGGAATTGGAAGGCCACCACTATGAGGAGCAGAATATTGGATGGGAACTCGGGGAAGATTCAATGCCAGTCCAGGTGGTGGTGGAAGAGGACGAACTGAAGGCATACCAGGTCTTGGAGGAGGTGCAGCAGGACCCAGAAGGTTCTTGGCTTCATTATTAGAAGTATCATTTTGATCCTCATTTCCAATATTTTGTGACATGGCCTGGTTTGCAGTGCGCCCAATGCTACCAGTGTGACCATCCCATATAACCTGCTTTGGTTGCTCATCATTTATCTTCTCAATCTCTGCCTTGACAGCATTGGAGACCTCTTCTTCTGTAGTGCCAAATATATCCGGACGGGTTCGGGCAAGTCCAACAATGTTTCTTGAAATTTCATCATCCGCAGCCAAAGTTGTCTCTCGAATTTTGGCAAACATCCTTTCTTTTTGCTCTTTGTACTTGGGATCAATGAGAGAAATTCGCATATGTTCTGACATTTCAGAAATAGGAACTAACTCGCCAGTGATGGGAGAAACAACAAACTTGGTTGAATCTCTTTCTGCAGAAATCCTCTCCTCTGGTCGCTTCCAGTTCTTAACAATTCTCATAGGTGGTTCATGATCTTCAGAAACCCTGACTTCATTCTGCTTCACATCATCGCGGTCCTCTAAACTAGCGGCTCTCATGCCCTCTTCAACAAGCTGAGCCTCTTCCTCATCCATTTCCATTTCAACCTCCTTTCCAGGCTCAACAATATCTTCTTCCATCGCTGACACCTTGCTTCTCCTAATAACCTCCTCAATAGTCATTGGAGGAGGTAACTCTTCATCCTCATCGTCAGCAAAATCTATTGTCTCAACCACCACAAAATCATGCCAGTCAATCATAGCCATTTGTATTCTTTCCTGTTCTATCTCATCCTCAGCCTTTTGCCTAGCTTGCTCTTGTGAACGTTCCCATTCCAGCCTATTCACACACCTTTCAAGGACAGTAGTCATATCAGACACACTCTTCTTCAGCTTCTCTGTCAAACCCTTTGGTGGCATCAAAACCTTTGAATATGCATCCGCAAGGGAAGTAAAAAATGTAAACATGCTGTGGGTCGGTTTCAGAAAATGGAACTGGGGATTATTAACTTCCCTACTTGTCAATCCTGTCAAAAAAGATTTTCCATTTCGAGCCACAAATTGTGCTGTAAGCTTTATAATATCAAGTTCTTCCCCTGTAATTCCTTCAGGAAGCCGAACTGTATACTGTTCAGCTTCAGGGGGTTCAAGCACTTTCCTTACTGGTTTAAACTGGGCAGAAATATCAAGCTTTTCTGTTGCTGCTACACCATTGCTATCAGGGGCCGGTGCAGATGGAGCTGATTCAGGAACAGCAGAGTCAGAAGGCTGGGAAGAGGGTAGCTGCGCTGATGACTGGTTCTGCGCACGAAACTCAGACAAGCGATGTTGGTAATATGCATGATAAGGATCCGATGAGTTCAAGAAATTGAACTTGACATTGCCTGTGTTATTTGCAATAATCCTCTTCTCAAATTCTGGACCGTTCTTAGCCACAAACTGAGAAGTTTTATCCACGATGGTCCTAATGTCTGGAGGTGGATGTATAATTCCAATCGTTCTGGTGTGGGTAGCAACTGTTGCCGGTGCTGGAACAGAAGCTGAATTCAATTTGTTCTGCTCCTCATTAAAGGTCCTTTCCTCAGTCACCTGAGACTCAGGAAGAGGACCTAGATTTCCATCAGACGGAGGAGCAGGGAGGGGCAATATAGGTAATGAACCCAACATCATGCAAATCCCTAAAATTCAAATGAAAGAACCAAACCAGCTTCTTGCCCCTGCAATGAACACACAAACATGACATTACAAACCTAATTAAATCGACAAAAATAAAAAATATAGAAACCATGTTTTACATGTCACTACAAGTCCGCATAATATTTAACATAACATTACAAACCATAACAAAAACGAGATTGTAGACGTTAGAAGAATAATAATAAGAAACTAAGGGTTAAGTTTGACAGTTTCTCAGTTGAAATCAAGAGAGGTAAGAGAAACAAAAGCATGAATCAGGGATTGGGCGTACCAAATGAAACAAAATGGAATGTGGGAATAGAGAAATCAGTGAATATGGAGTGAAGAGAGAAACTGTAGGTAGCGGCGCAAGAAAGAGAAAAAAGGGGGGAAAAGAAAGGAAGGGAAACGCGGAAGTGGAAGAAGAAGGAAGAAGGAAGAAGGAAGAAGGAATTGGAGAGAAAACCTTGGTTGGGGAGAAAACGGATCGGCCTGCGCGTATCCCTTCTGCTGCGTATCTCCTGCGCACATCATACTACGCCCTTCAATTTTATCATTTTAAAGAATTCACTTTTATGATATGTTCTCTTAAATTAAAATCAAATTTTTTTTTACATTTTTAAATTAATTTATCATTACTTGAAATATTTTTCTTTGTAAATAATTATATAAAAATATAATAATTATTTTATATTTTAATTATTTAATTTAGTAATTATAAAAATATAGTTAAATATTTTATAAAATAATACTAAATTATATTAATTATTATTATAAAATAATGTATTGATAAATATTTATATTATATAATAATTTAAAAATAATAAAGTGATAATTTAATCCTTACATCTAACTTTTTTTTTAATCGGAAGAACATTTATACTTCATTTTAACTCTTTAATAAATATTTTATAAAATAATACTAAATTATATTAATAATTATTATAAAATAATGTATTGATAAATATTTATATTATATAATAATTTAAAAATAATAAAGTGAAAAAAACTCTTAACAAAATCATAAATAATTTTATAAAAATAATTTTAAATGTTTTAATTTATTTAATTTTTCATACAAAAATTTTAAACATTTTAAATTTTTATGTCTAACCTTATTTTTAATTTAATCCTTATAAAAATATATCTATACTTTGTAATTATATTATTGATACATATTAATTAATTATTACTGAAAATAATAATTAATCTTTGTTGGAGACCTTAATTCTAATCTTTAACCACTTAATTAAAAAAAAATTAAAATATAAAAAAAAAAACACCCATCTTTGTTGAAAGTGTAATGATATTAATTTATTATAACATTTCCATGTAAGAATTTAAATGCAGGATTTAATTTTACCAAAGACTCAAAATAAATTGTAGATCTTCTCCCGATTAAAAAAAAAGGTTAGATGTAAGATTAAATTATCACTTTATTATTTTTAAATTATTATATAATATAAATATTTATCAATATATTATTTTATAATAATTATTAATATAATATAGTATTATTTTATAAAACATTTAATATATTTGCATAATTAATAAATTAATTAATTAAAATAAAAAATGATTATTAAATTTTATGTCATCATTTTTATTTTTTTATGAAGAAAAATATTTTAAGTAGTAATAAATTAATTTAAAAGATCTAAATGACTAATATGATTTTAATTAGAGAAAGTGAAGCACCAAACGAATATTTGAATGTTTAGAGCGTTATCAATTGGGTTTTTAAAAGATTTTTTTGTATATCTGGGTCTTTAATTTTTGAAAATGTCTACATCATAGTTCTTCATTTCATGACGCCATCAAGAGAGTTGGCACAGTTAGCTTTCAAATAACATGTTGGCAAGGTATTTACACTTTAGTTAACTCTCTAAATCACCTCTACATGAACACGTGACAATAATGATGTGGCAAAACTCATGCAACTGGATCCTTAAAAAGTTTGGGGGGCTTGCAACTGTGTCCTTAAAAGATTTTTTCAGGCATTTGGGTCCTTAAAAGTTTAAGGTACTTGCAATTGGGTCCTTGAAAGATTTTTTTTAGGCATATGGGTCTTTAATGTTAAAAAAAAAAATGCATGCATCTAGCTTATCCCGTCTATGACACCATTTAGTTAATGCATAGTCAGCTATTAAGGGTTTACATGGCAAGTCTCTCTCGCATTGCGTGACAATCTATGTCATTCATATTACACATTTAAGAAGAATAATATTTATGGCAGTTTTTAGCCGTTGAAAATAATAAAATTAAAATCAACAAAACCACTTAACCCCTTTTGTCATTCTCCACCACAAGCAACTCAAACTCAAAAATCAATTTTCTTGATTTGCATTTGCTTTGTTACTTCATTAACAATACTTTTTTGGGTTGTATTTTGGCTACCTCAACTCTCTTTTTGCTCATATTTCATTAACAACCTAACTATGTCCCTCATCTCAACCACCATCTTTGTGGGCATCTAGCCCCAAATAATTGATCTTGAAACCCCAAAATCTCAATCCCAAACATCAACCCTAGAGTTTGATTCGATGACTGTAAGCGCCCAAGGGAAGAAGAAAAGTTGGTGGTGGAAGTAGTCATGTGAGTCTCATTTCTCTGATGAGCAGTGAATCTCCATCGTTGGTAGCCTCAACGTCGAATTCCTCTTTCGCTCCAACCTCGTCGCCAAGATATGGAAAATTGATGGTTGTGTTGAGCATGTCTTCTATGTTATGAAAGGAAAATGGGGGGAAGGTTGAGTTGAGCGTCGTCAACTAAGCTATAGCAATAGAAGTTGCAAGATTTGGTTAAGGACATGGGGGAGGGTTGCGGTGGGCAAAGGAGTGAAGGGTTGCAAAATGGTAAATTGATGTATATAGACCTGAGAAGGTATGATATTGCACTCTCCACAAAACATAGATATTTCAGTGTACCATTCCATTCTGGTTGGAACTCAAAGACTAAGCACTAAGCAATGGTGGAAATAGGAATCCTTGGGCGAGTGATCTAAAATGTTGGTTTCTGAATTCAAGAAACTTGAAAACTCACTCTTTTTATGATTTTATACTTCTGTTGCTGATAAGATACATTTGTGGAATACTTTGTAGTTTGCAATGCTTATTTTTGTTTTTGCTAATAAGATTTCATTGGAACTTACATTTCTCTAACATTTTAATGTAAATCAAATGTGAAATTATTTTTTTTGTGTGTGTTGTTGATAAAGATATACCAACTTATCATATTCGAACTTCACTTTGTGAATATGGATGTTAACAGCATCAAAGTTGGAAGTGGAACCAACATACATGACAACTATTTGGTCCATGTTGCAAAGTGAGATTTAAGTAGGAATAGACATATTATTTTTAATGAGGTTTATTATTGAGTTAATGAAATAACAAAGCAAATGCAAATCAAGAAAATTGATTTTTAAGTTTGGGTTGCTTGTGGTAGAGAACGAGAAAAATGGTTTAGTGGTTCTGTTGATTTTAATTTTACTATTTTTAGCGGTTAAAAGTCGCCACAAATATTGTTCTTCTTAATGTGTAATATGAATGACATTGATGGTCATGTAATGCGAGAGAGATCTGTCGCATAAGCCCTTAATAGCTAACTATGCATTAACTAAATGACGTCATGGACGGAATGACCTAAATACATGCATTTTTAAACATTAAGGACCCAGATGCCTAAAAAAAATCTTTGAAGGACCCAATTGCAAGCGCCTTAAACTTTAAGGGACCCAAATGCTTGAAAAAATATTTCAAGGACACAATTGCAAGTGTCCCAAACTTTCAAGAATCCAATTGTATGAGTTTTGTCATGTCATTATTGTGACGTGTTCATGTAAAGGTGATTTAGAGGGTCAACTAAAGCCTAGGGACCTACCAGCGTGACATTTGAAGGCTGACTGTACTAACCCTTAATGGAATCATGGACGGAAGGGCCATAATGCAAGCATTTTCAAACATCAGGGACCCAGATACAAAAAAAAAAAATTCAAGGATCCAATTGATAGCACCCTAAATATGCAGGAACCCGTTTGGTGCTTTACTCATTTGAAAGAACATAAAATTTGATTTGATGAAAAGGATATAAAAGTGAATTTGGTAATTTTCATAAAGCTGAAACAAGTATTATCACACCCGAGACAAGTCGAACCCAAAGTGAGTTGTGTGAAAGGGAAGAAGATTTTAATTTTTTTTTTATCCCATTTTAAAATATTATGGAGGTGTAGAGAAAAAAACTCTTTTATTACCCATCACTATGAGTTTCAATCTTTTAGGTTGAGTTGAGTTGTTCTAGGTCAAATTCTTTTAACTAAGCCGTCTGAATAAAAATAAATTCATTATAAAACAATGAATCATTGAGTAAATAAAAACAATTAATCTATTTTTTATAGGAATTACTATTATCAGATAAAGATAAAATATATTTTAAATAATAATAAAAAAATATTATAATATTATTTAAGTCAAAATTGTGAGAATCGTTTACTTCACATTTAACTATTACTTTAATTTGCGCATTACGTAATAAATATTTATTTTATATAATTATAGTTTATAACAAATAAATATTTTAAAGATATAAATTATATTATATTAAAATTTATGATAAATAAATATTTTATATTTTGTTTTTAAATTTATAATAAATAATTATATTATATTATGATATACTAATATTTTTAAGTATCGGTAATTTAAAAATAATAAAATTTAAATTATAAATAAATACATTAAAAATATAGTAAAAAACTCATAAATATTCTCATCCAATAAAAACAGATAAAAAGCGGATAAGATTATTATAACTGGCAATGATCTATTTCCCGTGTAAACTATTTATTAAAAAAAAGGTTTTGTAACTTTTGTTGGTTGTAATGGTCTTATCAATTTAAGTAAGTTCAACTCTAATACAGAATAACTATTATATGTTAAAAAAAGAAGTAAACTTAATAATAATAATAATAATAATAATAATAATAATAATAATAATAATAATAATAATAATAATAATAATGAATAGGTTGCAGAGGATACCTTATTTCTTTAAGTTGTTCAAACCTTATGAAACATTTTACTTTTATATTAAAAATTGTTAAAATTAATACCTTATAATTAATGATTCTTAAAATCTTATAAAGATATCTTATTTGGATTATTTTATAAAATAATTAAACAAAATATTCAAATATATTATCAAAATAGACATAACCAAAATTGATTGGTGCAAATAATAATGGCATGTGTCATTACTTATGACAATGACAAACCCGTATCCTATAAAAAAAATCGAAATAGACATAATGAAAAAATATTAAATAAAAGAATATCCTAAGTAATAACTTTAAAAATTGAGAAAGTTGAGAATTGAGATGGATGCCACCTGAGGGTTGAGTACAGCCAAAGGTAAACAAGAAGGCATGCATTCCATGAAGTATTAACATCACCCCTTCCCTTCCATCTGCACTTTGGCTATAAATATAAATATTAGATAGACTTTATGCACTATAAACTTGTTTCGGCCTCGTAACAAAGAGTTGAGAGTCAAGAAAACATGTAGAAAATGTTTGCAGGCGAATCTCTTGATCATAGGTATCCTGTATATGAATATATATCACGGGAATAGATATTCTCACGTGAAATTTTCTATTGACATTGCGATACAAAAACTCATTCTTGAGAGGTTAAATAAGCAGAATACAATCTCATACGTGTTACATCGCGTACGTTGTCCTGTGAAAACTTTATATTCATCTCCTCTGAATGTTTACCAAGATAGAGGTAGAGAAATTTTGCACGATCACATGAAGATTTCACACCATCCACTCCCTTTTGTCAAGCAACTAAATACGGTTGTTTATAGTTTACAAACACAACTAAAATTAAAATTATGTAAAAATTTAATAACAATATCATAATTACAATAAAAATTGTATATAAATATATGTTAAATTATATATAAATATTTTATAATACTTTTACTAAAATGGATTAATTTAACAAATTTATTTTTCAGAATAAAAATATTAACTAAAGATAACATATTTTTAATTTAAAAAACTTGAAAATGAAAATTGATTTTAGATATTATAAATAGAAAAAAAAATTCTCAATCAAATGTCATTTAAATATGACATTTATTTTTGGACAATTGGTTTTCAAATATAATACTCATTTTGAACATTTTTAAATGGAGAAAGTGTATTTTTTTTGTTTAAGTTTATTGTAAATTGATTAAGAAATATTTAATAGCACTAAAATTTATTACATTTATATTAAAATGTCCTCCTAAAAAATTGATGTTGTTAAAGTCATCTCATGTTGTATTAATTAAAATCTTACAAAGAAATTAAATAAGAAACTTACTTTCTTACACTATATTTTTTACAAATAATTAATTCAGTCCAAAAACTTATACAAAATTTCTAATATATATATATATATATATATATATATATATATATATATGTGTGTGTATATATAAGTTTACAAAAATAATAACTTTTTTACACTGCATTCATAAAAAAAAAAAAAAGAAAACTAGCGTATTTAACGGATAATCTAAAAAATAAGAACTTTGAAAAATAAAAATTTAGAGTACTTTAAATTATGACATAAATTGGTGTGAATAAAACTAATTAATTAAAAATTAAATTTTACATAAAAAATAAAATTTAAACCTTACGTAATTTCTTACACTATATTTTTACAATAAAATTATTTCAGTTAAAAATTTATACAAAAACTTTAAAAATATATATACATATATATAAAAAAAAATTGATAGAATAAAACTTTTCAAAATAATAGTTTTTTAACACTGCATTCATAAGAAATTCGCCATGAAGCATAAAAGGCTCGCACCCATGTCGCCTAAGCCAAGGAGCGTAGTCGCAAAACGTAGGAGGAGGCTCGGCAGTAGGTTGTAACATCCCAAATTTATATATACTATTTACATTATAAATTCTCTTAATAATTATTTAAATTACTATTATCTATATTCTCAAATACTAAGATATAAAATTTTCATTATATTATACTCAATATTAAAGCATACATTACAACATTTTCAAAGTTCAAAATAAAATATAACAAAGTATACATAATCTCTGCTTGCCCAGCAAACCTTATCACCTAGGAGACACAAGGTAGCTCGCCCAGCAACAATTGTCACCCAACAAGCACTCTATGTCTGACTGTTCCAGTAATATGAACTTCACTCAATGAGACATGCCACAGAGTGAAAACCTATTTATTTCTAAAAAGTGTGAAATTTGCTTTGGACGAGACCTCTCGTTGGGAGCAAAACTGCAAAATAGACTAATAAAGGCTAAAGCTCGTCAGGCAAGACCTGCCGCCCTATGAGACCCTGCAAATAACAAAACATCTGCTGCCAAAACTAACTAATCTGCTGACATACAACTCTACATTCTTATAACAAATATATCATAATTCATTTATCTCTTTACACCATGTTCACACAACTTCTATATAAAACATAATGATCATATAAATTTAACAACAATGTTTCTAAATTCAAATAACGGTATTTTTACACAATTCTCTTATATACATATTCAACAATAATATAACATCCTCTGAAACTTCCAGCCACAATCTGACATACTTCACTCTAAAGAATCTTGTTCTCCACATCATCACTATTATCTGCTCTCGTGCAAAGCATGATCATCATACTCATACAGAAAACACAAACATTGCAAGGGTAAGCTTACATAATACGCAATATACCATCACATCAGTTATAAAGTATGAAAGCTACACAACATTTATATTCAGTATTATCAACACACATTCACTGATAGTAAACAAACAATCAATCACAACATTTATAACAAACATTCACCAAATGGAGAAAATATTTATAGCATTCGGGTGTACATAGTAATCTGCTCTTGCTACTCGCACCCCACTTTATAAAAATAATTAAATTTCTGAAAACTTCTTGAGACTCAACTAAAACCTTTCAATATAAAAGAATAATAATTATTCTCTTCTCCCTCATCCTTATACATCAACCGAATACAACCAAATAGTATTATCAAACTAATAAATTCATCATGTCTTAAATCAATTATCAATTTAAGTAAAAACTTAAATTTAATTCATTTCACTATTTATTCTATGAATTTATAAATGTTACATAAATAGGTCCTTACAATACTCCCAACAAAAAGAATTTCCATCCTCGAAAATGTGCTAAGTGTAAAGTGAATTGAAACTACAAGCTCACTAATCCACACTCTAATTAATTCATCACTTTATATCTTACTTCTATCATGCTCTTATCATTGTATCTAATATCCTTAACTCCAATGAAAAGATGTCGTTCTTATTGGAAATTCACTTCTTCTATCACATACATGTAGGAACCAGTACTAAGGTAAGTTATAGGTCAACCAAAAAGACTTTCATCTAAGAATCTCATTTAAATTAGGCTCTCTAAAAAAAGGTTTTGGGGAGGAACACTACCAAGTCGTGATTAAATCACTCTAAGGATAAAAAAACATATTTAGTATACCAAAAATAAAAAAAAAGGTTTTGATTTCATCCAAATTGGAGCTAGAATTTGAAAATTATAAATACCTGAAGTTTGCAGTTTTAGGAAATTCTTCAAAGCAGTTTTCTGCACCAATTTAGATGCAAAACTCTAAAAAAAGGTTTTGGGGAGGAACACTACCAAGTCATGATTAAATCACTCTAAGGATAAAAAAACATATTTAGTATACCAAAAATAAAAAAAAAAGGTTTTGATTTCATCGAAATCGGAGCTACGATTTGAAAATTATACACACCTGAAGTTTGCAGTTTTAGAAAATTCTTAAAAGCAGTTTTCTGCACCAATTTAGATGCAAAACTCAAACTCCTTTTTTAACTCAAAAAAAGTTTTTTTTTTTGCATAAAATTTTATCTAATCCTTTTAGTTTGACTCAACTCCACCAAGCGGTTAGGATATAACCCTCTTCACAAGTTTGCAAAAAATCCAATTTTCTAGAAGGCTAGTTTGCCACCAACTTTTTTGTAAAAATGTTCAAACTCTTGAAGGACCTCAAAACAGATTCGGATGGTGTTAAAAAAAATTTGTGGGCTTTTTTTTCACTTGAAAAACTCAAACAATTTGAAAGTTATACTCATTTCAATTTTCGGGTAAATGCAGAGTTTAGAAAATGAGTGGTTTTCAAAGGTAAATTTAAAATCCATAGGAAGAACTCTAAAAAAACTTCAAAAAACAATTTCTAAACCACAAACCAATGTTGGAGAAGCTTATTTCTCTTTAAAATTCGTCCTAGATCAAAAGTTAGCATTTTCAAGTTATGAACCAATTTTGCTTCAAAATGAACCTAGGGATCCAAAATGAATTATGCCAAGTCCAATGAATATGACATTTGGCGAGCAACTATATTCTGGTAATACAACACTATGGGAAAAAGTTACGTTCCAAAAATCATCCTACACGGAAAGTTATGTAGCATCAAATTTGACTTTTTTTCCTCACTTGGGACACTTTTGAGGTACATAAAATGCATAATTTTGGCGCTAACTAAATTGTTTCAATTTGGATAGCTAACACTCATCAATTTGGGTATGGTACAATACTGAAACATCTGCTTTAGCAAAATATTAGAGATATGGGTCTCTACTTCCAATTCTGCCCTCACGTTCTCATCTAGTATGGCAAATCTAATGATTTTTTGCTATACACTTCAACTTTACCCATGCCTTCTCTACCATGGAATTTTATATTCCAATACACTAACAAATCAACATCTCATATGACTCAATGTCTTGGAAGGCTCCAAATCATAGATCAACACAAACACTTCAATGTCTTCTCTACCATGGAATTTTATATTCCAATACACTAACAAATCAACATCTCATATGACTCAATGTCTTGGAAGGCTCCAAATCACAGATCAACACAAACACTTCACAATCAAAGTAATACCAATTATTTTCAAAAGTCATACAACATAATCTAAGCACCAAATGTTTCAATTGCTCACATGCAAATTCTTCTGTTTCCATAAATCAAGACCTTACTTAATTTAAGAACAAGGTTGAGTCTACCTTATCATGAAAGGTGTTCCATTCATGACTTAAGTAATCCAATTTACAACTTCACCTCTTCATTATAACATACCTTTTTAAAACCTTCAGAAAAACTAACTTCTTGGAATCTCCAGAAATACATCACCTCTCATGTTAAAATCCTTTGCCTTAATTAAACTTAGCAACTTGACAATCTTATTAAATTGTGATTTCCAAATATTTTTCCTTGATCATCCCGCCAAAATCTCTATTTGCTAGTTACTGCAGTCACCACAACAATTAGATTTAAAGTTAACTCCATATACTAATTCCAGTCTCCATTTTATTTCATTCTTTTACAGCTCTTTCATCTTATTTGACATCTACGACCCAAATTTCTCTCATTCACATGATCAAAAGATATGTTAACTCTTAAGTCTTTGACTGCCTTGAAACATAAGCTCCAACTATATCAAACTCTGCTCCTAATCATTGATCCAAACCCAAAGTTTGATCCTTACTAATAAGTTAGCCCAAGGTTGCCACTACCTTCTGGAATTCCTCTTTGAATCTCCAATAGTATAGACTGAGTATAAACCTTTTACTTTCCAATACAGTCTTCAAGAATTTTCATTTTACATTGCCCTTCATTGTAGTTGTATTGGGCATTCTCTTCTCAGTTAACATCACCTGACCCAAGAACTTTTCTCCCTCAAGATTTCAACCATTATACTTAACTGTTTTTGACATAGTCGAATCATCTGTCACTCCAAATAACATCACCATGTACTCAATGTTTATTTTGAACTTAAAAATTTCCTTACACATTCTCATTGATATGACGACACCCAAACCATTACTGACCTTAAGAAACATCTTGGCTCTACATCATTAATCCATGACACTAACTATCCTAAGCAATGAACACTTGTCCTTGATGATTAACTGATCAAGTTGTTTTTAATCCACGCACAATTCTGTCATCTTCTATTACTGGTAGTATCATTCCTCTTCCTAGCAATTTATTGGAATCATCATTTACTCTATCTCAGGGGAGTCTCCAACTGACTTCTTCAACTCAACCAACTTGACTATTGCTAAGAAGTAAGGAATTATATACCCTTGCCCCACAACCAAAACCAAATCTTCAACAAACTCAACTTTCAACTTTAAATCTAATTCTAGTACTTCTTCTTGACTCGTTTTTGAAAATCTTTCATCATACATATACCCTACAATTCCCCCTCAATCTTGACTCCCTAACTTAAAAGATAACTAAAAATTGAGCCCCTTCCCTTCCATATAATCCAAATGTGTTGATAGAGTAAACAACATCTTTACTAATCTAATATTGAGAAAAACTAAAACATGTTACTTTTACATCTATTCAACCTAATTTTTACCATCTACAATCTTATATCTTTCTCATTTCCTATCTCATGAAAATGAACTTGTAGCTTTACAATTTGGAAAATAATAACAAATAATCTATGGGGACAATCTCATAAGAAGTTGATGTTTTAAAGAAAAATCATTATAATGAAATTCTGAGGGTGCCTCTCAGAATTCTATCACAGATCATTTCTTCCAAACAACTTCATCTTCAAACATTCAAGCAATCACATGCCATACCAAATAAACATTAAATTCACATACATTTGAAATACATATCAATCACATCCATACACATTCACCCTTCACACCACACACCAAAAGCACAGTAAACCTATTCCCCACAAGTCCGTGTATATGAACAAACTGTTATGATACCATTAATGTAACATCCCAAATTTATATAAATTATTTACATCATAAATTCTCTTATTAATTATTTAAATTACTATTATCTATATTTCCAAATACTAAGATATAAAATTTCCATTACGTTACAGTCAATATTAAAACATACATTACAACACTTTCAAAGTTCAAAATAAAATATAACATAGTATACACAATCTCAGCTCGCCCAATGAACCCCGTTGCCTGGCAAGACTCAAGGTAGCTCGCCCAATGATAGTTGTCAACCAACGAAGACCTTGTATCTGTCTGTCCATGTAATAGGGACTTTACTCAACGAGACACGTCATTGGGTAAAAACCTATTTATTTCTAAACAACGTGTAATTTACTTTGGGCGAGACCTCTACTTGAGAGCAAAACTGCAAAATATGTTAACAGAGAAAAACTTCAAAATCGCCCTACGAGACCCTGCAGATAATAAAACCTCTACTATCAAAACCAACCAATCTGTTGACATACAACTCTACATTCTTATAACATGCATATCATAATTCATCTCTTTACACCATGTTAACACAACTTCTATATAAAACATAATGATCACATAAATTTAACAATAATGCATCTAAATTTAAATAACAGTATTTCTACACAACTCTCTTATATACATCTTCAATAATAAAACATCTTTTTAGACTTCCAGTCACAATCTGACATACTTCATTCCAAAGCATCATGTATTTCCATATCATAACTACTATTTGTTCCTGTGCAAAGCAAGATCATCATAGTTATATAGAAAACACAAACATTACAAGGGTAAACTTAAGATGAAACCATTTGATGGAAGTAACAACCCAAACTTCCATTTGTGGAAGTTTCTCTTGCAAATGCTCATAAGTGGGGGAAACAACATAATTCAAAATAAAGTGTTTGTCAGAACCCTAAACAACTCTACTTTGGATTGGTTCAGTACATTACCCGACAGGAAGATCACCCATTTTGATGATTTCTCATAACTATTCGTAACTCAGTTTGCGAAAAACAAACAGAAGCATATATTCATTGCCATCCTTTTGACATAAGACAGAAGTCAAACGAGACGCTAAATAAGTACTGGACATGCTTTAGTAGCGCCACTGTTAGGGTCACAGACCCTGATGAGAGGATGTTCGACATCGCCTTCGTGAAGGGCCTCCGTGCTAGTCCATTTAGGGAGTTCTTAGTCCACAGACAACTTAACAACATGGCTGAAATCAAGTCTCGCGTAGTTTTTCACATTGATGCGGAGGAAATCATGATGCAAAAGAGAGCCAAGGAAAAAGACAAGATAGCAAGCAAACCCAAATACCCGAAAAAAGACAATAAAGCCAAGCACTACTCGGGAGATAAGAGGAAGGACAATGGAACAGACAAACAATGGCACGAATATGGTGAACCCAACAAACACACTAGCTCACTCCAACCCAAATTATGTCACTATGAGTACGATCTGCAAAACCCTACCCCCTAACGATCCCACACAAACAAGTTTTGTAGGATGTAAACACCACATACTTGATGTGCTTTCGTCCCACGTCAGATCGCTAGTTGGGGGGAGACCGAGATTCATGATATGAGTTTCATCGTGCATATGGACATGACACAGAGAAGTGATACACGCTAATAAGGCAAATAAAGAAGTTAATAAGGGAGAGACACCTGCACCACTATCTTATAAACAATAATCACAACCAAGAACAATAGTCAATCCTGCCCCCACCTCTAAGTGAGCCAAAAAAGAGTCAATCGAAGAAAGCGATCACAAATAGATGATTAGGGGAGACTTCATTACCATAGCTAGAGGATTCGCGATGAGGGGAGTACATCAGCACAAAAGTGGTACACATGGTCGGTCTTTAATATCTCAGTGAACACAAAGCATGCACACCCACCAGCCCCAACAATCTCTTTTACCGACGATGACTATGAAGGGTCATACCCCACGACCACGACCTGATAATGATCTCAACAGTAATGATGAGTTATAATGTCCACCGAATTTTGGTGGATCAAGGTAGCTTTGTCGACATCCTTTTTCTGGAGCACATATATCAGACTGGGAATCCCCCAAGATCTCCTTTGACCCCACAATGGAGTATTGGTCAGCTTCACCGATGAACATGTAAAAATAAGAGTTTATGCTAATCTTTGCACCACCTTTTGGCTTCGGTGGAAGGAAAGACAATCATAATACAATATCTAGTGATAGACGCCTCGTCATCTTACAAGATGTTGCTAGGCTAACCTACTCTCAAGCATTTGTGTCCATACCACACCTGAAGATGAAATATTTACTCAAAGACAGTCACTTCGAGGTCACCATGGCAGCCTGAAAATGCTATGATGAGAGTCTAAGGTGCAATCGTACTTACTTAGTCATCGAACCTAATCAGGTCCATTTGCTCGACCTTGCCCCGTGGGACGATCTCTTGGACAACAAACTAACCTTGGTATATCCCTTAAAGCCAATGTCAATAAACAAGGGGAAATCTACATTGGAAGCGATCTGGACACCAAAGTAGAAATTGTACTCATACGATTGCTCTGATGCAACTCTTATGTGTTTACATAGAGCTCGACCAATATGCATGGAATCAATCCGAACTTCATCTGCCATTGACACACCATGGCACCAGATGCCAAGGCAATAATCCAAAAGCACCTCAAATTCGGGGAAGAGAAATATCGCGCGATCATGGAGGAAACCAGCAAGTTAATATTCGCGAGACATGTTTGGGAGATCCAATACGTAGCCTGACTCGCAGATGTTGTTATGGTGAGGAAGTAGAGTAGAAAATGGCGCATATATGTGGACTTCACCTATCTGAATAAAGTCTACCCCAAAGTCGCCTCTGTTGAGATATCGACCTCTTCGTGACCTGCTACCTCTGTCGCGACCTCCTTCTTTTTCCCTTTCTCTGATATCTAGTGCTTCTGCACCCTGGTATCTTCCTCGCTCAACACCGATATTAATACATAAATGCACGATCTGAGCAAATAAGGAGAGTGCTCCCTGATTTACAGGACAAACAACTACGATCATTGACCTGTATAAGGGGAGTGAAGTCATCATTCTAGGCATTTAATTGATTCTAAATTAAAAGCACAACCTAGAGGCTTGAATCTAGAACAAATTAAAAAAATTACACAAAACAGATTGGTGAAACATACATAAACGGCATTTCAAAAACTTTAGGAAGATGCCTACATAAAAGGCTACTCCCTATAGCTAGCATATTCCAACATAATTGGCACCTCCTACATTAGTCGTGCAATACCATGATCAAATAGGTCAAAAGTTTACATTGTGGTAAATATTTTTTAAAATAATTCTACAATGATGAACAAATTATGAAACAACCCCATAATTGTACTAAAATTGTTTATGACTATCATGAATCATTTGTTACACAATATGATATATGACACGTTTATTTTCATTGAAACTCTCACAAACACCATCGTGATGGTAATTCATGACAATGAAATTTACTACTATATGAAAATGTCCTTATATATTTAATTTAAATTTGAATCTCTTTTAAAAAAGTCACCATCAATTATCATCAAGATAAACGTCCTTATATATTTTAAATGTCCTTATACATTTAAATTTGCATAACTAAAAAAAAAAATGTTCCTCTTGCTACCTGATAATCAATCAACCATATTCTTTATCTTATCATCATTTCAAGTTGCAGAAAATGCTAATTGTGATTAGATAATCTTGTCAAAATTTAATCATGAAACACTGTTTTTTATTATCCTGGCCTATTGATAAACTTTTCATTTAGCTAATGCTAAGGAGACTATTTTTTTATGGGCAAAACTTTTTCTTTTTTACTGGAAGACATCCGAAAACAACTTTAGAACCCAAATTCAATTTTATTTTCAATTATTTTCTCTTGTCTGCTGGGAGTTGTTGTAAGGATAAAAAAAGAATTTTGTGTAATTTTAAAAAATGTCAAAAAGTGTATAGTATAATTTACTCAATTTATCCTTGTTGAAAATATCATTGAGAAATGAGAACTAAAGTGAATAGTGTAATTTACTCCATGGATGCATGCGCTGCTGCTACAATTTCAGTTATTAATACAATCGCGCGTTCAAAAATAGGGGGTAACGACATTTGCGACTGACCCGTCACAGTTCTGCTTTCCAAATTTAGCAAACAGCGCCAATGAAGTAGAGGGACCACCGATTCCCCCACTTACCCTATTTTATTTTAACATGTTCCATCTCTCAAAATAAGCTAGAAAGTAACACATCGCACGTGGAAACCTGTTGAACCAGTAAGAGCAACCATAGAATAATATAAGAAAAAGTGCAATTATGGGAGAATGGAAAATGACAATGATATCTAAAAAGAATGAACTTTCTGCTCTGATCGTCGAGAATCCCTATGGGAAAGGAGACATACTGAACATACAACATGATGAAAATGGAAGCAGGAGGAGCCACTGATTGAAGGTATTGGAAGATCCACCACAAATACTAAGCCTCCAAAACCTTAAATATATATTCCCTTCGCCACCACAACTCTGATGTGTTGCTATCAACACTCACAAACACTGCTATGAATCCAAGATTGATATTACACTTGGTGACCGAAGAATGTGATTTCAGCAAAAGGCAACTTCTACTGTCCATCATCAATTGTGGTGCTTAGACTGCACGGCTTCCTAAAATGCTTCTATTCTTGTGTCTATTCACTGGCACTGATTGGTCTGTGAGTTCCAGTCATCAAGAAGGTTAGAGACAGATCCTTCAAGCTTCTTAGCCTGGGGACCTGGTTTAACAGTATTGACATCACCCCATTGAGAGCACGGATCTGCCCACCAGCTCCTCTGCCCAGTGCACCACGCTCCTGGAGTAGCTCGATGCTGTCCTCGTTGGAGGATCTTTTCATCAATTATGTCCAACACAGGATTATTAAGTTCAAACTGCCTTGCAAAAGCAGCTCCACTTTCTACCATCTGATTGTAAACAGAGGCGTTAAGGAAGTGCGGTTCCATCTTTGGAGGATTGTCCCAGATCATGTATCTTAAGTCGCCATTTACTGTTGTGTTCTTAAATTCTGGCGCATTGCAAATGACAGAGTGAAAGTAGCCTTCTTGAGATAACTTCACATTTGTAAAATACATCAGCAGGGTCCGAGGTAAATTGTCCCAACCAAAAATACAGAACTCGAGAAAGGGCCGGCTCAAAATGACCCATGGTGAACCTGCATAGCAAGAAAAGCATTCAACGATCAGGGCGAAAGTGAAAAAAACTTTATAGGCATAGATTGTGTTGCACAGACAGCATGAAAGGAAACATTTACCTGTAAAGAGTTTGAATGCGTCAGGGGTTGGCCTCTTTTCTGTAGCTTGAAAAATTTGACTTTTCCTTGCTAAATATAGTCCTGGGTCAACTACTATAGGCTGGAACCTATCACCCCTGCACGACCAAATAAATGCACAATAATAAATGATATAAGACTAGCAAAATAATTGCCAAAAAAATTACAGGTAGAATTAGTAGTAGTTTTCATACTCTTTCCATCCAAGGTCACCAGTGTGATCAATGAAATTAAGGTCCCTCCTAATAGTAGAGAAAACGTGGGACAGATCTGATAAAGATAACAGAGTATGTATGGATCAGTAACATAGAAAAGTATGGAAAGAAGGCAAACATCAAACTGAGACATGAACATGAACAAAAAATCTGAGAACTCTACTGGCCATAGACCAAGAATAATTAGTGAATAAAGTTTAGAAAAATATGAGGATTTCTTCACTTAAAAAATAATAAATAATTAATATAAATGTTCTTTTACTACAACTAAAATAATCTATAGCAAAAGCAATAAATATGTCCACCTCTACCGGTATTAGAGGAATCTCAATGTATATTTTAATTGACAAGGCCATGACACAAGTAGAGTCTAGTAGAACCAATGCAGAATAGAATGATGCTACTTGTAAATCTAGAAGCTAATGATAAACTTTAGTTAAAGTCAAGATTTTTGGATCAGCCAGATCCACTGGTTCTACAGGGTTCTAAGGATTCACTTGCAAAACATGAAATGCCTTATGAGATTTTAGTAAAACAATGTATCTGGCTTGAATGTCTCACTAGTAATCTCCATATTGGGGCCTCAAAAAGCCCATCTCTGTGGTTACCAACATAGAAACTTGTTTTTTCAGCATACCCCTTATGTTACGAAATCAAATTTTACTGTCACTTTCTTTGTTCTTTCTTTACCGCCTGCCTTGGACAAGTGCCAGAAGTGATATCTCTGACTCTCCATAAGATCTTCCTCAAATGATTAAGCATTTTCAAGATGGACCAACATCTTAAATTTGCATCTACAGCTAGCAGTATCCAGAAGCAGATGTATATCGCAGTGCAATGCATGCACTTTTTCCTTTTTTTTTTCACCAGAATCATAACGAAAGTTTGAAATATAAAAACTTCTCATTTCTTATAAATATCCTACAAACATCTACTTGAAACATGTGAATATCTACTAGCCATTTTTGTTACTTCGGATTATGCTTACTTCCTGTAGTAGGTGGATGTATATAAGTCAAACATACCCAATTTTCCTAGTTTAATCCAAAAGCATAATGGAAGTGCTGAAACCAATATCTAAACAGCTATCCATTCCACTTAAAACATTTAGTATCTACAGGCTATTTTTGTTTTCTATAACAACTTTTTTAGCTCGAAACTATTTTGACATTTGAGCATGCTAAATCACATCCTCTGTGCACATATTAGTAAGACTATTTGTTATTCACCATTAGAAACTTTATTCCACCTTGATACTCCACTTTGTAAGGATGCTTAAAAAATCCCCTCCAATTAGAAGCCCATGCTCCAGTCTTATAAGATCTGTATAACAAGATCAGTATTTAAACTTATCAATTCAAGAGAAAATAACAATAATTACATGTAATCCCATGCAATCAGAAGAATTGACTTGGTCCCTTATCAGATATTGCAATATTAAGCACTGAAGATATTCAGCCATCTAAGGCATAAAATATGATCCCAAGCTTAGAACCAATCTCTTCCATTTGGAAATTAATATGCAATGCCAAAGCAGTTAGTCAAAATTTCTCAAGCAATATTTTGGCAGGAGTGTGAAATGCATTCACAAACAGGTTGAACTCAACAAGGCAAACAAATAAAGTGACTTCAAATTCATAAGATGACCTACACTCTTTCCAAACTGAACCATATTTTTGGTGGAGTTTCTTCAGTATAGAGAGATGAGTTTGAAGAATCTCTACCTCAGAATTTTATTTGGTTAAGGTCAGAAGTTGAGAACAATAACTTCTGTTTTTTGGCAGTAACCACCAAAGGGCACTTGCCCTGACCTGCACTTGAATACCTTTCTAACATCTCTACCTCCTCACTCCTCTTTCTGCAGCAGTGATCCTGAATACCCTATTTTCAGCCCCACTCATTTTTTTCTTAGCTTCACCTCCTAGCTTTTACCACACATTCCTTATGCATGAAAAACAAATCAGTTGGAAAACCTGTCTTTTCAACTTAGTGTCCTACGCATTCAATACTATAACCTAAATCATTGTCAGCTCTAGGTAAAATTTAAATTTGTTTAGAAAATCAAAACTATAATTCAGAGTAACATATGGATGGGTCTCAGTTTAGTTAACCTGTATCAACCAATACAATGTGAAGAAAATTTGGTATTGTTTTAAACGTATAAACCTTGAACTTCAATGCAAAAGTGAAGACAATGTGAAGACTTTTGCATTGAGGTTCTTATACTTTCCATCAGTTCTCAAAGCAAAAGTCTCTGTAGAACTAATCAAAATAGAACTCATGAAATTCCAAGAACAGGAAGTAAAATTAAGACACCTAGAGAAATTTTAAAAAGGAAAACAAACATATATGTATATTTATACTGACTTACTGATCATATTAAAGATTCAATGACAAGACACCATTTTCACATATCTGGGATAAGCAAAACAGGTAAGCAAGCATCTAAGGGCAAGCTCATAGATTTGAAAATTAATTCTGAATACCAAATCAAGTTCCTAAGGGCATCAAGTTCCAATTAAAACTGCATCTCAAATTTCCCACGGGAGCTAAAGAAAAGGTGAACTAAAGGAAGAAAAAGTGAATTTTTTGACGAGTCAAACAGCAGAAACTTCCCAATAAGTACCAAGCCACAAGGAATTAATAATGGAGCACTCAAAATCAAATTCATAATACTGAATTAGCAACTAGCAAGCCCATTGATTTAATTTGTTTTAGAGGGTAATTTTATTTGAACATGAATCCTAAAGCTTAAAAAATGGAACTAAACAGAAGATAATTGTAGGTGTTGAGTTATCAAAGAAGGGTGAGAAATGGAAGAAGGAAACAGGCATACCATCTTGAGTGATGAGAGGATAATCGCGTGCACTCAAGGTAATGAACCAATTCCAGCCACTATCCAATTTGAGCAATATGGCTGCAGCCCGGAGAGCGATGGCAATATTGGAGGAGCCCAAGTAGGTGACATAATCAGCCTTGCCAACCACATCAACGTTCCCAAAAGCGCGAATCGGCGGCAGCGTCCTCACGGCAGCGGAAAGAGCCTGCCTCTCCTCATCCTTAGCATCCCTACCAAGATGGAGGAGATACCTATTCCTAGGATGGTAAACTGCCAACAACAAACGCAAGATTCGATCCTTGTCTTGGTTACCACCAGCGATAAAGTAGGCAAATGATGGAGGGTAGTGAGAACCATGCTGAACAAGAGAAGGGAAAGCCTTTGGGGAGCTAAAGGCTGAGAACGTAGACATTAAAAGAAGTATGAGAGATAGGAATGCCGCACTGAATACAGTGAAAAGCCATTTCCTCTCAGCTCCCATGGCCTCTCTCTATTTTGGTGGTGGCGCATATGATACAATCACCGTGTTGCTTCAAACAAGAGATTTTGAGACTCCTCTCGCTCAAGGGATCTTGCCTTTTCCTGGTTTGGGCATGGAACCTATCAAACTAACTACCCTGAGATGCATCAAATAAAATAGACTGAAAGTTACATGTAATAAACTGGAAAACCCGGATCACATGGTTCCAAAATGTTCCTCCCGTTTTGCTGGTAATGCTCACATACAAATAATTGTGAAGAATAGAAAATGGGATTGAAGAAAGAGAGAGAGAGAGAGAGAGAGGACTAGGGTTTCTTGCAAAGTTAGATTGGTTGTTAGGTGCGTCGGAACAAAATGGAGATCACGGATTTCCTCTTCTCTTTCTCCTTTCTCTCTATTGAATCATCATGTTTAAGATTCAGGTTTATTTTAATTTTAAGCAACCCATCAAAATAAGAAAATTATTACGTAAATGAATAAATAAAGACAAAATGCGGACACAGTCTGCATACATATATATTTTCAGTAAAAGGGACGAACAAGGATGATATCTGAGGGGAAATAGTTGACTGTTCTGTACGCGCCGTGTTAGCGCGTGTTCAACTTTTTATCACAGCCACCGCCTGAGGCTCCACTGCTCTCGTCAGTCATTGACTCACTAGGATTGGGATCAAACTGTTTTACACGCGCTCTTAAATAAAATTAATAAGTGAGGGATGCTCCCAAAAAAGACAGATATTATTTTATTTTTAACATAATATCGTAAATCATGCTTCTTTTTTTTTAAAATACTAAAAGTCCATGATATCAGTTTGTTGGATAATATATTAAAAAGAAATGCTTTTTTTATCACATTGAAAAGAGATGCTAGTAATGTGCTGACACACTCATTTTTTAATACATTTTTGTAATCGGTTGAAATTCATAGAAAATATGTAGATTTTATTATCTAATTTTTATTTTATTTTGATAAATTTTAATCAGAATATATGTTAAAAATGTGTTATAATAATATATTATTAACAAAATATTCACTCATTTTCAATGAAAATAAATAAATTATTGTGCTATTAAATAATATAATATTTATTGGTTAAAAAAATTATTTCTTAAAATAAAGTAATATTATTTATAGAACCATCTCCAGAAACATTTAATTCAATGATGTTTTTAAAATAAAATTACAACATGTGATATTATTAATTAAAATTAATCATTTTAATGATTGTCATTGGTATTAATGAATTAGGTGTTTGTTTCTTATTTCAGAATTTTTAACAAGTGTATCTTCTTAACACATATATTATCAATTAAAATGATTAAAACTATAAAATTATAAAAAAATTTAAAAATTATATTATTTAATTTATATTTCTTTTATAAATTTATCTAATACTTTTTTGTCATAATTATTTTCATATCACTCCTTGTAGCCTAACAAGTTATTCAATTGTCAATGTGGCTTGCATTATTAAATAACTTTGTTACTTAAATAAACAGTTAATGAAAAAGCTTAAATATAATTTTAATTTGAGTTTCTCATTGGTATTAAAAAAACAAACTCAAACTTTTAGATCAAAATTTAGTCTCTCAATTTTATGAAATTTGTAATTTTTAATTATTACAAAATTAACTAAATTGAAATACGATGAAGTTAATCTCTTTTTTGGACTAGCTATTATCAGAAGTTGTGATGAGCTAGACACAGAAAAAAGAAAAAAAAAAAGTCAAGAACAGACAAGCATAGAATCAAAGCAAAAAGCACCAGATTGCTCAATCTTATAAATATTTCGATTAAATATTTTATTTAATATAAAAGTGGCATTAAAATAAAAAAAATAGTAAATATAACAAAAAACCTTAAAGAGTCAAAGTAATTTACTTGTTTTTTATTTAACTTCTTTCTCCTCCCTCTTATTTTATACTACTTTATTTATAAAAAAAATGCATAGATATACCTCTTTTTTCCTTTTCTTCTTCTTATATAATAATAATAATAATAATAATATTATTATTATAATTATTATTATTAACAACAACATCCCATTTGTAATTTTTCATATTTTATTTCTAATAATTAATTATGTAAAAATAAAAATAAAATTTTATTTTGCCTTCTGTTTGGACTGATGTAAACTCGATCACTTTCCCTGGTTTGTAATTTCTACTTTTGTTTTTTTGGTATTTTTCCCATTCATTAAAAAATTAATTACTTTTATTTTATTTTAATCTTTAGAGCAATATTTCAAATAGTGCTATTTTTTTAAGAAAGTAGATAGCACTTTAGAAAAAATAATTAAGATTATGTAAAATATTTTAAATTTAAATTAGGTATATGTTGATAAAAAATATAAAAATGTTTTCAATAATTTAAATTTACTAAAAATAGGACAGTACGAAATGTCTTAGGGTAGTTTAAATAATAATTTAAAACAATTTAACGAGAAAGTTACTGAGTTACACGTCTTCTGAGGGTAAAATAAATCTAAAGAACATTTAAACATGAGTTGAGTTGATGTATTCAAATTGAAAACGTGAAAACACGTGAGGTGACAGCAGAAAGAAACTCAACGTTTGACAAAGGTGTTTGAAAAACGGAAAGAGGGCGGAGATGAGAAACAGAGTACCAATGTAACCCAGCAGACGTGTTGGAATACCACTTTAAAATTTTAAATTATATTTTTAATTAATAGATGAAAATTTAAGTTCTTTTAAGTAGTTTTGAGTTTCTCTTTGAAAAATATTTTAGTGAAAATGGTTTTATTTTTGTTTTTTTCAATTTTTAAATAATTTTTACTCAATTTTAAAAACAATAAAATTTGATTTTCAAATTCTTATTTTTATTTTTATTTAAGTTCATTACTTAATGTTTTTTGTCATCATTGACCATCACCTCTGACTGACAGTCACCTGTCACCACCTCTAACCGAATCAGTCATCACCTCTGACCAGAAGTCACTTATCGTCACCTTCGTCTAATGGTCACCGGGTCTCACTTCCGACCGGTGGTCACCAACCTCCACCTCCAATCAGCAGTCACTGGTCACCATCTCCAAACAGTTGTCACCAGCGGTCACCAACCACCACTTCTGACTAACGATCACCATTTGCCACCTCTAACCGATAATCACCAACCGCCACCTCTAATCACCGGTTACCGATTGCTACCTTTAACCATCAGTAACCAGCTACCACCTCCGATCGTCAGTCACCAATCACTACCTTCCATCGTCAATCACCAGCAGCCACCTTCAATGACTGTCTCAATCGCTACCTCCAACTCATGTAAGTTAAGGTTTAAAACGATGTTTTAAATTTAGAAATAAAAATAATGTTATTTTTAAAATTTTGAGAACTTAAAACCAAAATTAGTGTTTATTTTTATAAATTTCAAAATTAAAAACTAAAATTCACCTTAAACATCACCTAAAATATTTTCAATTTTTAATGAACAGGTTTATTTTTGAGTTAATGAAAAATGTTGATAAACTCAATTGGTCATAGAACACATACCTATATCTTATCTATATAATAAATCATAGTATATGATATTATACTTTTTATTTGGTTTAAAATTTTAACATGTGAATAAAATTGTGGGTAACTTAATCATTTTATTTTTATTTTGAAAATAAATATGTTTTTATTTTATTTAAAAAATTAAAAATAATAACATTTATCTTTATTCTTATTTCAAAATTTAAAAACAAAAACAATAACATTTCGGCATCTTAATTCCTTGGTTCGCTCGCCTATGTCCCAATTGCTTAAGGCCATCTTAATTCCTTTAGTGGAACGAACCTTCAGAGGCGGCAAGTGAGCTATCGTAGGCGTAGGGTTTTATCCTATCTACCTTAGCTGTCTGGGAATGAACTAAACGAAGTCTAGGTAGCTTAGGCAGAAGTGGTGGCTTTAATTCTGAAGGGCATGGTTGTATTGACTCAGGCAATGGTGATGTGACCGAACAAGGTAACCTTTTGATAGTCTCTTTTGGAATATAGGCAATGGTTCTAAGGATACATGTGGTGTATAGAAGGGGTTTTTAATGTAGTAAGGTCTCTAGAGGAAAGAATAGGAAAAAATGGTTTGTGTAGAATGAATTTGGTTGGTACAAATGATTTCTTGGATTTTATCTGCAATATGGAGCTTTTAAAGGTTCCTGTTGTTGGGCATCGTTTCCAATGGTTCAGTGCCAAAAGTAAAGGATGCAGTATTCTTGATAGGTTTCTAATTTCTCAAGAATGGTTGGATATTGCCCCTAACAACTTCCAACTCAATTGGAGTAGGGACTATTCTGATCATTGCCCTTTAATTTTGAAACACTCCAATGTTGCTTGGGATCCTAAACCCTTTAAATTTATTAATGAATGGTTGGAGTGTGATGAATTTGTTGAGTTTGTTAAATAAAGCTACAACAAGTTAGAAGTCCATGAGTGGGGTACTTTTGTGTTCAAAGAAAAACTAAAGGCTCTAAAAGCAGAGACCAAGAGTTGGAATAGAAAAAATATTGGTAAGGTGAACTTTATAATTAGTTAGTTGAAGAATAAAATAGCAAGTTATGACAAAGATGCTGAAGAGGACAATCTTCGGGTAAAAGGGATCAAGCTGCGAATGGAGGCTATTGGTAATTTGAAAAAATGAAGCTCTTATCAAGAGACCCTATTGGCACAAAGGGCAAAGCTTAAGTGGTTAAAAAAGGGTGATGTTAACTCTCAATTCTTCCATTATTCTATTACTCGAAGGAGGAAAGTGAATGGTATTTTAGGTGTGTTATCAAATAGGGAATGGGTGGAGGACCCTAATGGTGCATTCCCGCCTAACAAGGAATTAAGCTAAGACCAATAAAAGAGGAACATAACTTGGATGAAGCTTGAAATAACTTAGTTTAGGCCATGGTCCCTTGTTTTGTAATAATTAGTCCATTTTTAGGCTCATAGTTTGTTCCCTTATGTCCTTAAGATTTTAGGGGTATAGTTTATTTTATTTTAGGCCTTGTATTTTGGCCTATAGGTGTATTTTCCATTAAGAGGTGTATTTGGTCTCTCTGAGGAGTGTGTTAATTAAATGGGCTTTGGTTATAGGTATTTGGACATTTGGTATTTGTTATCCACACCCCTAATTCCTTCTCATACCCTTCTAATCAACACATGAAGCATATATGAGACATGTGGCCCTTTGCTCCCTCATAAGTGACGCCTCCTATACTTTCTCTCTCTTACATGGTCTTTCTTGTTCCTTCTTGTTTAAATTTGAATTTTGAGGGTGACATATTATTTCTCTCCAAAATTCAAATTCAAATTAAGAGACAACATAAGTCCACTTTCTTAGGGCCTTATTTGGATCTTGGTTGATTTAATTTAGTTTTAATTAGACATGTGTTCAATTAACACTAAATTGAACAACTAATCCCCCTCATTATTCATGGTGGACGTCCAACTTGAGTTAGAAGCCTATAGATCCATTACTTGCTCTATATATTGAGTTCTCCTCCTCTTGTAAGCTTTTAACACTCATTTTGAATGAAAATACCTTATGGCTAGCTTCCTCCTTGGCTTATCTTCTTTTACATAGAAGTGACGACTATCTCATCCTTCATTTCCTAGTCTTCCACCTTCATTTCTACCTCAATGAACCTTTATGAGCAAAGATCAAAGGGAAAGAACTTTCAAGGAGCTTTTAGCTTTTGAGGAATGCACCATCTAAGCAAGTGAAATAAGAGGTTCATGACTTTTTTCAGGAAAAGTTCCAGGGCCAAAGGGAGGATGGGGTAGAGTTCAAATGTCTCTCAGAAATCCAAAGAGAAGAATTAGAAAGAGAATTTACGATGGAAGAAATCAGAAAGGCAGTATGGGAGTGTGATAGCTCTAAGGCTCTTGATCTAGACGAGTATAACATGATGTTTGTCAAACACTTCTAGGACACACTTAAGGAGGATATAAGGAATGTATTGGTAGGTTTTCATCAATATGGGAGGCTTCCAAGAGGGCCAATGCCTTATTTATCACTCTGATTCTTAAGAAGGAGTGTCCAAGGGGCTTGGAAGATTATAGGTTGATCTCGCTAATTAGTGTGCTTTATAAGATCATTGCAAAAGTGCTAGCTCTTAGACTATAAAAGTTGTTGTTCGCTATCATTGAAGAAACTCAAACAACTTTTATTAAAATGAGGCACATGTTAGACAACGTATCGTCAATGAAGTGATTTAGGATGCTAAAAAACATAAGAAACCTATGCTGGTGTTTAAAGCAATTTTTGATAAGGCTTATGACTTTATTTGTGGGGCGTTTCTGTTTTACATGCTTAAACGTTTTGGTTTTGGGGATAAATGGATCAACTAGATTATTTTCGGTCTCAATATTGGTGAATGGTAGTGCAACAAATGAGTTTTGTATGCAAAAAGGTTTGTATCAAGGTGATCCTATGACCCTGTTTTTGTTTTTAATCGTGGTTGAGGGGTTAGGTGGGTTGATTAGGATGGCTTTTTCGGTAAATCTAATTTTAGGAATCATATTAGGTAATCATGAGTTCTAGGTTGTAATCCAACAATTTGCAGATGATACCATTTTTATGGTTTCGCCTAAGCTCTAAAATGTCTTCACTCTTAAGAGAACTTTGAGGTGCTATGAGATGATCTTTGGTCTTAAGATTAACTTCCATAAAAGCAGCTTAGGGGATAGGGGTGAAGTTGCTAGAGGTGTGTGCCTTTGCTAAGATCTTAAATTATGGAGTTCTACAAATGTCATTCTCTTATCTTGGGATTCTAGTAGGGGCAAATATGAGGTGTGAGCGTGTATGAAAATCAATGCTCAATAAAATGAGAGCGAAGTTGACTCTGTAGAGACAAAAGAATTTGTCATTCAGAGGGTAAATGTACTCTCTATGCTATACCTCTCTATTTTTTTTCTTTTTTGGGGTTCTTAAGAAGGTGTCTAACACCATTCAGTCATTGCAAAGGACATTCCTATAGGGTGGTTTGGAAGATTGTTCCAAGGTGACTTGGATCCATTAGGAGCAGATATGCAGAGATAAAAGCAGAAGAGAGCTAAGAATAAAATATGTGGAGACTTTTGATAAAGCTCTACTGGGAAAATGACATCAGAGGATTCTTCAGGGCGGCAGTGCTCTCTAGATAAAAATGTTGGAGGCGAGATATGGGGAAGATATTAGAATGAACTTGGTAGTTAGGCGAAGGAGTGGTGGATCACAATGGTTGAATGATATCTTAAAGCTTTACTGTTGATGAGGTGAGGGGTGATTGGCTTTCAGGGGGGTTAAACTGTTGGTAGGGAATGACTCCTTGTTCAAGTTTTGGGAAGGAGATTTAAAGATGTCTAGTGGGCTTAAATCTTTATTTCTTGGATTATATGCTTTATCTAATCAAAGGGAGACGCTTATCTCCGAGGTTGGGGTGGTGTAATAACAATTAGGTTTGGAGGTTTAGTTGGAGAAGGATGTTATGTAGTTGGAAAGAGGTGTGGGTAAGGGAGTTGAAGGGTGTGTTGGAAGTGGTCTCTATGAGGCAAGGGTGAATAATGATTGGGAATGGGGAGTGAGTCTCGGGATCTCAAATCTTACTTGGTAAAGGATGCATATCAATTATTAATGAGTAGGACGGATCAAGTTAATGTGTCTTATTTTTTCAGCAAGTTATGGAAGTGCAAGGCTTTGTTTAAGGTAGTGACATTTTCTTGGAAGGTGGCTTTGACCGGAATTCCCTCTAAAGTTGAACTGGCTAGGCAGTCCATTCTCCTCTTCGATGAGGCTACTTGTCCTCTTTGCTGTTTAGTTCCAGAATTAGTAAATCACTCGTTATTCCCATGTAAGTGTAACTATTCTGTCTAGATGTTTTGTTATAAGTGGCTACGGTATAAGTCTATATTGTTTGTGAAATGAGTTTTTGGCACCTCCTAGGCATATGTAACCTAGCAAGCAAGGAATATACTCATATTCTTAGTATTTTTTAGCTGTCTATTTGTGGGGTATTTTACTTGCTAAGAATGTAGTTGTTTTTAAAGGTGAACCCTTCATTTTTTAAGAAGTCTGACAGATGCCCTTGCAAAGGCTTGGTTATGGATCAAAGAGTATTATAAGGTATCAACTATATCTTTTGTTGATTAGTCCTCACTCCTGATCTTGTGCATGATTCTCTGCTGTCTGTGGCATGATTCAATGGTCCTCTTCCCTGCTCTTGCTGGGGTCTCTATGCAAAAATAATGTAGTATCTTATTTCTGGTCTTTTCTTTTGTAGGGATGTCTTAGTATGTTGCCTATTTGTGGAGGGATTCTTCTAGATGTGTTCTTACCTTCTTTATGTTTCTGTAACCCATAAATTTCCACGGTCATTTCGTGTGATATGTGTCAGAAATGAGTTTAATGAATTTTGCCTTTTACAAAAAAAGTAATAAAACATTAATTAAGTTTTTATTAATTTGATTTGGTAATAACTTGGTAAGACGAGGGAAACAGATTGTGAGTTCGAATCTTTACACTAACATTTGCCTACAAAATAAATTCTTATTAATTTGATCATAATTGAATTGTAATTTTGAATTGGTCATAATAATTATGTATTTTAATTCACATGTTAATTATTTTAATTATACATTTGTTAATAAAATAAAATAGTTATCGTTAAATGATAAATAAAAAAAATATTAATGAAATTAATAAATAAAAGTCAATTCGTAATGACAAAGTCTAATTCAAAATCTTTTTTCCACTCTTCCTTTTACTTTTAAAACTAGTGTTGTGCCTAATAAGTTATTCTTTTCTCTTGCTTTTATTTTTCAACCCTTATAACATTACAAGTTTTCCTCTCGTTTCATAGAAATTTTTTTAAATAATTAAAATATATTCTAAATATTTTTCTAATATAATTAATATTATAATTAAAATTTATATTAATTAAGTAAATAGTTTTCGTCTTAGCATGTTTTTTCTTTATGATTTGATTTGCTTTTGGGTAACACACCTTGTGTAGATTCACTTTTGTGCGGTAAAAAAAAATCACTTTTGTCTGTCAAAAAAAGTAAATAGATATAAAGTTTTATATTTCTATCAAACATTTTAAAATTATATATTTTAGTTAATAAAACTTTAAGTGACAAGTAGTTAAAAAGATAATAGTTTTAATTAATAAACAAAATTTTAGCAAACCGTAGAGATGGTGTGTGAAATATACATAATAAAAATGTCTAGTTGAGAATTTGACGGAAGTATTTTTTTGCAATGGAAGTATTACTAATTTCACTCTTATGTATTTTAAATTAAAAATAAAATAAAAGGGTATTTTCTAGCAAGTGAATTTGAGCTGGTTACGTGCAGATTTATATAGGTTTGGTGACATGTCAAACCAACAATTTAGCAAAACAGTGACTAAAGGTTGAATCTATGTGAATCGGTAATTTTTTTTTTTAAAGCTTGATACTTATCCTGCATAAGTTTTTTTTTTTATAAAATTAAATGCACAATAAAATAGCATAAGAGATTTTGAGTAGGAAATTAAATTAAAAAGAAAGTAATAGCTAAAATAATAAGTGAAACAAAGAGATATTTTTTTTACGGAACAAACAGAGAGGATAGAAAATCAAGAATTAAAAACTCCACCTCAAGGTATAATCTTCGTCCTAGTTTTGTGAGGTGATAATTTACTTTGAAAATATGCAATTTTTAAAAAATAAATTGTAGTTATTGAGAAATTCTAACAATCAATCTTTTATTGCTTACATGCACAAATATAAATAGGAATAAAATAATATTTGTACACATGATATTGTCTATTGTATTGTCTTAAATTCGTTCTGGTTTTGCCAGATATTACACTATTAAAAAAATGTTCATTTCCTGTAGTTTTGTTTAGGAAAAAATCTATAAAAAAATTTTACAGTTTTTTATGAGGAAAAAATTCTACAATAATTACTTGAAATTTTTATTTCAAAAAATAATTTGTAAGAATTTTCTACGAACTTTTATGAAAAAGTAATCCGCATAAAATTTTCGGTGAATTTCAAAATTGGCAAAAAACTTGCAGATTTGAAAATGGCAGTAAACATTTCTGCAAATTTTTCTATGAAAAATATTATCCATCATTTTAAATCAGGGAAAAATTCAGGTATAACTTCCCATATTTAGTTCCAAAAATATATATTTATTATATATTTTCATTTATTTAATATTTCATGATAATTAAAATTATGTTCTATTGTAATGGATTGGATTTGTGTTATGAATTATTACCTTTTTTACTTATTCAATTTAAGGACAACTAAATTAGTTTTTTATTCACAATTAGAAAAAAAAAATACTCATGAAAAATAAATAAAAATTAAGTTTAAAAGTCACGTAAATGAAAAATCATGATTGAATGTCACACACACTTACAGTGTATACCAATTAAACTCATCAAAATTATATACAAATATCATATTAAAAAATGAGATTAACTGGTATACACTGCCAGTGTAAAGATTTTTACACTGACATTCAATCACAACCCTCATTCACGGTAAATTTATTGATTTTACTCGTTACTACTTTAAAAGTCGCATAGATGAAAAGTCCTAATTAAATGTCACTGCAAAATTTTTTTATACTAACTGTGTATATCAATTAAACTCTTATAAAATAATGATTATTTTTACTAAGTGAGAATGAGATATTAGTCTGTACTTATTTTACTTGGAGAGAACCCTACACAAATTCATAAGAACTAGTCTTTAAACAATATTAAGACTCTTATTATTTGAAGGTAGAGATTTTAATTAGATACCATGTTTAATTTAAGGAAGGGAATAAGAAAAAATAATTTTATTCTTGTTAGGTATATGAGGGAATAAGAGAGATTTTAAAGTTAATTATATTTTTATCCTTATTATATTTTAAACATGTTATAATGGTGTGACAAGTCTTAGTAGTATAGGCTTTTTTTACATGTATTTTTCTTTTCAATTTTACAATGGTGTGACAAGCCACCACAAATCATAATAGTGTTATGATATTGAACTATCTCTTTTAGAACATTTTTCACATCTTTGTGAGATGTTCCACACTTCTATTAGCAATCAATCTTGATTAACTTTCTTTTTTAGTACATAACTCACACATTTGTGGTTATACCATATTATTGTGGGTTAACCTTTAAGCACTTTGACTTTGAGTGTGTTTCCCATGCACACCTCTCTATATGGTCCCAGTGTTGTGATGCAAGTAAGAATGACAAATATAAAACTTTATTTTTAATTAAACTTCTTTTAGTAAGTATTTTTAATTAAACTTTTATAAATAACAATTATGGAGATTATTTAATAGACCATATGATGAAAAAATAAAGTCTTTTGTTAAATGATTTTTTTCATATATAATGGGAGAAGCAAGTGCCAAAAGGAAAGAAAAAAAGTTAAATGGAAATTAACGAAGAAAATATTGAGAACAATTTAATACAATCATATGAAATTTATTAAATGATTTTCCTCATTTTCAATTTTTTTCAATATTGGAGAAATGTTAAAATTAGATGAGGAAAGATTTTACTTTTTTAGAAAATAGTAGATAATGGAAACTGGCAAATTAATGAAAAATAAAGAGTAATAGAAAACCTTTGTGAAATTTTTCTTCAAGTCTGTCAATCATAGATAGGAATGTCACGTAAGCTTAAGAGGCATAATTCAGAAATCAATTCAAAGTGATTTTTTTTATAGTGTTGGTTTAATCAACGGGTTGGATTTAAGGTTACACTTTTTTTTATAACTTTGATTTTACCGTAAGTCCGTAAGGTTAAACTTTCTTGATAATTTTGGTTATATCAGTAAATAACAAATAGGGCGAAGTTCCTTTTTGGCCTTTTCATTGGCGATGATACTTATAAGATTCATATGTCTCTCTCTTCCCTAGTTTAGATAAAGTAACTAACTTTTTCATTTATATTTTCTTCTCTAATTACTACTTGCTAGTATATTTTAGAAATAAAAACTTATAATTAAAACATAAAAAACTCATAAGAGATATAATATAAATTAGTTGGGAAGAGAGAGAGGAAGAGATAAGTCCCGGATTCAAGTTCAGCAGATGGTCTCAAGTAATAAAAACTAATAGATTAATATTTAATAATAAACATTTGTCGAACATAAAAAATATATATATTCTAAAAAAGAAAAGTTAAAACATAAAAAATAACGAGTTCCAACTCATTTACTTTACATCTCAACAAACCTCAATGTAACAATAAGTTCATCTTAGACAAACTAAGATTTGCGATAAAAAAAAAAAATATATATATATATATATATTATATATATATATATTATATATATATATTATATATATATATAAATAAATAAAAGAACAAGAAAATAGAATGGAGTTAACATGTGAAAAATTGTATGTTTTTGTAGGATTTCCAAGTCCCATAGCCCAAAATAAGCGTCAAAGATTAAATACTGTTTAACAGTAGCAATATGCAGAACTAGACATCGGTAAAAAATGGCAATGAATGGCAGGAAATCAGAAAGTTTTATGAAATTATTAAGGAAAACTAGTCAGGCTTCCAGATAAAATAACACGATGCAATCCCAACTTGTGCAAAGTTAAGAGTAAAACAAGTGATGACAGAATAAAGTTGAATTAGTAAAAAAGTCAGAGTCTGATCTACAGAACTATATATACTATCAGGACTCTGTAATCATGAGTCAGATACAACTTTCTGACAGTGAATGTTGTAACTTCCTAACAGAAACAACATAAAAGAAAAGATTACAAAGAGATGAGTATTCTCTTTCAGGAACTATGGCATAATTAGCACTGGTTTTGATAAAAATATGGCATCCGTTGGATAGAAACTAAAAATTTGGACTTTCACAGTTGAACTTGAAGGCTCTTATATCTCAAGGTTTCTAATACAAAATATTCCAAATCTTATATCCAAAGTGAAAGTCACAAACATAATAGCGTGTACTACTACTGCCAAAAACATGACACAGCATGCAAATTTGAATTATCTCAGCCCCCAACTAACTTTCTAACTATTCTACAATATAACTATGGGAGGTACCTTTCAATCTCCAGCTTCACCCGGAATTTCCAATTATATTTCTTTCTTTTATCAGATAAAAAATGGATAGTTCTGTCAGGAACGAAACATGGTCAAACAGCTCATTCACAGCATAGTGTAAGATGGGAGACTAGAAATTTGGCCGTAGAGAAACTGGGCTAGCTAATTGACATGCAGAATTATTCTAAGTGGGCAAAGAGGAATGATAAGTCAGTCATAAAATACACTAGGAACAGAACTTATCATTGAATAAAACAATCAACAAAATAATCGCTGCATGAATCAATGAGGTTTTCTTATATGACCATTTTAATGTCTTTATAAATATGCTGGTATGAAGTAGGCATACGAGTGCTGAAAGAGCACTAAAGCTTTAGATTTGTCATAAAATTTGATAGCATGTTAACAATTTAATGAGCACAAGAGGGATAGCTTAAGTGATCTTATAGAATTATATATGTTTACAACAAAATCATATACTAACGAATTTGAGCTAACATAACTAAGTAATTGACAGTTGTCAGATAACTAACCAAACGTGTGTTTGGGGGTGGGGGGCATAGGCAGGAAGGAGACACACGTTAGTTGCAAAGCAAGCTCTCCCTTTGAAAAATAAGTTGGTCAGCATGTTGAATTAGAAGCCAACTACAAACCAAACACACCCTATAACACTTATCATATATGGGGTGTTTATTTTATATTATATTTTTCAGAATCTCATTCCTAGAAATAATAAAAATAAAAAATTTATATCTGGATAAATTTAAAATTATGTTTGGTTATTTCTTATACTCCTTAAAATGTTTTTAAATTTTAAAACAATTTAAGTAAAAAAAAAATAGAAATTACATATGTATTATACATAACTTCCAATATTCTCATGGAATTATAATTTTTCCATCCCTTTATCATGGGAATAAAAAGTAGATAAATGAAAAATTAAATCATTTTCAAGAATAAAAGATGTCAAGGAATGAAATTCCAAAACTTTTGACAAATATGGAAATATTGCATTCCTATATATACATTATCGAAAATGATACTTTAGTTCATGAAACAAACGTCTCCTATATTGTTGAAATTTCTCAAGACACTAGAATGTTGTTTAGTCTGTACAGTAACCTTATAAACATCTAAAGATATGGAAATTGGTAGTGGCATTTTTCAAGGTTCTTTCCTCTTTTAGCTATTTGAATAGTTCATGCATTGATGTAACATCGTATATGAATCATTAACTTGAATTAGCTTGACTTTTCATATTTACCTGATTCACTTAGATTCTATATGATAACATAAATATTATACAAACCCAGTAATTCACTTACATACCGTGACGTGCTGAAAGTGATTGTATACAAATTAGAACAGATACTGCTTCAACATAACATAAAATTGAGAAAAACATAATAGTGTTGTGTAAAAAGATAATAGGCTACCCTCGGTTTGATTGCAGGGGAAAGGATTTTCACTTTTCAGAACTGGGTTGTGCATTAATCACGATTCAGTTTGGTGTGCAACCCACCTGTGCCAAAATGCATGATGCATCTCCAGTAAGAATTCTTGAAATCCAGATGTGATTTGGGGGGGGGGGGGGGGGGGGGGGGGGTGGGGAGGATTCAAGCACCAAAATTATTCGCTCAACTATTATATCGCCAGTTGGTCAGATTGAATCATATGTATCATATATGAACAGTTCATTACTGATCAAAATGACTAAGAGCACCTAAAAGTAGGACATCTTCTGTCCACTTAACAATTACAATCTCCTGCTACCCAGTTTTTCATCCAGGAAAGTTGTGCTAGTTAAAAATTGCTTCACATGCTTTAATGAAAAAGCAAAACTATTTAAAGCGATTAATATAAAAAAAATTATAGCATATTATTTATAAGTAACCCTCAGCACACTGATAGTCACACTAGTGCATTGACTGAATTCACCCAACTCTAAGAATCAGGATGGCTTATAAAATTATAATAAGCCACGTTTGACAAACACATTCAATTTGTCATGCATTGGATTGTTTTGCAACAAGTAAATGACCAACGTGAGAAGGAAAAGAAAGAAACCACAGCTGCATAAGTTCAGACTGAATAAACTGAGTCTTCATCAGTGCCTTCACTATCACTGCTGCTGCTACTCCCACTGCCACTTCCACTTCCACTTTCACTACTGCCACTTCCACTGCTACTGCTAGAGGAAGATGTCTGATCATCTCTCCCCTCTGCATTCACCTGGTCTCTGAGACCTTCTGCAGCATTGGGTCTGTTGTCGGCCTCATCACCACTATCAATGACGTCAGCAATCTCATCATCATCAGTGTGTGGAACATTCATGTCAAATCCAACATTATCTTTTTCTTCAACATTATTGGCATCCTCTGGTGTTTCGATGCCAAAAAGGTCATGAATATCTATCTCTTGATGTTCCTCAACTCCATTTTTGGCATCTGGTGAGGTATTGATGGGCAGTTCATTCAGATTATCAGATGACCTCTTAGACCCAGATTTTATTCCTGTTATATGACAAGTACGACATAAATTAATCTCAGTTCATAAATATAAATAAAAATAGAAAAACCACTGCAGACTATTTCATCAATTGTGAATCCACCACCACCTCTTAAATCAACAGAGCACACATTCAAAAAAAAAAATCTTCAGTCAGTGTGTGTACAGTGTGGAAATTTGGAATAAGCACTAAAGCAAACACAAAAAATAAAGTTGGAAAGCATGAATACAAGACTTTTTACACAAAAAGTTGATATGATAAATAACCTCTCACAGCTTGAACCTTGTAGCTTATTAACAGATTATATTAAGCTTAATCACATCATAATGATGAGAATGAAAAGCTTAGGGCTTGTTTAATTTGAGAAAATATTCAAAACTCAACACAGTCCAAATATGTAATTACAAAGTCATAAACCTTCAAACTAAACTATACATACCAGTATTATCAGGTTCACCAATATCAATACGCTCCACCTCAACCTGTGCAGAATCAATATAAGTATAGTTAAAGGTATTTGAGTAAGAAAAGAGGTAAGAAAAAGTACAAGAAACAAAAAACTATTTGCTTTTCTTCCATTACCATAAACACAAGCAATGTCTAGGACCAGAATAAAAAATATGGTCAATAGCTTGGAAAAGGGATTTGCAGGGTATTTATTCTTCATTGATTTAGAAAACCATGTATTCCAATCCAAAAATATAAAAATTGAAGCCTTCATTTGCTTTTATAATCCTCTTCAACCCCCCCCCCCCCCCCCAAACTCTTCTCTGTATCCTTATGATATGATATTAAGGGATATGCATGCATTATGATATTCATACACAAAATACCACAAATAAAAGCTTTTTACTTCCATAAAAACATTACAAATCTTAATGTATTGCAAAAATAACAATATTTATAGTGGAACATTTCCCACTGCATACATTTTTAAGATAAACATGGTTAACTACTACAAAAACAACTATGCTATAGATAGTTAGAGAGTAGAGAGTACTTACTGGCACAGCCTGAAATGAGCTCCTGCCAAGAGATGCTGGTTTTACAGACTTTCCAACAGGGGATGATCGAGGATCCAAACCTGCTCCAGATGGAGCAGCCACAACAGTAGCTGCAGCACCCGCAGATTCACCAGGCATTCGTAGGTGCCGCAGTTGCTTTACAGCCCTATGAAGCCGCTCCAATCGAAGTGTCTCGCCATCAAAGAACAATACAGCATCATTTTCCTTGTAGTCCTCGCTATTCCCCTCAAATGTCACCTTGGGTTTTCCTACTTGGTTGTTCCGAAATTCCACAGAAACTCTGTTCTCTTTGGTCTTGCGTAGCAATCCTGGCTTAGTCTTATCAACTGAAGCTGGCTTAAATTCATCTGTACAGATTTCAAGACTTTAAAGACTAAAATTCAACATAAATAAGGAAAAATAATAAAAACAAAATACATGTCAAAAGCATTACATAACAATATAACCATTGCAGAATCACGTATGAACATTCCATGTCTAGTTGTAAGGAACTAGGAGGAAAGGGATTCTATATTTGGTAACTTACATCGTAGAGTGCAGTATTTGTTAGAGGATTCATCTTTGAAGGAAGGTCCAAGGGTAAGATTGTACCACCGATCAGGCTCAGGAGCACTCTTTGGCTCTTCTTGAGATTTGTTGGCCATGATGGAAGTAAAGTTCACAAACCTGAAACAGCCTGTTTGGAAAAATTTCAAAAACACACATTCAAATAAACAAACAAATCTTCTAGTATCTGCAACATAAAAAAAGCATAGAAATCATTTTCCATTACATTTTTATTTGGATGAGATCAACCCAATCAATAGAACATATTACAAAGGTTGTCAAACACACAAATTCGAGAGTTTAGGAGATTCCCTAAACTTAACTCATAGGCTTGAGTGTAAATTCATAAGAGTTGAGTTTAATTAGTATAAAAATAATATTAAAATACTTCAAATATGCTCTCAAGTCCCAAAAGTATACTGTAAACTTGAAATAATATACTGCCAAGTGCCAATTTCCAAAATTTGGAATGCTGAAATTAATGCTCCCAGTATTCCAGCATTTATCAGACATAAGAAAAATACTTCAAGTCATGACAAATAACACCTTATAAAGTAAGGACTAGGGAGGAACCAAACAAAGGCGAAAATCAGGCTTTTATGCGGCTTGAGAGAGACCAAACAGAGAAGAAATCAGGCAAGAGGGAAACCAAAGAGAGACCTGATGATCGGAGATGGAATCGCGATAATAACACTCATTATGAGACATGAATCACACGTACCAGTATTAGAATCGGAAAAATATTACGGTGCCGCATCGGCAATTTTAAACTTAGGGTTCCGTCATTCGGGTTTTTGTTCCCCGTTCACTCCGGCGTCGAAAAAGCCTTTTGAGAAACCAAAAAAATAAAATAAATGGAAAATGGCAGATGCAACGGCTAGTATTCAAAATCTGAGAAAGCGAGCGCGGAAAATTGCGGGAATAGATCAGGAACGAGGAAGGGGAGAACTGGGTTTGCGCAATGACAGCGGGTGAAGAAGAAGAAAACGAAACCCTAATTCAATTTTACCGGGTCAGTGCTTTCAGAGTTGCAACAACCCAACTTTTCATTATTCATCTAAATAAATTATAAACTATTAAATTACCATGAAAACAAACTCAACTGTGGAATGTGGATGGATATTGGATTTCTAAACAGAATAATTATTATTTGCCTAAGTGATTTTATGTTTTACTTTTTTTTTCTTACTTAACACTTAAAAAAAAGAGAAACGCAATTAATTAACCACGACCTTATTTTGGAGACAATATGAATCAAATTTGTGTCTTTCTCACCTTTTGCAATTAACATTAAAAAAACAAAATAGTTTCGAATGAATTGAATTAAAAAATGGTACAATGCAAAATGTTGTCATCATAGAAGTAACATTTTTACATGATTGCTTTATACTTTTTCAGTATATAAAAAAATTAGAAATAAAATTTTCTTACCTTGAAGGTTGTTGAGTTACTTGTTTTTGTTGTTGTAATTGCACCAGACAACTAAATTTTTTATTCTTTTTATTTAAAAAGATGTCATTCGTACAAAACATCATAAAAAAATCCACTTACACAAAACAATAGTAATTTCACAAAATTTTCTCACACGCATAACTACTTTAGAAATGTTTCACATTTAACATTTGCAAAATTCTTTTAAAATTGCACCACTGCAACATTTTGTTACATTTTCTAAAGAGTGCATAATGAAGTGATATCTGTCTTGGAAATTGCATTGTGAGATTTCATTCTTTAATTCCTAAATAACTTTCTCCTTTTCATAAAACCACCATCAAGATCATCAACTTTTGCCATTTTTATCTGTTAGGAATGTGAGCCAGATGTACGGTGTAAGAAGAAGAAAATAAAAAATACAAAAATGAAAAAACGTAGGATAAAATCCATTGACACAGCTTATAAAAGAAAAAGATACAAAGAAAAGAAGAGAAAGAAAGAACGTATGTGATATTTTTTCATGGAATGTCATGATCATCCAAATGAACAACAAAAACTCCAGAGGATGTGTGTTTCAAATTAATGTAATAAAAAATTATTAAATAAATAAGTAATGGGAGGAGAAGGAAGTATGGAAGATATTCTTTTAAATGCATAGTGGAATTGGAAGGATGCGGGGCAAAACTCAAAAGAATGTATAATATCAAAACAAAGAAAACATAATTGTGCACAGTAAAAATTATTCCATCACAATCCTTCATAAATTTGTTGATTTTATGATTAATATGCAATTCACTAAAATATGCATAAATATGTATCCATTAAAATGCTAACTTATTAAAATCGTTAATCATTACTCTGAATTGCATATTTTTCTTGCATCCCTTTCCATTCACTCCCTTCACTTGAAATTTAGAAATAATAATTTACCATGTTTAACATTTCTTTATACTTATGAATATAAATTAAATTAATTTGTATTTTATTAAACTATAAATACATATAAATTAAATTATTAATGTTTATTTATATATTTTAAGTATGTATTCATACGACGGTTGATAACATTGATTTTGAAAAAAATTGCATAACTTATTATGAATAAAATTAATTTTGAGATAATGTGATTTATGGTTAAATATTTTTATTAGAAAAGTAATTTAAGAGAAAGTTAATGTAAAATTATTTATGCAATAATGTGCTTAGATGAAGAATTTTAAGAGGGTAATTCATTTAATTTTTGAATTTTAAATGCTTTGGGATGAAATACCTTGTTTGGATGAGGAATTTTAAAATAATTTAAAATTCTAGGCATTTTAAAAAACATTTTTATTAGTTAAAATTGTAGAATTTCAAATTCCTTCAAAGAAGTAAGAATTTGAAATTCTTCAGACCTATTTTTCTCTTACTAAAATCAACTGAGATTATTCTTTTCTTAATATCGATTAGGGGTGACAAAACAGGGTGGATCAAGCAAACTGACCTAACAATTGACCCTCATTCTTATAAGTCACCCTCATTCTTATAAGTCAAACTAGTATATTAAGTTGTTTATCTATTTTTGTCTATCCGGCCTAACTCATCAATTTAACGAGCCAAAGGCGGGGTACGCTAACCTGCCAACCCACCAATATTATATTTTATATTTTAAAAATTATAATATTTATATAAATTAATAAAATATGAAATAAATTATTAAGTATGATTTATAAATTGGATTTGCTAAAAAAATCAAATAAATTTGTCATAATTTTTTTTTCATTTATTTATATAAAAACATAATATTGTCACAAAATTAAACTAATTATGCAAGGTTTACTTTTGTGATTTTTCTATTTATTTATTGTAAAAACATTACTTTTTTGAGAAACTAAAAATTTATTTTTAAATAAAATTTTATATTATTTTTTTAAAAAAATATTTTTTTTCTTTCAAAATATTGTTTAGTAAAATAATTTTTTTTAGTAGGAATTGAAATACTCTATCCAAACAAGAAAATTAAAATTATTAAATTACTTTATCCAAACAAAACATTTGAAAAATGAAGTCAATTGAATTGAAAGAATTTCAAATTCAATGTATTTTAAATTAATTGCATTTCTAAATTTCTCTATTCAAATACAATGTTTGCATGATTGATTTCATATTACAAAATTGATTATGTACCTATAATTGATTCCAAACAAATTTGTATATGCTTGATTTAACATTGAAAAAGAAAAATAATTGATTATATATTCATATTTGATTATGATTGAAACAACTTGAAGTAACTTCTACACTAAATAAAAAAATTTAGACTAATTTTACTTTTAACTTACATTTTAAAAACATCCAAACATAAATCACATAATCTCAATTTTGTATCTTCGTTCTTGTTTCTTACGGTTGTGGAAGGGTTGAGACAAATGAATAAATGTCGTTGTGAATTTAGGGTTGTGGAAAGGGTACGAGGTAAGAAATGACAAGATTTGTGTATCTCTTTTGCAGTTCAATGATGATGCTGTCCTTCTCATGCAAAATATTTAGGAATTTATGGAAGTAATAAAAATTGACTTTGCAATATTTTGAATTATTACTAGGGCTGAAGGTGAATTTCTGTGAAAGCCAGCTTATGGTAATTAATTTACCGAAATGATGGTTGGATTGTGCATCAATCTTCTTGAATTGTCGATTGAAGGACATTCCTTTGAAGTATTTGGATTTGCCAGTACGGATCAACCATCAAAAGGTGGTATGTGGATGTCTGTGTTGTTCGAAAGTGGCTATCATATCGAAAAATGAATATATTTTTAGGGCAAGTAAAGTTGTGCTTATAAGTCCATTTTGTCTACATTATCAATATACTTCCTCTCTTCCTCCGAGGCTTCAAGGGGTAATGAAGTAAGTAGGAAGATACATTAGGTGTCTTGAGAGCTAGTGTGTAAAACAAAAAAGAAGGTGATTTGAGTTTATGGGATTTGCTTAGTTTCAATATTGCCTTATTAGGAAAATGACAATGTAGATTGAAGGTGGAAAGTAATAATAGATTGCGAGTCAATATATTGAAATCCAAGTATGTGAGGTTGGATGAAACACAAAAGGTAAGCGATAGGATGTGTTCAAGATGGTGGGTTAATTACATTCCATAACATGCCTAGGCCAGAATAAGAGGAGTTAGTGAGATCCTCATGTTAGAAGAAAATTAAGGAGCAATAATGAAGTTATATTTTGGAGAGATGGGTAGTAAAGGAAAACAGTTTATGCAAGGAGTATAGTAGATCATAGGGTTTCATGATTGACAAGAACATAGTGGTCAACGAGATAGTGGGGAAGAGGGGAGTTGAGGTGGAATTGGTGTTGGAGGAGGAGATTATTTGCATGGGAGGAAAAATGTTAGTTGAGTTCTGTCTTCAGACATGCCCAAATACAGGGATGATATTTTCAACATTGTTTTGGGTTAAAGGAGTTCCACCCAAGGTTCAAAGTTTAGCATGCCAACTGAAAGCGAACAAGATGCTAATGAGAGAGAATTTGCTAAGGAGGGGATACTTATTCGTAGATGGAGTGAGGTGTGTATTATGTGATGGGACAACAGAAACAAGGTAACACTTGTTGATGGAGTACATAGTCTTCTTATAGGTTTTGATGAAGTTATATGCTTTATGTGGTTTGAAAATGTTATTCACAACATTTTTTACAACTATTATTATAAATTTATCGACTTGGTCAATAGTTTTAACAAACTTCAATAAGTATAATATTTTGTTTGGTTTAGAAGCTTGTGACATATATGCAAGACAAAAAATGCAATTATTTTTAAAAGTCAAATTCAAGGGTAGATAAGTTAGTATTTACTATGTAACTCACTATATTGGAATGATGCAATGTTGCAAACTTTTAAGTCATTTTATTGCAAAATGAGTTATAAACTCTACACTTTGCATTTTATAATGTTTTTCTTTTATAAATCTTTCTACTTTTTATGTAATTATGAACAGACACTTTCTGTTAAGTTAATAATATTTTTTTAATTTATAAAAAGAATTAAAATAAATTTTGTAAAATTAATTATATTTAAAATAATTTTTGTTAGTTCATTATCAATTATAGATTTATAATCAATTATAAATTATTTTGTAACATAAAATTAAATATGTAAAAATTTATAAAAATTAATTTTAAATTGAGATTCAATTTTTCAACCTAAAAGCAAATAGGCACCCAGTTTCAACTTGATGGTATTTATATGTAAACTGCTAATTATTTATATGTAAATTGCTAATTTGCTTTATGAAAAAAAAAAAAAAATAGTATAGCATAGCATAGCAATGCCTTCCCTCGAGATAAATCACTTTTTCGTATTTAATGTCAACGAGAGAAAACAAAAAACGCATCGAATTCTTTTCATAAGAAGGAAAAACAGTGCCACTTAGTCTTTTCCCTTCGGACGCACCTTATCTAATAGTGGACACGTGTCATGCATGCTCTTCATTTCTGCTACCAAAACGCCGTCGTTTCGTTTGGATATTCATATTTCACCTCTAACGTTCGCAGCACGAACTTCACACTCCGTTTCACACAGTGCACGCTGCTGACGGAAAGAGAAGAGACGATATGGCGGGTTTTGGCGGGAAAAAGGTGCACCAAATGATCGTCGGTTTCGGCGGCAGCGGCCTCGGCCAGGTCGTCATTGCCGTAGCCGTCTCCTTACTCGTCCGCATCTTCTCCGCTCCCGGCCCCGTCCTCTCGCCGGAAAACGACGCTGACGATGTGCCGGAGAACGATTCCGACAACGCGGAAGCTCCGACCTCGGGCAAGGTCACGCCGGTTACAATCCACTGGAGAAACATCAATTGCTCCCTTTCCGATAAATTCTCCAAGTCCGTGAGTTCCTGTTTCCTTCTTCTCGTGAAAGCTAGCTAAAATCCTGTTAATTAAACTCGAGTTTAATAGTATTGAATATTTTTCATGATCAATCATTAATTATTTCGTAACATGCACTGCACATTTTGGTTCAACCTTTATAATAGTTGCTTAGTTTATGGATATGGTGATTTTTATTTTTTATTTTTTAAATCTGAAAATGATTGGAAGGGAATCTAAAATGAACAGGTGAGATTTCTGCTTAAGAATGTGAGTGGTGAAGCAAGGCCTGGACGGTTATTAGCCATAATGGGACCTTCAGGTTCTGGAAAGACAACGTTGCTTAATGTTCTTGCGGGTCAGCTCACAGCATCTCCTCGGTTGCATTTGAGTGGCATTTTGGAGTTCAATGGAAAGCCGAGTTCTAAAAATGTTTACAAGTATGTTTCTTAATTGTACTTGCTTTATGTATGTTTGTTCAGTTGCTGAGGTGATCAATTAAAATGCAGTTGTTTATTGGTATAGGTTTGCGTACGTGAGACAGGAGGATCTCTTTTTCTCGCAGCTCACTGTGCGGGAGACGTTGTCTCTTGCTACAGAACTTCAGCTTCCCAACATATCTTCTGCAGAAGAGAGGGATGAATTTCTGAACAATCTCCTTTTCAAACTAGGCTTGGTGAGATTGCTTTGTATCCTGGAATTTGTTTTAGTGGCAAAATAGTTACTGCTAGTATGTTTGGAATATAGGAACAGTTTTCGATAGTTTTTTCAACAATCCTTTTTACCTTCCTTGAAGTATCAATTTCAATTCATCCATTCTAACAAACTCCAATTTAAATTTGTATCGTACATAATTATTTTCAGCTTTCCTCATTCAATCTATGATTGAAAAATGTTTTGCTCTTGTTGAGTAGTGCTATGTTACTGATACTCCCTTTGGCATCTGTGCTTTTTCTTCAAAAGGTCAGTTGTGCTGATACCAATGTCGGTGATGCAAAGGTTCGTGGAATTAGTGGTGGTGAAAAGAAACGCTTATCCTTGGCATGTGAACTGCTTGCAAGCCCATCTGTTATATTTGCTGATGAACCCACAACAGGTAATCACACACTTGCGGGATTTGCTTTGTTTTGAATTGGAACTCTGCATATGATATGGTTTTGTAGGTGTATGGCGGATAAAACAATAATATAATGTTGCATTCAGAAAGTGTATTCCTTGCATGCATGCTTGAAATACAAATTAAGAATAGATTAGGGGAATAGGTTTTGAAACAGAAATGTTTTTCTAACATTAAATATACTACTTAAGATGGGGTTTCTTGCATTTTAGTTTATATATAGCTTAATAATGTGCACACATTTCACTTTTGATGATTTTTATCACAAAAGCCCTGTTTTCTTTTTTAAAGTTTTTATGTAATATAGTGTAAATGGGTTTTCCCAGTCTGCAGCTGCTTCTAAATGCAATCAATTTGTACAGACAATTATAACCTCCCTCTCTTTTTATCTCTCTGCTTATTTCATCATGAAGTTGCTTTCCGTGCTTTCAGGACTTGATGCCTTTCAGGCTGAGAAAGTCATGGAAACTCTCCAACAACTTGCACAAGATGGTCATACTGTAATTTGTTCTATACATCAGCCAAGGGGTTCTGTGTATAGTAAATTTGATGACATCATCTTGCTAACAGAGGGTTCACTTGTTTATGCTGGTCCTGCTCGTGATGAACCACTGGCATACTTCTCCAAATTTGGGTTATCATCTTAACCTTATTTATTTATACCATTATACATCCTCCACACTGGGAATTCTCTCAAGTCTCAATATTATATTATTTAAGAAATTATGTCTCAGTTAGTTTCATATTCTATTGAACAACCTTTTTCATTGTAACTGACTTCTTTATATTCAGTTGATAACAGCCTTTTCTGTCTATTATTCAAGAATATTAATTGGAAAAGGTTGTGGATTTCAGGATCTGCAATGTGTAAGATGGTGGGTACATTGTGGTTCGGCTGATAGTGTTCTCTCACATTGCGGATCGCTGATCTGCAATATGTATTTTTTTTTTTTGAAGAAAATGCATGATATCTAGATTAGAAGCCTGCCATCATAACAAATCTAACATTTACATTTAACTTACAATTTAATCAAGTCTTTGCTTGTTATTACCTTCAGCATTGTGATAAACATGTTCTTGGAGTAATATCATGCTTCTATTGCTACCATACTTGTTTCCTTTCAAAACTAGTCTGAGTTGTATGAATGAGGGTCTTTATCACATATTTAAGGATTTTCTAGCAAAGTCATAATTGTGTATGAGTTGAATCCTTACGAGCATAGTTGGAATACATATATTTCTAACTCTCTGAGAGGAAGGACACTTTCATAATGTTCAGAACCTTGATATTTTCCTAGTTTCCAACTTTAATGCAGTTAGTAGATATTTCTGTTTTGGCTTCAAGTTGAGATGTCAAGTAAAAATATATTTTGCAAGAGTTTATTGACCTTTTCTCCATTGTCTAATTATTTAAACAATCTATGTGTTCATTCAATCAATCCAAAAGCATAGTACCTTTCTTCAAACTGTTTGTTGCTAACATCTGAATAGGAGTAAGGAATAGTGCATTGAATATAAAACATCTTTATTATTATGTTTAAGGTAAATTGTTATAAAAGTCAACAAGCTTACCATTGATGGTGGTTTGTGATCGGTAGCAGCGTAAAAACCTTTATATTCTCAAGGCATATATTTTATATACTCTTTTATCGATGACTTTTATTGTTTATTCTGAATAATTGATTGGTTGGTACACATAACAGGTACCAGTGCCCAGATCATACAAATCCTGCTGAATTTTTGGCTGATCTTATATCCATAGATTACAGTTCTGCTGATAGTGTCTATACCTCTCAAAAAAGGATTGATGGTCTTGTTGAGTCATTCTCGCAAAGACTATCTGCAGTTATTTATGCAACTCCAATTACTACAGATGATTTCTCAAAAAGTAGAAAGCAAATCAGCCAGAGGACTGTAACAAAGAAGAAAGGAGTTTGGTGGAAGCAGTTTTGGTTGCTCCTTAAAAGAGCATGGATGCAGGTATGCCTCTTTTAATTCCTTGTCAGTCTGCACATAGGATGGAAGGACCCAAATAAATTGCTTGATAGGACCCATATGAAGTCTTCCTTCTTGAACAAATTTGAAGTATCTTAAGACTATTAATTTTACTTACGTCACTTGGCAAGATATAATCATGAAAGTGGGATTACTATTTATTGTTTTTACATCTTGTATGTTGTACAGTTAAATTATTTGCAGATTCAACATTATCACCTGTTCTTTTAAATTTTTTATTCTGATAACTACATATTATGTATAGTTTTGAAAGATAATAAAGGATAATTTATTTCCTATACATGGTATATGGAGAATGAAACTTATTTCTCATTAATTGGATTCATAATTGTCTGGCTTAATAGGCTTCCCGTGATGCACCAACAAACAAAGTTCGGGCGAGGATGTCAATTGCATCGGCAATTATCTTTGGGTCAGTATTTTGGAGAATGGGAAATTCTCAGACTTCAATACAAGACAGAATGGGATTGCTTCAGGTTTGTGATGTACTTGGATGCTGTATGCTTGTTTCTCATATTGGCTTGCTCCTAAAATAGATTGCAGAACAACTATGAATTATGAAATGTTGGTATGTTACATACTCAATTTTATTCTGTGTTGGGAGTAGGATATGATGTTTTGGAGAGGTAACTAAGAAAACAGGGCAGGGATAAAGAAAAGAATGCTTCTGTTATTGCTGATTGAATTACAAACAAAAGCTTAGGTGAAATTTTAATTTTTCTCCTAAACCAATAAAATTGAAATGATTTCAGTTTCATTCGGATAGCAAAAAGTTAGGAGTTTTTTTAGAAGCTATTAGTTTTTTTTTAAAAAAAAACTACTTGAAGTAGCAAGTAGTATTTTAAAAAAATCTCATATTTTCAACTACTAATTGATTTTTTTTTTTACAACTTTATCCTTTACTAACTAATGTATTGTCCACTACTAATTCTTTCTCCCCATATGATAAACCTCTATCTCCTTTATTTCTCTCTCATTCATTAATGTAATTATATTAATTTATAATATAAATATATAATTGTAGACAGTTATAATTTAAATATATAATTTAAAATTTATATATTTAATTATAGAAAATTATAATTTAAATATATAATTGTAATAGTTTATAATTTAAATATGTAATTACATAAATTTATAATTTAAATATGTAATTATAAAAAAATTTATAATTTAAATATATAATTATAATTATTTATAGTTTAAATATGTAATTCATTTATATTATTAAAATATGTTATAATTATTTTCAATACCTCATTGTTTATTTAATGATTAATAATGCTCTTATTTGTTATTTTACAACTTTCAACTAGTTTTACCAAATATTTACAATTAGCTTTTCAGTTTTCAACTAGATTTTTAGCTTTTAACTTTTAGCTAGTTTTTTAGCTTTCAAGCAGTATTGTTAAACTCGTAACTCGGTAGAGGAACGAAAGGAATGTCAAAAATCATAACTCGAAGATCGTAACATAAGAGTTATATACATATATGAAAATTATATTTACATACATACACATAAAGAAAAATAATATAGACAAGTAAAAAAATGAGATAACACATAATAAAACTTAAATATTAAGATTCATCGTGTAAGACAAATTTCAAAATAGGTTCTCAAAAGTCAAGTCACAACATAACTTATAAAAGAGTTCATATCACCTAATAGTTAATACTAACTAGACAAAAAGTCATTCAAAAAAAGATTTGCAAGTCATCATAACTCATAATGAGTTGAAATTACTAAAGAAAAAGATGCTAGGCTAAAAGATTATTCAAATTTAAATCAGGATAGTCATCTTCTATGTGATCTCCACCTTGCTACTCATAATAGCATCTCCTCCACCTTCATCATCAGCAATTGGAGAAATCTTCAAATCATTCATTGATGCACAACCAACATCTCCACCACTAGCATCTTCTCCCAAGTCAACTAAGATGTCTTCATCTAAATCATTTACATCATTCTCCACAATCCATTCATCATCATAAGCTAGATCATCAATGTTAAAGTAATTGCTTTTCTAACATCCTTTTTCTTGTTCAATCTTGAATTAGACATGACAAACACCACATCATTAATTTTCTTTTGATGTAAACGATTCCTTTTCTTGGTGTGGTCCTAAATAATTATAAAACTAATTAATTAAGTAATTAACACATAAATCCTAGATATAGGTAAAGAATTATAAAATACATTTCATGAATTTTTTCCCTTTCAAAAGCACTCCAATTAGCTCACATCCGGATGAATTACATGTCAAACTCAATACTTGTATAGAAATTTTTTTATTTGAAGTGTATGTTGGAGTTTTGGATGAATTTTGGATGACCATCACCGTAACACTCCCGCTATTGTGTTGGAGTTTTGGTTTGAAGTGTATATTGAGCTATTAAACTGCCAAAAGACTTGGATTTGCTCTTGAAATCCTCAAATTGAACATCAATGGCAAAAATCTCATCCATGTCTCTCACTATCCTTTCTAAACACTCATATAGGCCACACTTCACTCCAAAATTAGCTTTAAATTCAGGATTTAGTGCAACATAGTATTAAGATAATAGCTCGCAGCATGAAAAGGTCTATGCAATTGACGGTCCCATCTTTCATCCATGATTTCCCAAATAGGAATGTAACCAAGAGTGATAAAAAAATAAATGAAATTAATATCCAAATAACACCTATTTATATTATTAGAAATTAGAAAATCGAAGAAGCTAATTACCTTTTGTTAACTCCATTGAATAAGCTTTGTATTTTCTGTTTAGCTTTATCCATTTCTTCATAAATGTATCCAATTATTGGCTTGTTGTCTGAATCCACCATGTGCAACACCTTTATTAGAAGGAAAACACCTCATGCAATTCGAACATTTTTCCAGAATGTGCTATATAAACCAATTTTTCCACAAACTTTCCATCTCTAGTCTTTACAAATTGACTAGATTGCCACCCTTTGGATGTGAATATTCTAATAAGTGATCCCTTGTTGTCGTGCAAGAATCCCAAAGTCAAATAAGATGTGGCAAAACAAGTAGTAGCTGGTCTAATCAAATCTGTCCCCTCATTAAGATTGTGCAATAAGCAAATAAATCTAGTCCTAGAATAGATATAGGTTGTGATTTTTTTACCATTTGCAATTGTCTCATGGTGGAGTGACAGTTTCTTCTCAAAATCTTCGAACATGAGATCAATGCAATGTGCTGCACATGATGTCCAATAAATCCTTTTTCTCTTCTACATCAACAAATTTCCAGCTGCTTTGTAATTTGCAGCATTATCTATTACAATTTGAACTACATTCTCTTCCCTACCTCCTCCACAACATCCATCATTTTAAAAATTGCTTCTGCTGTCTTAGATATTTGAGAAGCATCAATAGACTTTAAAAAGACAGTTCCTTTAGGACTATTTACTAAGAAGTTGAGTATAGTCCTCCTTCTCCTATCCGTCCATCCATCCGTCATAATTAAGCAACCTGTCTTCTTCCAATTGCATCTATGTTCTTCCAAATTTACATTAACTTTTTCAATGTGGTGCTTCAAATATTTGACTCTAATTTCATGGTATGATGGTGGCTTAAATCCCATAGCATGGGTTGTAACACTTGAATATAGAAAAGCTTGAGTATATTTTCTTAGCTTTGAATCTCTTATTAAATAGAGATACAATCCAATCTAAAACTTAGAGTGGTGAATACAACTACCACCAACCTCTGACGTACAATAATAAATGAAACATAATATACCTCAACTAATAACTAATAACCAACATTTAACATTAATTTAACACTCCCCCTCAAGCTGGAGCATATAAATCATATGTTCCAAGCTTGGAAATCAAGTATTCAATCCGAGGACCCTTTAAGGGTTTGGTTAGTAGGTCTGCAAGCTGGTCATTGGTGCCAACAAATTCGGTCATAATTTCCTTGGACAACACTTTTTCCCTGACAAAGTGACAATCAATTTCAATGTGTTTAGTCCTTTCATGAAATACCGGATTGGAAGCAATGTGGATAGCTGCCTGATTATCACAATAAAGTTGCATTGGAGAAATTTCACAGAACTTCAATTCTTGTACGAGTTGTTTAACCCACACCAACTCACAAGCTGCAAGAGCCATAGATCTATATTCAGCTTCTGCACTAGAGCGAACAACAGTCTTCTGTTTCTTACTCTTCCATGAGATAAGATTACCACCAAGGTACACACAATACCCAGTAGTAGAGCGTCTATCTGTATCGGATTCAGCCCAATCAGCATCACAGTATCCAACAATTTGGCTATTTCCTTTATCTTCGAACAACAGACCCTGGCCTGGAGCCTTTTTTATGTACCTGAGAATACGCATTACTCCATTCCAATGATCAACACAAGGTGAATTCATGAATCGACTTACAACTCCAACTGCAAAGGAAATATCTGGCCTCGTAATAGTGAGATATATGAGCTTCCCAACCAGCCTTCTATACCTTTCTGGATCTAAGTATAAGTCTCCCATATCAGCTACTAATTTCTTGTATGGGTCCATAGGACTATTGACTGACTTACAATCAGACATTTTTGTTTCCTTCAGAAGGTCCAAGGCATACTTCCTCTGGGAAACTACAATGCCTTCTTTGGATTGAGCTACTTCTATTCCCAGAAAATATTTCAGATGACCAAGATCTTTTGTTTGAAAGTGATTGCATAAGTGTTGCTTTAGTTGAGATATTGTGACTTCATCATTTCCTGTAATGACAATGTCATCGACATAAACAACTAAATAAACACATTTGCCAACAGATTTGTGATAGTAGAAGATAGAGTGATTTGCTTCACTCCTTTTCATTCCGAAACCTTGGACAACATTGCTGAACTTTCCAAACCAAGCCCTTGGCGACTGCTTAAGACCATAGAGAGATCGCCTAAGTTTACACACTAGACCAGACTCCCCTTGAGCAACAAAGCCCGGAGGTTGCTCCATGTAAATTTCCTCATCTAACTCACCATGCAGGAATGCATTTTTAACGTCCATCTGATACAGGGGCCAATGGCGAATAGCTGCCATGGCAAGAAGAAGACGAATAGTAGTGATCTTGGCCACCGGGGAGAAAGTGTCTCCATAATCAAGTCCATATATCTGAGTGTAACCTTTGGCTACCAAACGAGCTTTAAGGCGTTCAATTTCACCATTTGGACCAACTTTAATAACATAGATCCATCTACAACCAACAGCTTTCTTCCCAGGAGGAAGATGAACCAATTCCCAGGTTCCATTGTGATCAAGGGCCTGCATTTCATCAATCATGGCTTGTCGCCATCCAGGGTGATCAAGTGCTTCACAAACATTTTTGGGAATAGTGATGGATGATAAAGAATTTATAAAGGAACAATAAGATGGAGACAGACGATGATAACTCAAAAAATTGTAAATAGGATGAGGGTTTCGAGAAGAGCGAATACCTTTTCGAAGGGCAACAGGCCAACATGAGTTGTCATCGGCTATGAGAGGAGAATTAGGAGCCGTTGTACAAGAAGCAGACGGAGATGGACATGAGCCACGAGAGTCATCAGGAATACTGGGGTTAGCTTCAGGTGTCATGCCATGAGGAGGAGTTGAGGGAGAATGATCAATTTCAGATAAGATAGGCATTGGACTAATATTGGTGCGGTCAGGTTGATGAGACATGTCTGGAGAAATGACAATCTCAGGACTCGAGGAGGGAGAGGGCAAGATCTCTTGGATGGAAATGGAGTCAGGTGTGGAGGATGAGTAGAAGGGAGAATCTTCAAAGAAGGTAACATTTGCAGACATGTAATACTTCTTATTATGAGGAGAATAACATTTGTATCCTTTTTGAAGGCGAGAGTATCCCAGGAAAACACACTTGATCGACTTAGCTGACAATTTATCAAGGCCTAGAGACATATCATGAACAAAACAAGTACAACCAAATACACGAGGTGAAACATGATATAGAGGTTCATCTGGAAATAGGATGGAATGAGGAATTTGATTATCAAGAGAGGAAGAGGGCATCCTATTGATAAGATAGCAGGCAGAAAGAATCGCATCTCCCCAATGATGTAATGGAACTTTTGCATTAATCATTAAAGAGCGAGCGGTTTCAACAAGGTGACGATTCTTTCTTTCGGCTATCCCATTCTGTTGAGGAGTGTGGGGACACGTGGACTGATGTAATATACCTTGAGAGGACAAAAATGAAGAGAGTTCAGAAGAAAAATATTCTTTTGCATTATCACTTCTGAAACATTTGATTGATTTTCCAAACTGATTTTTTATTTCATGAAAGAAGGACACAAATATGGACCGAAGTTCAGACTTTTTTTTCATTAAATAAAGCCACGTGCACCGAGAATATTCATCAATAAAGGTGACAAAATATTTAAATCCAAAAGAAGTAATTCGACTAGGACCCCAAATATCTGAATGAACAGTGGAGAAGGCTGAATTACTTCTTGATTTATCTTTACTTGAAAAAGAAGACCTAACATGTTTGCTTAATTGACAAGCTTCACATTCTAAAGTTTGGATTTTCTGAGTACTAGGAGCCATTATCTTTAATTTGGCAAGACTAGGATGTCCAAACCGATCATGCAACAATTTAGGAGAGATAGATGCAAGACAAGACACTGAAGAGCTAGATTCCAGGTAATAGAGACCTCGTGATTCATGTCCTGCGCCAATCTGCCTGCCCGTACCACGATCGTGAATGACAAAGGAGTCAGAGTTAAATGTAACTGAACAATTTAAGGACTTAGTTAATTGACTCAAGGAAAGTAAATTGGGACAAGAAGGAATGTACAAAACAGAAGATAAATTTAAGGAGGGAGAAATAGAAATTGACCCCACTCCTTGAGCTGAAACCTTTGACCCATTGGCTAATGTGACAAGATGTGGACATTTGGGAGGTAATAAAGATGAAAACAAGGAGTTATTACCAGAGATATGGTCTGAAGCACCAGAGTCAACAATCCATGGGTTTTGACCTTCCACAGATTGAGAAATGCAGGCCGTTGAGACATTAGGTCCAGAAGAAGGTCCAACAAGGCTGTTAGATTTCATCCTCAAATACTCTTGGTATCCTTGATATTCTTCTTCAGACAGTTTCCTCTCTTCCGGCTTCTCAGACCTTGATACATGAGCAAACTTGTCTCTTCCACCACGACCTCTGTTTCCACGTCCTCCTCTTCCTCTTGAAGATATCATAACAGAGGACTCCATATTATTTTCAAGGGAGATACCCTCATTGCTCAAGGTAGGAACACGGAGGAGACGAGTAGTTAAGCTCTCCATGGAAGGGATATCTTGACCAGTCAGAACTTGATCACGAATGTGATTAAATGTCGGGTTCATACCACGGAGCATCATAACCATATAGAGGTTATCATGTCGTTTCCTTATTTCTTCTATAGAATCAACTTCTAAGAAAAGCTTCAATTCTTCTACAGCGGCTTGAGCTTCGGAAACATATGATACCATATCTGAGTCACTTTGTTTTAAGGAGGCTAGCTTTTGAACACAATCAAACAACCGTTGGATATCATTAGAGTAGATATCTTGAGCTTTCTTCCAAAACGAGTAACAGGTTTTGAAAGCTCTGAGGTTACTCAATATCTTAGGCTCCACTGACTGCCATAGAAGAGCACAAAGCTGGAAGTCAAGTCTCTTCCACTGGGCTTGTTGTTCAGCTGATCCCTCAATATCTACCTTTTCTAGATGCTCTTGGTGTCCTTGACCAAGGAACCAGAGTTCCACAGAAGCAACCCAAGCTAAATAATTTTTACCATTGAGCTTTTCTGTTGTGATGACGGCAGATCCAGAAAAAGGGAGAATGAGACCAGAGTTGACTGAGGTAGAAGAAAACATATTTTTTCAGATCTGAAAAAGAGGAAAAACAGAGACCGAGAGAGAGTTTTGATTTAAATCCACTAAATCTTGCTGAAAGTGAACCACGCAGGTCAGCAATGGCTTCAGGAGGCTCTGACGAGTCAAATGGCACCGGAACGACGGTGAACGGAGATCGTTTGGCCGGCGCGTGGAGCTCACGCGCTTTTTGTTTGGCGAGACCGAAGCGGCGCGTGGAGCGGCATATGGAGGAGCGATTTACAGGGGTAGAACACGCACGTCGAGGCGCACTTGGATCTGTGCTTACCGGAGAAAAAGTCGCCGGAGACGACGGCGGCGGACAGCCGCGACAGTGGCGGACAGCCTACTGTGTGACTCTAGACGATAAAGAGCAGAATCGAACTTGCTCTGATACCAACTTGAATATAGAAAAGCTTGAGTATATTTTCTCAGCTTTGAATCTCTTATTAAATAGAGATACAATCCAATCTAAAACTCAGAGTGGTGAATACAACTACCACCAACCTCTGACATACAATAATAAATGAAACATAATATACCTCAACTAACAACTAATAACCAACATTTAACATTAATTTAACAGTAACCAATTCAAACATCCTTTTGAACTCTTCACTATTTGCAACATTAAAAGATATAATATTGTTGTAAAAAAATAAAGCAATTTCTTGGCATGCTTCTTCCTTTTCTGGCTTTTTAAAAATGACATTGATGAAGGGTTGGTAAGTTACCCTTCTCTTGAAAAGATTTCTTGAAGTCACAACCTCTTGCTCTTCACTTTTTCTTTTTCCATCCCCCAAATTAGCCATACCTTCAATTGCTTCATATTTTGTAAGTTGCTTCTAATCAGATTTTGTTGCAATCGACTAGCATTCAACAACATTAATTTCCGAACATGTTTCTAGGGTACAACATCCTTTGATGTTCCTGCTAAATGATGCTTTAATCTATACATTCGAACGGTAAAAACCTTGTCACAGTATTTGCATCGCACATTTCTTACTCTCCCATCAATTGAAGCACAATGTTCCTATGCAACATCAATCCTTGCTCTCGGTTTAGTTTTACTTGTAGTATTCTTTGGACTTTCAATACTGCCCAAACCACCTTCAATAGGATTGTTGCCACCTGAAGCCATTTTTTCTTGAAAAAAAAAATAGAACTATCGCTTTAGAAGCCTTGCAAACAAGGAATAGAAGGAAAAAAAAAAGTCACCATAAAACACTTACTGTTTTAGGTTTTAGCAAGCAAAGAGAAGGATGAAAATAAGAAAACAGGAAAGGTGCTAGAAGTGGTGGTTGATGACAGAAGCAAGAGGATGGTTGGCGCTGGAAATGAGAGGAATGGTTGGTACCGGAAACAAGAATGATGGCTAGCGCTAAAATTGCAAAGACGACACACGGCGAAATTGAGAGAAGTTTGGCGCTGGAATCAATAGGGATGACCGGCGTTGAAAGCCATGATGTCAGCAACAATTGGCGATGACGGGGATGTTTTGATGGTGTTTCGTTTGTTTCCTCTCACTTTGCTGAAAAGGTGTCAGCGACAAAATTTTATTTGCATATGAAACCCTAAATTTGTTTAACTATTTTCGAACTGGGTAATAACCCGACCCAGAAGGCCCATTTGGTTGGCTGTTCAAATTTGGGTTGAATAACCCTAGCTTGACTTGTGACGGCACTGTTTCTGCATTTTTAGAGAAAAGAACACGTTCTTCTACCTATTCCACATCCCCTCTATGCACAATGACGATTATTAACGATGGCCCTTTCGAGACACGTAAAACGTATGAGTTTGTGAGTAAGCTCGCATCATTTACTTCATTGCTTTCAGCTAGCTTTTCAGCTAATTTTGCCTAACACACCCTACACTTGCATTTCCCAGTTATTTATCTACTTAAGCTCCTTAACTTCTCTAACTGTCAATACTTTTTTTTTTGTCTTCCCTTTATAAGAAACCCTTTTATCATAACCAACACTATGGTGGAAAAAAAAATAATTCTACATTTAGATTTGTGTATATTGTTGGTGTTGGAAAAATTTACTCTCATTTGTAATTTCCTAAGATTCAACATATAAGAAATTACACTACAGACATCTTGGATATCATATTCTCACAACCATTATACTCGTATGTTTTTACAATAGAGTCTAGAAGACTTACCCGGATCCATGATGCAATACAAATCTCTATTTGTGTTTCTCCCTTCTCTGATTTCCTTGAAGTGATCTCTACAATGGTGTAGAACCCTTTTTAGAGTTTTTGGCTTTTTGTTTTCTTTCAACTCTTATTTTCGGGCGAGAAGTAGTAGTCCCCTACCCATAGATGAAGGGAAGTTTTCTTTTATTTCTTTTCTGATAACTCCGTATAACCTCCTTTTCTAATTTATTTTCTCATAAAACTAACCTTTATTAAATGAGAAGAGAGGGAGGTATTTTAACACGACAAAAATAAACTCCAATGAATTTAATACAGATTTTAGTCCAACAACCATCACACTCGACATCTTTTCATTAAAGTCATGCTAAAATTATACGATCCAACATTAGATTAAAATATAAAATAATCTTAGCAGTTGGCTGTTGTGGAATTGATTATGCTTATTAGAATAATCTTCCACAGGGTAATATCTACAAGTTTTTGTCTTAAGATAATTTGCTTGGATAATAAGACCTTTGACTATTGATCCTTTGATTTTTGGTATAGACACCTTTCTTCAAGTGCATGTATCTATGTTTTGAGCATCTCAAAGCATGAATAAACCACATATATCTGATAAAAACTGTGCGCTAGAATGCTCCATTGATTCTATGTTATCCAATAGTTTTACAGAGAAAAAAATGAGCATAAAAATAAGATACTAATGATAAAGTACCCATGTTTTCATGATTGATTATTTTTTGTAACAATAAGATACTTGATGTAGACAAATAAGTTCCAAGGAGAAAAAATTGAAAAATATCTGATTTGATATTTCTGTCATAAAATGTTCACTCATCACCACCTATTTTATTTGTTTGTCTTAATAATTAGATGATTTTGTAAGGTCAAATTCCTTGGATAGTGGTGAGATTTTTGCTCATTGGCATAAAGTAAAAGTATTATGGGGACAACCATTTGAGTCCTTGTTCTATTGTGTAGTTGTCTTTAACAATTGCTTCAAAATGCTTTAACTCCAATCTTCTTATGTTATCAAAATGACAATTTCACTTGGCTAAGTTTGCTTTCCTTCATTACATGGTGATGCTCACAGGTTACTGCAATAAACACAGCTATGGCTGCTCTCACAAAGACTGTAGGTGTGTTTCCAAAGGAACGAGCAATTGTAGATAGAGAACGAGCTAAAGGTTCCTACTCCTTGGGTCCCTATCTGTTCTCAAAATTGTTGGCTGAGATTCCCATTGGAGCCGCATTCCCATTAATGTTTGGTGTCGTTTTGTATCCAATGGCACGTCTTCATCCTACTTTGCAGCGGTCGGTTTCTATCCTGGCCTCTCTAAAGGCTTTAGTTTGAATCAAATTCCAATGAATGTTTTGATAAATTTGGGGGGGGGGGGGGGGGGGGAGGTTATTTATCCTTTTGAGAGCTTTATTCCAATTAATTCTTCCCATTACTTATAATTGACTTATTAACGACATCCTAGATTTGGGAAATTCTGTGGCATTGTCACTATGGAATCTTTTGCTGCATCTGCTATGGGTCTCACAGTTGGTGCTATGGTTCCTAGCACTGAAGCAGCAATGGCAGTAGGCCCCTCTCTTATGACAGTTTTTATTGTATTTGGAGGCTACTATGTCAATCCTGAGAATGCACCTATCATCTTCCGCTGGATTCCTAATGTTTCTCTGATTAGATGGTAAGCACATTCGGATTTATGAGTGAGAAAGAGTAGTTAACTTCAACTATATAGTTTGTACTAGGAAACAGGACTTTATTGAGCTAAATGTCCTTGCAGAGTTTAATAATGGTTTCCTACTTTCCCTTGCTCTAATACTAATGAATACCAAATTGATTTATGCACACTTTCAGGGCTTTTCAGGGACTTTCTATCAATGAATTTAGTGGTCTTCAATTTGACCATCAACATTCATTTGATATTCAAACTGGAGAACAGGTGAGAGTAAAGCCATGAATCTTTGTATTAAAATTAAGACCAAGTTTAATAGAATTGGGAAAAGGGAATATATTCTAACCGCCGGAAACTAAAGATTTAGAGAAATTTTATGAAATATTAAAAAAATACTTAAAAAAAACACAACCCCGTACGTATCCTATAAGCTGCCCTGAGAGAATAGACTGATCAGAAATCACCATCAGTTTTAAATCAACTTGAATGTTATAATATTACTGAAATATAGTTGTTTCTTGAGTAGTAATTCTCTGTTCATCATATCGATGATAATTTTAGAATATTAACCTGGACTTATAATATGCTCTCATTCTACCGTTTCTGTGTATGTTGAAATTAAATTGTGATCCGTTGTCATCTCTTCCTGAATAACTGTTTCCAGAAGAGATAGTATCACTCAATAATAAAAATACCGATCTGCTTTCCACTGTCGAAAGTAGTAGGTTTTTTTTAACGTGCTTTCTTGAATGCTGATCCAGCTCACTTTGGTATCCCCTTCCCTTTTTCACAGGCACTAGAGCGTATTTCCTTTGGAAAAAGTAGGATTAGGGATACGGTGATAGCACAAAATAGAATTCTGCTATTTTGGTATTGCACCACATATCTTCTCCTTGAGAAAAACAAGCCCAAATACCAGCAATTTGAAAGCCCTATTGACCACAATAAACCGCATTTAAAACTTGAGGAGCTCAGTTCTGAACAAGTTGATCAGACACTTGAAGCTCCGGCAGTCAGCCAAGTTGATTCCATCCAGCCTCCTGAGTCACCCGAAGTAGATCTTGTTGGCCCATTTGTCCTCGAAGGTTTGTAATTAGCTGGGCCTACTGCTGTTCTTATCCGATATTTATCTGTTTATTGATTTATCTAATACAGGTGCTAAGTAGAAAGATACTTTTGCAAAGGATGACCAGCAAATACTGAGACAGTTAGCTGTTACCTATAGAACAAGACAACAATCACCAATGTGATAATTGGACCACGAAAACATCAGCTTTTGCTTACAGGTTGTTAAAAACAGTGATGATGGATAATCTCGGACTGTCTCATGTTGGTTCATTTGACTATAGTCTATTTCCATTCAATGGTTATCTTCCTTGAATGGGTTTTTCTTGATTGTAACCACCATGACCAACAGTTTGTGAAAATTGTGGTTGGTCACGGACTCCAAGGTTTCCTTTTTCTACGGTTTTTAATTACATTGGTCTAATTTCCAAATAAGATGTGGGTTTATTTCCCAATTCGTGATAATAATATTTGGGTGAATAAAAATAAAGGAAAAATCTGCGTTGCAATTAGTAATGGTAATATTTCATAGCATCCACTTGGATTGCCGCGGTATCAAAAGCTCAACTTATCAATTTGTCTTTATTTTTTTAAAATTTTTTCATTTTATTCGTTTAATTTATGAATAAAGTATTTTGTTCTTTATATTTTTTTTTAATTTATATTCTATTAAATAACGATATCATGTCAAAAAAATAGATCAAGACAAGTCCTTTGACGCATTGACGTTCAAATTATATTTTTTTAATATTGTATCGTAGGCTTTTTGGCTGGGGCTGAGTAACTATCATCATATGATTATCTATATTGATTTGATTTTAAAATTGAACTGCCTTCCAAATTCCAATATATTATTCACCAAACAAATCCAACGTGCTAATGTAACAAGTTGTGCTAACCCATGAAGGGTTCTTAGCGTAAGAAACATTCAAATAAATGGACACGCAATTATATGGTGTGCCGTAATTCGCAATCTCTCCTTGATGGAATCTTTCTTTATTTCACGCAGCATCTTCCACTCCACCGTCCTTGTTAATTTCCTTAAAGTGCAATTCACGCACTTGCATCTCTTATATATGCATGACCATTATGATCATATATATATATAAATAAGACATTCCAACCTCAAAGCTACACACCCAGATTTTGCAAGAATTAATTAAGCGTTAGAGAATGCAAACAAGGTGTGTAGGATCCCGTGTTTTATCAGGCAATTTGTTGTGGGGACTTAGTGGTAGTGGTAGATGCACCACTGGTAAGAGGTTGATAATGCATGCATCAAAAAGAGAGTATGATGGGAAGTTGGTGGATGAGAACATGATCGTTCTGAGAATGCGAATCCGTGAGATTGAGATGCTGCAAATGAAGGGTAAAGCTCCTTCTCATTGGAGTGAATGGGAGAACAAGTATTTTGGAAATTATGATTCCGATGTATGCCAAGCACTTGGATTCTTACAAACAATCTTAATGAACGTTAGACCTTCTTTTGCACTCGCCATGCTGGCTCTGCTTATCCTCTGCGTTTCCTTCTCAACCTTTCAACTTCTCTTTTCTTTACTACACTTTGCCACCTAATTATTTCCATCAATCTCATCACATCTATTCAAAACCATCTACCACAAATACTTCCTTGCTCATATTATCTTCTGTAAAATTAACAATTCCTTGCTCTTATGTATTCTCAAATTCTTATTAATCGAATTAATATCTATTACTATTACCTTTTAATGTACATATTATATTTCTTTTCTAAAATTTATTTATACTATTAATAAAGGAAATACCTCTTATAATCTTCACTTTTCAAAATACATATTATACTTTTATATCTTTTTAAAAATTAGATCAATAGATAACTTTAAGAAAAAAATTATTTTAAAACATTTATATTTAACATAGATAATTGTTCGTTCTACTGTCTAGGATATATATATATATATATGTATATATATATATATATATATGTATATATATATATATATGTATATATATATATATATATATATATATATATATTATAGAATAGGAATAGGATGTGTTGATGTCCATATTTTAGGATAATTTTACCCTTCTAAATATTTTATGACTTATGTCACATTAATAAATGCATATATTTACAATTTCTATCTTACCATAAATAAACATTAAATAAACATCATTAATGTATGTATATCTTCCATAATAAATATTTTTAAGAGAAATGTAAATATACATGCATGACAAGATGTTTAATTTTATTCAAACTCTCTTTTCTCTCCATTTTCTCAAATTTTTTGCAAATACTACATATACATTGATGATCTAACATATTTCTATTATGTTAACATAAACAAAGAAACATATTAAACTAAAATTATTGTACAAAAAAACGTGAATACACATGCGCGACAAGATGTTTAATTTTATTCAAACTTTCTTCTTTTTTTATTTTCTCAAATTCATTGCAAATCTTAAATATATGTTGATTATCTAACATATTTCTATCATGTTAACATAAACCATGAAATGACACGATGAATTATTTATATATTTTATCACATTATTATAAAACATATTAAATTAAAACTCTAAAATTGTTATACATCAAAATAAAAATGCAAATATACAAGTATGACAATGTCTGTATTTTCATTAGTCTCTAATAAATTTTTTAATATGTAACTTCTTTTGATTTTTTTAAACTATTTTTATTTTTCATTTCAAAAATAATTTCAGAGTTTCTACTATTAACTATAATATTAAAAAATGCATTAGAAATAAAATAATAAAATGTTTTTAACTTGAATTCAAGATTTCAAGCTCATGCCTCAAATCCATTAATTTTCTACAAATATTTCATGTCTACTGTTTGAATTTGAAATAAATAAGTATATAAATTTTTATTTGAATAATGTATGTATTTGTGGGAATTAGCAAATATAATAATTGCATATATATGACATGTGTTTTAACATAAACTAATATGTTATATGTATACCTTGCGTATGTAAAAGTTTGTGTAATACGCATTAGAAAAAAAATTACATTTTATAACTGTTTGTAGTGAGAAAAAATTATAATATTAGAAAAATAAATTATTTATTGATATTGTGTTAAAAAGGAAAATATTTTTTTCATTAAAAAAATTATATTTTTACAGAAATATAAAATAATAAAAAATTAATGGTTTTGAGGAAGACTTTATTTTTATAAATAATACTTACAACTTTTGTCATAATTAAATTATTTTAACTTATTATACTAATTAGATATATATAATATTTTTAGTATAAATATTTTAATAAAAATATTATAAATTAATTGTATTAATTTATAGATTAATTATTTTGAGCATGATTTTTCATCTTAAATAATATTTATAATGTTCATACTAATTAAAATTATTCTAATTTATAATATTATTAATTAATTATATTTAATTATTATAAATAATTCAATAAAATAAAATTATATTTTAATAACTATTAATGAGTTTGAATAAAATTTTATTTACCATAAATAATACTAATACTCTCTATCATAATTAAAACTATTTAATATTGATGTATTGTGTTTTTAATTATTTGTATGTCTTATGTTGATTAAGATTTTGTTTCTTTATATGTCATTTGTGATTATTTTTTAGATATTAGATGTCTTTTATTTTATTTTAAAATTTATTACGCATTTGATATTTTTGTGTATTAGAATTATGATTTATCATGATTTGAGGTGCCGGTGATTTGGTATTATGTTTAGAGCTCTGTAGGTAATTCTAAATAAAATTATAAAATTATGAATAAATTTAATTAAATAAAAAATAAACTCATGTTTCAATATATTTTCCACATATGCAGAAACCAGAGAATGGCTCGTGTCGACTAGAAACAAAAAACATCATATCATATTGTCCTTTTCAACATAGTAGGTTGCTAATTATTATAATTTTTTTTCTGAAATTTAAGTAGTTGGCGTTTAGGCGTTTTTGTTTTTAGTTTTAAAAAAATAAAAAATAGTACTAAAATATGCTTAGTTATAATTTTAAAAATATATTTTTTAATTGAAAATAAAAAAAATTATTTTCAGTATTTTCAAAAATTAAAACTATGAAAAAATTTAATAACAATATTGTAATGATAACAAAAATTATATATAAATGTATTTTAAATTATATATAAATACATTATAATATTTCTATTAAAATCAATTAAATTTAATAGTATTATTTTTTAAAAATAAAAAATATCAAATAAAGAAAACATATTTTATAAATATTAAAAATAAAAATTACTTTTAAAAATAAAAAAAAATATTTTCTTTAATCAAATTACTTTAATTTCCTGCCATACTTTAAACTAGTACTTGAATGATTTGTTTGGAGTTAGTTAGTGTTGATTTGATACAAGATCTCGCTAATAAGTGTCACACTTAATAAATTAAGATAATTTTTTATATAAAAAAATGATATTTAAGGAGAATTTAAAATTTTAAATGAGTATACTTTTATATGTTTCAATAAATTTTTTTTTTTATAATTTCATGACCAGTATTTTAGGACACCGATAAACATTCTCTTGATATAATTACTTAAACTCAACGTGTTCGAATTTGAAAATTTTGTATTACTTTATTTTGTAATAAAGATTTGGGTTTCAGTTCTTTCGATTTTTAATTAATTATAATATCATAATATTAATATTTTTTTTAAAACAAATATACTTTCAGTAAAAGAATATATTTATACAAACAATTTACATAAGCCAATAAGCATTTTAAACATTTTAATTATATAATAAAATAATAAATAAATAAACAAGTCAATTAAACTTTTAAAATGATCTAATTGGTTCTAATAAAGTTAAAATTATCATATTTAAAATAAGTTTTAAAAATATAATAAATGCAAAATTTATAATTTTTCAATTAAATATAAAACATTTTTTAAGGCAACTATGGAATCTTAAAATCAATCCTTTTTTGACATCCAAAAATTTTAATTTGTAAAGAAAACTGGAGTTTAAAGAATCATTAGGTTTAAAACTTATATTTAATAAACCAAGAGTAAGAGTTTGAACTATTTTTATATTTTATTCTTTAAAAGAAGGGTAAGTAACCCAGTGAGAACAAAAAGAGTTAAGTATGTATATCCCATTATCGTCCCCATCAAAACATAATAAATTGGATATTCCACATACATACTCATGTCTACCAAATACAAAATTTTACGTCAACTTTAAGATTGATTTGAATTGCCCATGGTGTAGATTTATTTGTAGATTCGTGTAGGTGAATGTTAATTACTTTTTTATTTAATAAATAGAGAACTATTTAAAAAAGTTCCTTATTTAATTGAGATTTTGTTTTTAATAAGTTGTTAATGAAATATATTTTAACTAAATTCTTAGGAATATGATATATGTTGGAGTTATAAAATTGGTTTATTGGTAAAGTTTACGTGTGGACAGATGGAGAAAGGTTGTGAGTTTGAATTCCTCTACTAACAAAATTAATATCGAATGTATTTTTTCATATGTGAAAAATTGAAAAATATAGTCTCATCTTCAAATGCATTTTTCTTTTCCCTTCTGTGAGCATCTCTCATGCTCTTTTCACACCTTTTAGCCCAACCTTTGTCACTTCTTCGCTATTGCTGCTCTTACCTCTCTAACACTCCTTCCCTTCTAGCTATTACAACCTCCATCACCTCTCCGTTATTACTTCTGCCATCTCTCATGTCCCTCTCGCATCTCTCACTTTAACCTTTGTCACTTGTCCATTGTTGTCATCACCAGCTCTCACACTCATTTCATACCTCTTATCCTATTTTGTATCTTTTCATTGTTGTTATTACCATATTTCATGCTTTTTTTGTTAAAAAATAAAAAATAGATTAAATGTACCAAAATTCATTCTCTAAATTTTCATATTTTTAAAAATAAAAAAATTAAAAAATCAATAAAAATTATTCTAAAAATGAGTGCAATTAATCAGCCACTTAAACGCTATACCGAACATAAAGATTCTGAGGTTACATGTAGAAAACACTTGTTAAATGAGGAATAGTCCACCGTTACGCACACACTAATTAATAAATTATCTGCAGATAAGATGCAGAGTACCTCAAGCTAAAAGTTGCCATTAACATATCGCCGACCTCTTTTTTTCTTTTTTATTTATAATATTTATTATTAAAGTCAAGCCTACTCTTCTCTGCCCTCCTCTTATGCCTTTTTTTTTTTTTTAAAAAATGGATATTAACTTTTGAATATATTTTTTAACACACTTTTATAACTAGTTCTTTATTATTAATTATTATTTATTATATAAAAATAAAGAATTTTTAAATGAAGAAAAATAAATATATATTGTTAATATAAAAGTTTTACATTAATATTTAATTATATTTTTAATTTATAATAATTTATTGATTCTATTAATTAATATTTTAAAAATAGTTTTGGTTAAATGTAAATATAATTTTTTTTATATGATACTTTCTTAAATTTTCTATTTTCTTAAATAAGTTTTAAACAAGAAGAGAAAGGATCTAGCTAACATTTTTCTTTTAATAAATTCTTCTTCTTCTGAGCAATAATGCGATATATTTACATGCAACACGCAAACGATCTGATCTTACAACCTCCATCGAGTTGCGTGATTAGACTGCTTTCGTTAAGATGGCTAAATACTAGACATTTGCTCTTTTAGTGGTTAAAAAGTTAGAAAGATAAGAAAAAAGAAAGAAAAGATGTCACTTTTTTAAATATTTTTTATAAAATACGGACAAATTAACAACTAAAAACACTTTTTGTTATTTTTTAGTTTATCTTTTACATTTTAAGAGGTTATAAGGTTTCTTTGTTTTATAATTTTAATGTATTTTGTTATGATTATTTTAACTTTTTAAACACAATTTTTTTAAAGTTAAGATTATAATGTAGCATATTCATCTAAACCTAATTTGATTTTAATTGAATTTTTATTTTTTATGATTGAATTGTTAAATGTATTTTTAATTATTATTATAACTAATAAATCTAAATATAGTTAATTGAATTAAGATAATTAGTTTTTTTTAACAAAGCTCTAGGTAATGTTTAAATGAACTGTATTATCAAATAATTTATAAAAAACTTAATTTATATTTTTGAACTTAAATTTTTTATTAATTATTTAACGAAATACTATTTGTTGAAGTAAATTTTGTTTAGTTTTTCTAAAGAGTTTAATTTGTATACACGGTCAATGTAAATATTTTTACACTGACATTCAATCACAACCCTTCATTTATGGTGAATTTGTTGACTTTACTCATTGCTACTTTAAAAGTTACATAAATGAAAAATAGTGTAAAAATATTTTATACTAACAATGTATACCAATTAAATTTTTTTTAAAAGGCAAACAAATTTTATTATATAAGATTTATAAATAAATAGAAAAAGAGGAACATGACAAACACCCAAAAACAAAAACATAAACAAAACAAAACACAACTAATATCTAGAGTTCAACTTTAAACAAAATAGAGAGTGTTTATATCAGTCTGATAATGAGAAGTATATTCTATTAATAAGAATATTTAATTGGGATTAGAAATTTGCTTAGATAACAACATAATTAATTGAATAGAACCATAAAATCAACCTTAAATTTGTTAACAATTACAATTGTTTATGATACACCTATTTTTAAATGCATTACAATCATATCACTATACTTAATTCTCAAGGAGGAAAAAAATCATTTTTATTTTTATATTAAAATTATAAATTTAAATTTTTCTATTAATAAAATTAATACATTAACGACAAAAATTTACCTAAACAAAATCAAAATAAACTAATGTCTTGGATTTTCCCAAGTAACATTGGAAAATGCTCAACTCTAAATCTCTATAGCGATGGAGAAGAAATTTTAAACTTGTGGAAATGTGCACTTCTTTAAAAGTTAAATCTACCGGTGAGAGGCTGAACTGATTCATTAATGTAAGATAGAATATATAACCTTTTTATCTATTTATTTACTACATTGGGAGGTTTTAGTTCTATAAATCTAACTATGTTATCATTGTTATATTGTTATTCTCATTTTTCTTAACATACCGTCAACCAAGGCATACAATAATTAATATAAATTAACAAAACAAAAATAAATTAATTTATATTATTGTTGGAATCTTAGAAAATAGTCTTTGCTGAAATATAGGTTTATTAGTTTGTTTCTGTTAAATAAGTTGGCTTTTTTTTTTTTAAGTTGGATAAGTATTTGAATTATTCCTAGTTTGTTAGGATTTTTATTCCTAATTTTTCTCTGAGCTAGGTTACGTTGCAGTTGTAAGGCTTATTTAAAGCCATTAAACTTTACAATTTTAATGGAGCAGTGGATCTCAATTTATCATAAATATTAAAAGTTCTTATCACTACTCTAACATATGATATCAGAGCCCCACCATGAGGTCTGATAGAATAAGTGAGTTAAATAAGAGTGTTTGAGAGGAAAAACACTTGGGTGAGTGAAGGAAGTGAAACGGCAGAATCAAGCAATTTCACCACACCATGTGTGCCCAAATTTGATGGAGATTATGATCATTGGAGTTTACTCATGGAGAATTTACTTCAATCAAAGGAGTACTGGAGCGTTATTGAAACTGGAATCAAGGAACCAAAGGAGAATGAGTCACTCAGTGCAGCAGAACAGAAGGCATTGGATGAAGCAAAGCTCAAAAACCTGAAAGCAAAGAACTATTTATTTCAGGCTATTGACAAATCTATCCTTAAGACTATTCCACAGAAAGAAACGGCTAAACAAATGTAGGAATCCATGAAAGTCGAGTATCAAGGGAATGCTAGGGTGAAACACGCGCATCTGCAGAGGTTTCGACAGACATTTGAAACCTTAGAGATGAAGCTAGGTGAATCAATTAATGATTATTTTGAAAGATTCATGGAAGCAACAAATGACATGAGGAATTGCGGGGAGGATATGAACGATGTGAAAATCGTTGAGAAGATACTTAGATCTCTGACAGACAACTTCAACTTTGTTGTATGCTTAATTGAAGAGTCTAAGGACATTGATCTATTAACTATGGATGAGTTGCAAAGTTCACTACTTGTTCATGAACAAAAAATCATAGAGAAAAAAAGTGAAGAGCAAGTTCTGCAAGTTGAGCATGGCACACGTTATGGATGTGGGAGAAGAAGAAACAACTCTCAAAGAAGGAATGATAGCTATGTGAAGGGGCGAGGAAGAGCTAAAACATTTGCAAACAGAAATTCTATTATATGCTATCGGTGTTAAAAGCAAGGACACTACCAATTTGAATATCCAAATCTAGAAAAGGAAGCAAACTATGTTGATTTTGATGAGAAAGAGGAGCTGCTCCTAATGCACATGTTAAAGCTCAAGGTACTAAGGACGCAGGGATATGATTTCTCAATTCTGGTTGCTCAAATCACATGACGGGAAACAAAAGGTGGTTTGTTGAACCAGACGAAAGTTTCAGACATATTGTCAGATTGGGAAACAACTCGTTAATGTCAATGGTGGGAAAAGGAAGTGTCAGGTTTGAAATGGAAGGACTAACTCAAATTTTGAGTGATGTTTACTTTGCGGCAGACCTAACAAACAATTTGTTAAGCCTATGTCAACTTCAATAAAAAGAAGTACGTGCAAAATTCATCATCCTTAGAAAGGGAAAATTGTAAATAGCAATATAACAATGATAACATAGCATGAATCACAATTTTCCCTGGTCATTCTTACAATGTAGCATGAATCACAAACATCCAGTTCAGGGAAAATCTTGCCTGGTCATCACAATAAAAGAAGTACGTGCAAAATTTATCATCCTTAGAAAGGGAAAATTGTAAATAGTAAGATGACCCTGAACTGGATATTTGTGATTCATGCTACATTGAAGCATTTGCTAGTGTTTGTAGATGACTACTCTAAAAAAACTTGGATCTATTTTCTTGTAGAAAAAGGTGAAACATTTGAAATATTCAAATGCTTCAAGAATCTGGTTGAGAAAGAAGCTAAGAAACCAATATGTTGTTTATGAACAGATAGGGGAGGAGAATTCACCTCAAACAAGTTCAATCATTTATGTATAGAACATGGCATCAAAAGGAAATTAACAATTGCTTTCACACCACAACATAATGGAGTAGTCGAATGAAGAAATCGAACGATTATGAATATGGTGCATTGCTTACTAACTAAGAAAGAGATGCCAAAGACCATGTGGGCAAAAGCTGCAAAGTGGACCAACCATGTGATCAACAGAAGTCTTACCAAAGCAGTAAAGGGGATGGTACTAGAAGAAAGATGGAGCGGACTGAAACTTAGAGTTGACTATTTTAGGGTGTTTGGATCCATTTTCCATGTCCATATACCTGAGCAGAAGAGAACTAAGTTGGACGATAGAAGTTGCAAAGACATCTTACTTGGAGTAAGTGACGAATCCAAGGCTTATCGTTTTTATGATCCAGTGTGGAAGAAAATCACAATCAACAAGGTTGTCATATTTGAAGAAGGGGAAAAATGGAATTGGAACCTGAACTCAGAAGAAACAAAACAAGACAATCTTGATTAGGGTGATGATGGAACTAACATGGAGGATTAGGATTCTAATGAAGAATCAGATGTAGAAACAAAAGTAACTAATGCTAGCAACCTTGAGCACATAGTGGAACTTGAGGAACAACCAAGAAGAGAAAGAATAGCACCAAGTTAGCTGCAGGACTACGAAAGTGGTGACAATCTCTTTGAAGAAGAACAAGAGGTAGGTATGGCTTTATTCATGTCAAATGATGATCCCTCAAGTTATAAAGAAGCTGTGAATAATGGAAAATGGATAAAAGCAATGAAACTTGAGATAGATGCCATCAAGAAAAGTGCCTTCTTATATGGGGAGTTGAAGGAAGAAGTATGTGTGGAACAACCTGAAGGCTTCATCAAGTAGGGAGAAGAAGACAAAGTACATAGGTTGAACAAAGCCTTCTACGAATTAAAGCAAGCACCAAGAACATGGTTTACAGAATCGAGAGTTATTTCTAGAGAGAAGAATTTACAAAAAGCAGTCATGACTATACTCTATTCATCAATAGAAGAAAAGAAAAGATAATCATGGTAAGTCTATATGTTGATGACTTAATATATACTGGGAACCATGAAGAATTGTGTGCAAAGTTTAAGAAGTCAATGAAGGAAGAATTTGAGATGACGGACCTTGGCAAAATAAGGTTCTTCCTTGGAGTTGAAGTAAGACAAAGTGAAAGTGGAATCCACTTATGCCAAAAGAAATATGCTAAAAAGGTTCTGGAAAGATTCAATATGTCGAATTGTAATTCTATCAAAAATCCAATAGTGCTTAGAACTGTGTTGTCAAGAAAAGGTGGAGAAAATGTTGACACAACCTTGTACAAGCAATTGGTAGGCAGTCTAATGTACCTAACAACTACATGTCCAGATATGATGTATGTTGTGTGTTTGATTTCACGTTACATGGCTAATCCAACGGAAGAACATATGCAGATTGCCAAAAGAGCCTTGAGGTATTTAAAAGGTACATTGGATTTTGGCTTGTTTTATAGAAGAAGTAAAGTTTCAAAACTTTTGGCATATACTGACAGTGATTATGCAAGAGATGTGGATGACAGAAAGAGTACTTCAGGTATATCTTTTTGTCCAGTGAGGCAGCAGTTTGTTGGAGTTCAAAGAAACAGGCCATAGTCACATTATCCTTAACAGAGGTTGAATATGTGGCAACAAACTTGTGTGCCTGCCACTGTGTTTGGGTGAAGGAAGTTTTGGAACAGATTGGAGTTAAAAATTGTGAGTGTATTGATATTTTTTATGACAATAATCCATCAATCAAGCTCTCTAAAAATCCTATGATGCATCAAAGGACTAAACATATTGATGTTAGATATTATTATCTACGTGATCTTTCAAGCCAGGAATAGTGAAGTTAGTTTTCTATAGAACACAAGAACAAGTTGCAAACATTATGACAAAGCCAATGAAGTTAGATCAGTTTGTGAAACTTAGGAGGCTACTGGGAGTACAACCACCTGAAGATTAAACTGTATGCTCAATGAGCATTTCAATTTAAAGGGAGGAATTTGTTGGAATCTTTATTAGAAAACATTCTTTGTTGAAATATAGGTCTGTTAGTTTGTTTCTGTTTAATAAGCTAGTTTTTTTTTTAAGTTGAATAAGTATTTGAATTATTCCTAGTTTGTTAGGATTTTTATTCCTAGTTTTTCTTTGAGATAGTTTACATTAGTTGTAAGGCTTATTTAAAGCCACCAGACTTTACAATTTTAATAATACAATGGATCTCAATTTATCAGAAATATTAAAAGTTCTTATACTACTCTAACAATTATATTGTAAAGTTGTAGCAAGATGATCAATAATTTTTTTAATAAACATATGCTATCATGTATTGGGATAAAACACCTATGTGTCAACCAATTAACAATGAAGCTTAATATAATTTTTAATATTATTGTAATTATCAAAAGTCAATAACAAATTTATTATTATATTAATTTGTACTGATCTTTATCTTATTAGCATATATATCTTAGTTTTAAGTTAAAACATCTATCTATATTATATATAAAGGGGTGTATCACATGAGAACAATGTTTTTATATGATAATGGTAAAAATATTTTATAATCATTGGGATTTAAATAAAGAGTTGAGATTAAAACAACCCCCTTAAAGATATCATGTGTTACATTCACTGTATCACCACCTTGTACTCGTAACACCACCATTCTCATCACAACCATCACTGATGTTGTCGTTGTAACCACCATCATAGTTGTTGTTGTCGCCACCTCACCTCCATCACTGCCACTATCATCGCCATGGCGGTGGGATGGTGGTGGTGTTGATGGCCACGACGATGGTAGTGGTAGGGTGGAGGTGGTGGTGGGAGTTGTGGTAATGGTTCAAGTGGTGGTGGTGGGAGTAAAATAAAAGAGGTAGTAGTGGTAGTGGTGATATAATAAAGGAGACATGTGATATATTTAACTGGGTTGTTTTAATCTCAACATAAATAAAAGAGTCACAATTGAATGTAATAGTCTTTGTAATTTAATTCAATTTTTGAAAATAAAGTCAAGCTACCAAGTTAACCTTAGTTTGACAGAATTACTGAAGAATCCACTGTTTTGTGTTTCCAAGATAAGAATTTGAATCTTGTCAAGACGATATAAAGGATAAATATATTTGTTATCATGGTATTATTATGTACTACTTTATTCTGTTTTTATACCTCATGTGGTATTTTGTATTTTCTTATATTTAATTTATAATATGATTGGTTGGCTTATAATTAGCTGTGATGAGTGGAAGCTCTAATCGAAACCTAGCGTTTTATAATTAGCAAGTTATGCCTTAAAATACAAGTCAACTTAGTGAATCCCATTAATCTAAAGAAAATTTGGAGGAACTCTGTGATTATTGTATTTTTCCAAAGACACGCGTGACGCTATTGTACATGGACGTATCGCTTCTTCTCCGAATCCAACGACACTCCAGAAACGCGTTTTGAGGAAGACAGACATTAAGTGACGTTTTAAAATTAATATAAAAAAACACGGTTTTGCCGCAATTGGCAATACTTGTTGCCAAAACTGTGGAATAAGCAGAAGAAAAAGAAGCTTATAAATATAACATCATTGATCTCTCATTTCCATGAGACAATTTTCCAATTCCATTAATCAGAAAAAGATGCAGTCCAGTAGTCTTATGAATTCTTCAGCATTATTTACAGCCTCGAAATCCCATGGCAGGAAAAGGAATTGGTTTGGTCCAATTAAGGGTTCGATGGGAGGATCAGCGGATCAGAACATGAGTGGAAGGTTGGTGGATGAGAGCATGATAATACTTAGAAAGAGGATTCATGAGATGAAGAGGAACTATGAGGCACCTTCACATTGGATGGACTGGGAGAAGCGCTATTATACCAAGTATGACTCCACCATATGTGAAGCAGTTGGACTTCTTCAGACCCACTTGATGAATACTAGGCCTAGTTTGGCTCTTGCGGCCATTACTTTGTTTGCTATCACTGTCCCAACTTCTTCCATTCTTCTTTTCTTTCATTTTCTTCACCTCTTTTGCATCTCACCCAGCTACCATTAGCTCCTTACTGCTTCTGCTTTGCTATTTCCAAAACCCATTCTTCATGTATAGAGACATACGTCAACACTATTATTTTACCTACTTATTTCTTTTTATCTACCTTTCTCTATTACTTAATATACCCCAATTATCCTTTTTTTTTTCTCTTTAGAATTCCCCTGCAAAATATATTGGAACCACTGTTTGATCATATGTCACATTTGCAAATGGGGCGAATCCTTTTATCTATACAACTCATGTAATTAAATGCTATGATTTGACTCTCTTTATAATATAAGTCGCTTTTACTTGAAGAATATGCTGTCGTCAGATTCCCAAATAATACAGTTAGAAATTGAAAATTCTTGAAGGATATGTGCATGATAAGGGAAAAACGGAGAAAATTCTTATTTGATAGCTAATATTACTTTCCCGTTTTCCTTTTTTATAAGTAGCTTAAAATGAAATATAGAAAAAAATAAAATGCATCCAAGATGAATATTGAATAGCAATTAGGTCATTTTACGTTATGAGTTCCACTCTCACTCATAGGTTGAGTCTTATTCATGGATAGATCTAGCTTTGAGGAGGTCAACCCTTTTTGGAGCACACCTGGTCTGGAGGGTCTGTTCTAGTCTAAGGTAGGACCCGTCCGAAGGGTCCTCGGTACACTAACATTATATTATATTAATAGACAATTGGTCAATTAGCATAATATAAAAAAAAAATATGTTATAAAACATACACGTTATTCTATATATATATAGAGAGAGGACTGTGAGAAAAAGAGTTATGCTAAGAAATGAAAAAACATAATAATAACCATAGGATTTTAATAAACGGTTCAGATTTAGTTGTTAATTAAACAAGTTCACGTGGTTCTCTCACACAAAAACTGGTCTCACAAATTAAATATTTGTCTGTTGCTTTGCTCTCTCTCATCAACCACGTGGATCCTCTGCAAGATCATAATCACCTCCATCGATACTGCTACCACCGTCAATGACAATGGTAGAGGTACTGATGGTTGTGGTGGCGGCATCGGCGGTAGAGGTGATAGTATTGATTCTGGTGGCAACGGTAATAGGGGGTGGTGACGATGATGGCGGTAGTAGCAATTTGGGGTGGTACCACCACTGCCACCTGCCCCACCATTGTCACCGCCACCACCATTGCTACCACCACCCCTACCATACGTCGTAAACACTACTACAACTATCGTCAATATTGCCATCATCCAAGGATGGGGGGACTGACAGGGTCATGGTCCCTCTCCCCAAAATTTAAAATAAATTAAATTATATATAAAAAGTAATGTTAATTATCATCTAAAAAAAATAAAAGGATTGATAAGTAACATGATTGATAAAAAAAATAAAAAAAACAGTGCATCAGACAAATAATTAGTTTGTGAGATAACTTTTTGTACAAGAGAACCATGTAAGCTTACTTAATTAACAACTAAATCTGAATGATTTATTAAGATTATATGATTATTATTATGTCTTCTCATTTTTTACTATAATGATTTTTCTTACGAGTTAATGTTCCATCCTGATTTACTCTTGTTACCAAAACAAAATGTTACATACGTATGATGGTTAGTTATAAAAGCATAATATTTATATCAACATATTATTTAACATCACTAAGTGGTTGCTATAGTTATGAATATACAATCATAGCCTTTATTTTTTTTATTCGTTAATAGATGACATGTTTTGGTAATGAATATATTAAAAAGAATGTATGAACTAAATGGTTATAATACAAACCATATATTTTCCATCTAAAGGATTGTAATCGATCTTGTTAATGATATATTAAAATGGTAAGATAAAAAATCATTCACCATATTTTTTATACACGGCATATTTATGTTATTGAATTTGTTTAATTTACTTTATTTTTATTTCCGGCCCCGCGCTCTCTTCCTCTGTGATGGTTACTATTTTTTCACCCCCGGTTTATAACAGCAATAAATAAGATTTAAATACATTTTTTCATGTAAATCATCTAAACTCTTATTATTTAATTGATCCTAATAATTAAGTCTATGTCATGGTGACTTAATTGCTTGTAAAGTGCGCACTAATATTGTAAAATTTAAGAAAATGACATTTTTATATAGCACAATTAGAGAAAATCAAGAACATTGTAAAGGAAAACAAAATTCAGACAAAGAAGCATAGAACAAAGAGATAACAACACTAGAATTATTAGCAACTGAATCTGATGCTTAGAGATTATTATTGAAAAGCTTATATACAAGGCTGAAAAAAGCGTGCAACGAAAGCTACATAGTTATAATTACTATAACTGCTACAACTAACTAACAGACAATAACCAAAGTTAAACTAATAACAGAAAAGTAAACTATAGTTCAATTAACTATATACAATGGTTAAGAGTCTCCTTAAGTTGGAAATGGATATTTGACATAGATATTTGACATTCCCAACTTGGAACAAGACTCCGAAAAACATGAAGGTGAAAAGCTTTAGTGAGAAGATCATTGTCACAAAATAACAAAGCTGGACAATTGAATGGAAGGCGAAGATCTTCTAGAAGATATGTCAACCATTGAACCTCATAGGTAGTAGTGGCAAGGGCTCTGTATTCAGCCTCAGAAGAACTCTTGGAAACAATATCTTATTTCTTTGAGTTCCATGAAATTAAGGAATGACCAAGGTAAAATGAGAAGCCAGTGATGGATAGACAAGTATCAACATATCCTGCCCAATTTGAATCACTAAAAGCTTTAAGCTGGAGGAAGTTGGATGCATCAAAGAAAATACCAGATCTTGGAGTTTGTTTCAAATATTGAAGAACTCGAAAAGTTGCCTTATAGTGGGCATCAATGGGTTTGGACACAAACTGGCTTAGTTGTTGAATAGAATCTGAGATGTCTAGTTGAGTAGTGGTTAAATATATTAAGCGGCCAATAAGTTATCTATATGGTGAAAGATTAGACAGAGGGGTGCTAGTGGAAGAGGTTAGCCTCGTTGTGTAATTGAGAGGAGTAGAAATAGGGCAAGAAGTTAACATCCCTGTATCAGATAGAATATCAAGCAAATATTTTCTTTGACATGGGTAAATGTCAGATTGGTGAGAGCCACTTCAAGGTCAATGAATATTTAAGATCACCAAGGTCTTTGATTTTGAAAGTAAGGTCAAAGAAGGAGGTAATGTGCCTAATTTCAGAAAGATTGTTTCCTGTTAGAACAACATCATTAACATATACAATGATGGATGTAACTTACGAACCAAAGAACTTAAGAAAGAGAGAATGATCTACAAATGAGTGGTGATAGCCATTGGAGAGAAGGAAAGTAGAGAGGCGAGCATACCATTGTCTGCTAACTTGTTTGAGCCCATAAAGAGATTGCTGCAATTCACACACCTGGCTAGGTTGGGATGGAAGACCATGAGGCACATGCATGAAAACTTCCTCATGCAACTCACCTGTCAAAAAAGTGTTATTAACATCAAACTGCTTAAAATGCCAATTCTAGATGGCAGCAACAGCAAGGAGAAGGTGAGCAGTGGTAATCTTTGCCATAGGAGAAAATGTATCAAGAAAATCTAGTCCCTCCATCTAAGTGTACCTTTTTGCGACAAGACAAGATTTGTAATGCTCAATGGATCCATTTGAATTGTGTTTGATCTTCTGTATCCTATGGTAGGCAATGACAATTTTATTAGGAGGTAAGGTAGAAAGAACCCAAGTCTTGTTTGCTTATAGAGCAGTGAGTTCATCATTCATTGCTTTAAGCCAACATTCACTCTTTGAAGCTTCAGCATATGACTTGGGTTTGATGGTGACAGATATTGAGAAAATAAAATGACGAAAAGAGGAAGACAATCTGTAAGAAAGAAAAGAATAAAGGGGATAGTGAATACCTAAAGACCTTATTAGTATAGTTGAGATGGAATTCCAATGAAAATCCTTTAGATGAGAATGGGGGAACTTTGTGCAGGTATAGGCTCAGATGAAGTGTTGTTAGTGTGTTTAGGTATAGTGTTTTTTTGTGTGGACATGTGTAGTGTTTTCTATGTGGACAATTATAGGAGAAAAGTATTTGTTGCTCAATGGACATGGTGTCATAATAAAGTGGAACAGGTGTAGGTTGAGGTGGGGTGTTGTCAATGCGTGTAAAAGATGGAAAGTGATCATCATAAAATGTAACATTGAAGGATACATTTATGGTATGTGTGTAAAGGTTAAAGAAAAGACAGCTCTTAGTGTGTGGTTTAAATCCAATAAAAATGCAAGGATTAGCCCGTGCATCAAGCTTTTTGTGATTGGCAACAAGAGTGTTAGCATAACACAAACAACCAAATACACAAAGATTAGATATTTCACACAAATTTGTCATACAATTTTTTAAAAGGGGCAACATTATTTAAGAAAGGGGTAGAGATATTATTAATGAGAAAGCAACATGCAGTTAAGCGAAACACTAGAAAGTAGAGGATAAGTTGCTTTGAAAAAATAAGGCTCAGATCACATTTAAAAGATGTTGATGTTTTCGTTCAATTATATCATTTTATTGTAATTTTTATAGATAATTAGTTAGATGAATAATGCCCTTAGTAAAAAAAACTATTCATGGAAAATTCAGGTCCATTGTCGGCTCTTATGATCTTAACTTTTGCATGAAATTGATTTTGAATGTAAGAAATGAAATTAACTATATGAGTTCTAATTCCAGCCTCAATAGCCTCAATAGACATAGGGAAAACCCAAGTAAAGTAAGTGAAATCATCTACCACAATAAAAAAATACCTATGCTCATGCATGGATATTTTATTACAAGGTCCTCATATATCCATATGAAGCAATTCAAAAGAGTATGAAGCTCGAGAATGACTAAAAGGAAAAGAGATTTTTCTTTGCTTAGCATGGTGATAAGTATTACATGCAAAATGTTTATTACTAAAAACATAAGGGTAATGTTGCCTCATTGTATACAAATGTTCATGTTACAAGTGACCTAATCGAAAATGCCAAAGATCAATGGGTAGTATATTACAGACAAGATAGGTAATAATAGATATAACATGTGGTCTATTTACAGTGGTTGCAGGAGAAATGGTATAAAGACCTCTAAGCATCTCAACTATATCAATCGTCTTCCCAGCTTTCGCATCCTAAATGACACAAGAGTTTTAGAAAATTAATTTGCATTCAAGAGAATAAGTAAGTTTTGAAATAGAAATCAAATTAAAATTAAAAGTAGGGATATATAGAACATTTGTTAAGTAAAATTCTTCAAATAATTTGACAATGCTAGAATGTGTGGCAAACACTTATTGTCCAGTAGGAAATTTAACAGTTATTAGGTTAATGGACTTATATGAATGGAAGTTCAAAAAGAGAGGTAAAGACATGGTCTGTAGCACCTGAATCTAATATCCAAGATGTTGTGAATTGTGTGCTATTAACAAAAGCTTGGACAACAAATATACTTGACAATGGAGACGATTGGGTGGGGTAGGTAGAAACTAAACCTATTTGGTTAATATGGGAGGTGTTGCCAGCTGTTGAACATATGTTGGAAGACTGTTGGATTAAAGCTAGAACTGTATGATACTGCTGGGATGTTAAGCGAAACTCTTGATTCTCACTGACAAATTGCTCCTGATCAGTGTCAATGGTTTTGCAGCCACCAGCCACGGTGTTGTTCACTGAATTGTTCTTTTTATATGATTTATGTCCAAGTGGAAAACCATGTTTTCTGTAGCAAACATCCATAGTATGTCCAGCTCTTCCACAGTGAGTGCATGTTTTTCCATATCAATTGGTGCTATTCTCATTGCTTCTCGAGTCATTTGAAAGAAACCTATGTTTCCTATAACAAATATTTTCAGTGTGATCATTAGAGTCACAGAAATTGTAGGCAAGGATGGTATTAGTTGAGTTTGTTACTACTCCTTTTGGTTCATTGACAATGTTAGCGATGAGATTACTTCCTTGAATTTGCCTTTCCTGTTGCACAATTGTATGGAAATATTTTGGGTATTTGAGGTAATGATCCATTAGTAGAATATATGACCTTACATTGCTATATTGCTCGTTTAAACCTCGCAAGAACTGTATGGCCCTGTCTTCTAGCTTTCATTTCTGCAATTGAGGTGAGAACTCCACATGAACATCTCATCAAACAGGTACAAGACGAATCTGGTCTAAAGTTCTCTAGTTCATTCCAAACAACCTTGAGCTTGGTGAAGTATTGAATAACAGTTAAGTCTCCTTACCTTAGCAATGAAGCTTCTTGCTGCAAATCTGAGACTCGAATGCGATCTCCTTGAGCGTAACATGCCTTCAAATCTTTCCATATTTCATCAGATCCTTTCATCCAAACAATACCTTGGCGAATTTCAAGGGAACCAAAATGTGTGATCCATGATGCAACCATATTATTACATCTCCTCCATGCCAAGTATGTTATGTCGCTTCTATCTTGTTTAGGAGCGCTCCCTTAGATAAACTCTAGCTTGTTCTTGGCACTGAGAGCAGTTACCATTGCTTTGAAACTGTAATCAGGTTCTTCACTCTTGTTTGATGACGGAGAAGACATAGAAATAAAGTAGTCAAGAGTTTATTGCAGAGCTCTTCAAAAGAAGAGCTCTGATACCATAACACAATCAGAGAAAATCAAGAATAGAGTAAAGGAAAACAGAAGTGAGGCAAAGTAACATAGAACAAAGAGGTAACAACATTGGAATGATCAACAACTGAATCTAGGGATGACAAAAATACCTATACTCGTGGGTACCCGCCCAAACCCACCCCTATTTTGACGGGTATTACCCGAGTTGATCGGGTATTGGTATGGGTATTACTTGATGCGTTAAACCAAGTACGGGTACGGGTATGAATATGTGACTACTGCCCCCTACCCGTCCGTTATAATTTTAATGATTATATAATAATTTTAAATTTATATATTTAATTAAAAATTTTAATTCCTAAGCTTTAATTTATAATTTTTTGTTATTAATTATTCTTTATATACTTTTAAATTAAAATATAATTAATAACTTAATATATATAATTTATTTAATAATAAATAAGTAAATTTAAATTGTAAAAAATAATATGACGGGTACCCGCGGATATACCCAAACCTAAAAATACTTGATGGGGATGGGGATTAAAATTTCGCATATGCTCTTTTTATTACCCGAACCCGCCCCACACTTTGCGGGACGAAGACGGGAAGGGTCAAACACCACCTGCCTCACCTCGTTGCCATTCCTAACTGAATCTGATGTTGAGAAATTATTATTGAGAAACTTATATACAAGGCTGAAAGAAGTGTACAATGAAAGTTGCACAGTTATAACTATTATAACTTATATAACTGCTACAACTAACTAGTCGACAACTAAACAAAGTTTAACTAATAACAGAAAAGTAAACTATAGTTCAATTAACTATATACAATGGTTAAGATTATATAATATTCCCTTCTCTTTTATATAAAAAAATCACACATATTTTAGTGTTAATATAAAAGAATTAACTCTTCTCACTTCATTTAAATATAAAGATACTAGGAGTTTCACCAAAAGATTCAATGTTTCATTTGGCAGTTAGTTGCCAATAGGGTGCCTACTTGAGACAACTTGTATCACATGGCAGTCATATCTACAAAAGAGAATCAGAGTGCACTTTGTGGTGGGTTAAGTTATACGATTGGTGGGAGACAGATGTGGCACTGCATAATAATTTTAGAACTCTGTGTTATCAATATCTTGGCTTGGTTACCAGGTCCAAATTGTTGAGGAGAACCTAGTCGTTTGTTTAGTTTGCAAATAGATTTATGACATATCTAGAAGGTGAAGTCATATGAGCTCTTGGAAGTGGTACTATGTAGCCAAAATCAAGACTCAATCTTTTGTTGAGTTAGTTATGATCCCTTCTTGTATTGTGCTAAGCGTTTTCTTTATTTTCTATATATTCTAAACAGGGTTTAACACATTTTAAGAAGGCTGAGCTTGTACCCTCTATTTAACTCATTTCATTTTCATAATATTTTTTTATTAATAAAAAAATATAAAAACACTATTTCTAAAATATCCTTTCTTTAATGTGTCACCTTTTGTGCGTAGTGATGTACAACTATTTTTTTCTTATTTTTACATGTAAGAATAGTTTAAAAATAATATTAAATTAGTGAAATTTTATGCAATTAACTGTATTTTTTTAAGAGAACAAAAGAAGTAGCATTTAAGATATTTGAGCACATAAAGAAATTGTTAATTTTACAGAAGATAATATGAGCAAGGAAGTATTTGTGGTAGATGGTTTTGAATAGATGTGATGAGATTGATGGAAATAATTAGGTGGCAAAGTGTAGTAAAGAAAAGAGAAGTTGAAAGGTTGAGAAGGAAACGCAGAGGATAAGCAGAGCCAGCATGGCGAGTGCAAAAGAAGGTCTAACGTTCATTAAGATTGTTTGTAAGAATCCAAGTGCTTGGCATACATCGGAATCATAATTTCCAAAATACTTGTTCTCCCATTCACTCCAATGAGAAGGAGCTTTACCCTTCATTTGCAGCATCTCAATCTCACGGATTCGCATTCTCAGAACGATCATGTTCTCATCCACCAACTTCCCATCATACTCTCTTTTTGATGCATGCATTATCAACCTCTTACCAGTGGTGCATCTACCACTACCACTAAGTCCCCACAACAAATTGCCTGATAAAACACGGGATCCTACACACCTTGTTTGCATTCTCTAACGCTTAATTAATTCTTGCAAAATCTGGGTGTGTAGCTTTGAGGTTGGAATGTCTTATTTATATATATATATATATATGATCATAAGGGTCATGCATATATAAGAGATGCAAGTGCGTGAATTGCACTTTAAGGAAATTAACAAGGACGGTGGAGTGGAACATGCGGCGTGAAATAAAGAAAGATTCCATCAAGGAGAGATTGCGAATTACGGCACACCATATGATTGAAATTGGAGATAGCGTGTTTATTTATATCAACGTTTCTTTACTTCCACAATAATTCTTGACCTCATCATTTCGTTTATTAATTCTTTAAATTTATTTTTTATACATTAAAATTTAATAGTTTCACTATTAAATATTTTAATATTATCTCAACAGTTTTACATACTAAATTTTAAATAAAAATATGACTGAAACAGTAAAAGAAAGTTGAAACCAAACAAAAATATAAAATATGAATTTAGTAGCAATAAAAGCAACTTTACTTGACACATTAATATTTTTATTTTATTTTATTTAAGCAACTCTGTTTTTTTAGTGGTGCACAAAAATTGTTTATGATGGTTTTATGTGATCTCATTTTCTTTTTACTTTTTTAATTATCAATTATTATTTTTATTGTTAATTCCTTTTTATGTAATAAAGTTATGAAAATAAATATATTATTTATGTAAATCTTTTTTAGAAAAATAAAATATTAATAAAAAGGTATATTTATATTAATAGAATTAAATTATTTATTATTTATGTTTATTAGAATAAATTAAGAATTAGTTTTATAAAATAAATAAATAAAATAAACATAGTGTAAATAGTAAGATAATTTGAAGGTTAAGTTTGAGTCTAGTGTTAGAAAGTCCAATGTAACTATTAACTTAGAGTGATTTAGAGGGGGGATTGTGCTACAGTTTTATGTTTCTTATTACAAAGGCTTAAGGTCTAAGAAAAAACTGCAGAAGCAATATTGTCAGGAAAACTTGAGAAGCAATATTTGGAGACTTGAGGTCACGTCCTTTACATCCAATATCATAATTCAAGTTTTGGATATTTTGAATGATGCAGAAATAGAGTTGTGGTATAATGACATGTTTGTGTTTGAGTACGAGAGATCTATTGTGTAATAGGATTGAATTTTCCAAAACAGTTTTAATCTCATGCAAAGAAATGTTTTGTCCATGGTCCAAATTAAATTCCCTTTACATACCTAGTTTGACTTCTGCATTTGGGGAATTTCAATTCCCATCTATTTTAATTTCAATTTACACATACTTTTATAAAAAATACTAATATACACTCAATTTTTTACTCTCCAGTGAATCGTTGTCGAAAAGTAAAAAAATGAGGTATTATCATAAATTTTAGAAACCTCTATGACACAAAATGCTAATTATCATGTTTGACTCTTTAGTAAGTGATTGCATGGTTGACTTATGCGAATTTTGATGGCTTTTTTATGTGGTTGCATGTTAGGTTTTCTTTGATTGGTTGCATGTTTGGCTTATGCAAATTTTGATAGCTGTTTTAAGAGGTTGCATGTTAGGTTCTTGCATTGGTTGCATGATTGACTGAGTTTATTATTTTTACTACTTAGTTTAGCGTATATATTTTGAACATTTACCTATTATCTTTTAAAAACTTCATTTTAATATATACAATGTAATGTCAATATATAAACTAATGGTAATAAAAATAACTAAAAAATTAATGTCAAAATAAATTATTAAAACTTGAATATTGAATATTTGCATTAAATTTAAAATAAAATTAATTAAATTTGAATTATAAAAAATAAAACCAATCTTATGAAGTTTAATATTAGATTTCATAATTTTTAAAATGACCTAAATTTAAAATATCATTAAGTAAAACTTGAAAATTTACTAATATAGCCTCAATTTATCTCTCCTATAAGAATAAATTTTTTCTTATATTTTTCCGTCTTACTTCCTTTTCTCATTCTTACTTTATTCTTCTCCTTAGTCGTACTTTATTTTTCTTTTGTCGGGAATTTGTTCAACATCTTTTTCTCAAGTAAGTTTTTTTCCTAATATAATTAATTATAATCATATAATTTTAGACTAAAAATTATGTTGTGTTAATGATTTATATGTGAGATTTTTTGTCATAGAGCATGAAAATATGTTACTATTCAGCCAACCGTTTCTAGGGAGTAAAAAATTTGCAAGTTTTTTATTCTCCAACCAACAGTTGCAAATATTTTGAAAAAAGAATCTACATTTTAATATTTTGTTTACAAATTTTATGTTTATTATTTTATTTCTTATGTTTTATAGAAAACAAAATAATTTTTTTAAAAAATCAATTGTAATTCGTGGATCCAATCTGATCTTATCCTATCTGACATTATGTAAATTTATTATATTATTAAATATATAATATAATTATTTTTGTATAAAATTTTCAAATATTTTTTTGTATAATTTCAATATCAATTATTGAGTTTCTAGTTAATTAATTTTTACTATATAACGTCAATGTCAATTTTTTTATATAATGTTTAGTGTGTAATTAAAATTAATCCCTTTTTTTGTGGGTGATTGATTTTAATTAAATTTTTAATTAGGTTTTATGAAATATCCAAAATGATGTTTAGTAATATTTTTTTAATATATTTTTTTGAATTAACGCAATTATTTATTCTTAAAAATATTTTAAATTGAATTTTTTAATTAAATTTTTTAATTAACTTATTTGAAATTGTAAACTTAAATAGAATTTTTAAATTATTGTTGCAGGTTTTATGGATTTTTTCATAAATATTTCCAACGAAGTGACTATGGAAGACAATAAATTAAACCTGAATAATGGTGGACAACTTTACATTGATCAAGGACCAGAAACTATTGAGAATGTCATTGATTTACGAATGCATTCATCAGCACAGAGGTATAAATCATATCAATATTTGTGTTAATATAATTTTATTTAATCATTAAGTAAAATATTTAAAAATTATTTATTTATTGAACTAGGTGTTTTTTACTTGACACGAGTTATTAAAGTGAGTTAGAGGAGTAGCATTTCAAAATGACTTTGTGATCATCACTATGACAAGTATATTTGTAAAACAACAAGGACCATAAAGTGTAATTGTCTATTTAGATTAAGAGGACGACCTTTGAAGAATCAAGATGAGTGTAAGCTAAATGTAGTATGGGCTTCACAATCATGCATTGGTGAAAATATTAATTGGTCATCCATATGTCGACTGTTTGGTAAACGAGGAGAAAACATTATTTGGTTATTTGACAAAAAATATGGCGAAACCAAAGAATATTCTTCTGACCTTGAAGGACCACAACGAACAGAATGTTACAACCCATCAGTCAAGTGTACAGTGCAAGGTATGCATTTCGTAAATCTCAAAGAGGTCCCAGAACAGAAATGCAACATTTAATAAAATTACTAGAGCGCGATATGTATGTTTACTGACATAGAATAGATGAAGTCGCAAAAGTTTTGTGTGATATCTTCTGATACACCTTAAGTCAATGAAATTGGTTAACACATTTAACATTGTTCTACTATTGGATAGTACGTATAAAAAAAACAAATATCAACTGTCTTTACTTGAAATTGTTGGTATGACTCAACTGACATGATATTTTCTATTGTCTTTTCCTACTTAAAGGCTAAACGAAAAAGTAACTTTGTTTGGCACTTCAATGTCTTAGAGGCCTTTTCTGAAAAGTGATGTAGTGCCCAAAGTGTTTGTTACAGATAGAGATTTAGCTCGTATAAAGGCAATCCAAATCATTTTTCTAGAAAAGTTTAATTGTTATGTGAGTATCATATTCAAAAAAATGTGAAGGCTAAATGCAAAAATGTATGTCTATCTGCAAAAAGCATGGGACTAAGTTATGTAGTCATTCCATGATCTTAAAGAGTTTGACGCTGAAGATGCATTTGAAGGATATCTTTATAACTTCGAATGTATTTTTTAATCTTGGCCTCTATTCATTGATTATGTCAAAGACAATTGACTAACCCCTCATAAGGAAAGATTTGTTAAAGCTTGGACCAATAAGTTGATGCACTTAGGGAACACAACTAGCAATGAGAATGATTTATATTAACATTACTTCTACATGTCTAACTATTTATAAGTAACTTGTATTTATTCTTAAAATGGTTAAGTCATCGCATTTAACTTTTCAAAAATTGATACAACCAGCATAGGTGACCTTTGTAATTGTTGAGATGCCATGAACAGTATGTTGCAATTGCAACATACCCAAATTAAATTATCTTTTAAGAAAAGAATCAATTTTGTTGGACATGCATTTAATCTGATGATTTGTGTCAAGGTATGGAATTAATATTATTTTAGTAGAATATCAACGAGTCAAACTTGTTGATAGAAACAATTCAAAGTGTAGATGTGTAGTGAGGACTATGCATGATATTCTGTGTGCATGTAAACTAGCCACATGTGTGGTTGAGTGTATTCCTATCGATGCACTTCATCCAATATGGAGGCAACTTAGTTTGGTGATTTGCATATTGACGAAGATTTGACAATCCAGCCGCAAATTAATGTCATCTATCAGCGTTTTAACGAGGTTGACTTCTTTGAAAAAATCAGAATCATAGACAAATTAAACAAAATAGCATATTCTGACCGTACTTCAATGTGTCTTTAAAAAGAAAAGGTTAAGACCAAAGGAGGCCAAAAAGGTCATGTACGTCAAGTTGAGAGATCAATAAAGGGTGACTTTTCTTATTTTGAACATGTTGATGCATTTTTTTTCAGCTTATGATAGTTGTCCTTCACAAAAGTTGTCAATGTTTGTTGGTAATGAACTTAACACAAAAGAGTCTTACTTCATTCATTCACGAGTGAGGTTACAAGAGAGTGGGAGGAGTACAAATAGCCCAATGAGGGGGCTTAAGCACACAGACTAAGGCAATGTAAACTTGGGCTTAATTAGCATTAAGGCTAATTAATCCAAGTATTAGGGCCTAAGATCAGGGGCGCCTAATTTAATCCATTGGGAGTGCAAATAACTCATCCAAAGTGTAAGGAAAATGAGCGTAAAACGTTAAAAAGGAGGGACCTCACACTAAGCCTACTCCTCCAAATAACGAAAGACATCTCTTCTTCCTAAACTAAAGATAAATGGCCTAAATACATTGGCCTTCAAGGAAATAGATCACTCCTTAATTTCCTAAGCTATTTAAAAATATTTATAAATGGAAAATCCTAAAACTATGACTTCAAGTCTTCAATCAAGCTCTCATCTAAGCAAGTCTTTCTCTCATCGACCTATCCATGATTGCATGCTAGGTGAGATTGCATTATCTTCTCCCCTTTGGAGAAGATTTGACCTTAAATCCTGAGGCATTTCTTCCTCTTTTTCAAAGTCTACAAGAAAAAAAGGAAAGTAGTATGTGTAGATAAATGTTATTGGAAGTAGTAAGAGGTCTATGAGAAGACCTATTAGGATTGGGGTAGTGGAGGTTGACACTATAGTTTGAAAAAGTTTGTTTATGCCTCCACACAATAGTTCTTTATCCTACTCTTAATTGACTAAGTATTAGTCTCAAAGGATTCGAAATTGGTGAGACTATCCTTGGTGTATCGGAGCACTCATCCAATAAGGCTAGGTAAGTCTTATCTTGTTCTTCACCTAAGAAAGAATGATGGTTCTAGGGGTGGACCATTCTTGCATGGTTTCTTGAATTTGAACTTGAGATTAGTTGGTGTTTTGCAAAGGTTGATGCTCAATCTCTTGTTCAAATTTGACCTCATCTTGAAGTAGAACTTGAGGTTATGGTGCATTGTGCTCAAAGGATATGGACACAACCTCAACTTCCATTTACTCAAAGGGAGGGTTGCTTTCAAGAAGATGGTGAAAGAGGATGCAACTTGATTTTCTTTTCATTATGGGTGAGGGTGATCTCATTAGAGTGGTCATCATGGATTACCTTTCGATCAAATTGTCATAGCCCCTCTACCAAGATATGTGTCGCTTCCATTGAGACTATGTCACAAAAAATCTCATCATTATAATCCCCAATAGAAAAGGCACTATTACTTGTTGGATGACTACCAATTCCTTACTCTCATTCAACCATTAAAGCTTGTAAGGCTTTGGGTGAGGAATTTGAGTTAAAGAGAACTTTTCAACCAACCTCATGCTAGAACAGTTGACACATAAGCCATTATCTACAATGAGAGAACATGTTTTGTCAAAAACTTTACAACTTGTATGAAAGATGTTCTCTCTTTGAGTAGGGCTAAAATCACAAGGTTGGCTTCCAAAAAGCCTTCTAACCATGAGTAAGTACTCTATGTCATAATGTTCATGCCCCCCTCTTTCGCACTCTCACTAGAAGAGGAAGATTCACTTATAATGTCTTGGCCCCGCATGATCATGATATTTTTTGTGGGGCATTGGGAGGTAATGTGACCCCTTCCAGGACACTTGAAGTAATTAATGCTACTAGTCTTAGATGAAGAGCTAGTACGAGCTTTTCTTTAGAATGCATAAGACTAGTCTTATTATGCATGGTTGTGGTGGGTTCTTCTTTAGGGTGGCTCTTGGAATAGCTCCCCTTGAATTGTTCCCTATTTGAATAAGGGTAGGATCAAAGATTAGAGTATTCCTTCTTGGAAGAAGTCCTTCTCTTCAAATTGTTGCTCCACTTTTATACAAATTTGGACCAAGTCATCTAGATTTGAAAATGGCAAGAGTTTGACTTTATCACGAATTTCAAAATTCAAGCCACATAGGAATCTAGATAGGGTGGACATAGGCGTTTCATTTGTTTCTGCCACCATCATGAAAATCTTCATGGTTTGACGATACTTTTCAATACTTAAATTATGTTGTTTTAGTCTTTGAAGTTTGTTAAGCAGTTCCCTTTCATAATAAGAGAGGACATGTTTTCGCCTCATAACCCCCTTAAGATCAAACCAAAATTCAATAGGAGGGTTACGATGGCGAAGTCTCTAATTAACAAGAGCGGTTCACCAATACATAGCATACCCTTGAAAGCTTAGGGTAGCTAAAGAAACTTTTCTTTCTTCACTCACCTGAAAGCAAGTGAAGAATTTCTCTACCTTCAATTCTCAATCAAGGTAGGCTTTCACATAATCTTTTCCAAAGAAAGGAAAGGTGGAAGGTCTATTTTTTGTTCTTTATTGTTTTGGTTTCTCTTTCTTTTCTTTCTTTTTTTTTCTCTTCTCCGCTTATCTCCTCTCTTTCTTCTCTTTTGTTTCTTTGTCTTCTCTCTTTTTCATCTCTTTTTTTTTCTTTCTCTCTCATTCTTTTCTCTTTTCTTTTCTTCTTTTTGCTCTCTCTCTCTTCTTTGTTTTCTTTTTCTTTGCTCTCTTGCATCTATCCTTTTTCTTTCTTTACCCTCTTCAACTCTCCACTCTCTAAATTCATTTACAAATTTATCTAGAGTGCCTACCTTAGGTGATCCCTCTCGATTAATAGTATTGTTGCTTGAAGTATGTGATGCCATTTAAAGTGCAAGGTTGAACTAAAATGAGTTTGAAATGTAAGCAAGCAAAGGACACTCCTCTCTTTTTGAATTTTTTCTCAACTAAAAGTGACTTAAGCCTTTGGAACTTATGCATATCCTAAACATGAAAGCAAATAATGAAAATTAAAGGCAAGACTAAGGGCTAAAACATGCTCCTAAGTATGAACAAAGGGGTACCAATTCCTTATCCATGCAAAGCGAGAAACTAGGAAATATTACAAGAAAAATAGGTGACCCTTATACGCATCTAATACCTTTAATTAAAATGACCTTTATTAAATGCACCCAATTTAAAATTACAACTAAGTAAGGAAACTTGAAGTTGATGGTGAAGTCTTGATTCCATTTCAAGTATTTGTCCTCACAAAGTGTTTCCCTAAACTCTTTTGCTTCTCTTCTTGAAAGAACTCTTCCTTGGCCTTTGAATCAACTCTTCTCAAGATTCTACCCTTATGGAAAGCTTGATTCAAACTCCTTTTTCCTACAAAAGTGGTGCACCAACAAAAGACCAAAGGAAATGCAAAATGCAAGCAAAAACCAAGAAAAGCTCAAGGAACAAAAGCAAACATCCAAATGGATAAATTATACTTAGAAAAACTCAAAGAATAAAGAAGCAAGACAAGCAATCAAATAAGGGTGTAAAATGAAAGTTAAGACAACAAAAAGAAACCTAGATTGGTACTAAAGTAGAATTGTAATTAAACAAAAAAAGGCACACAAAATTTTCTAAGATTTGTACACTTTAAAGTGTTATGGCCGAATTATGCACAAGCTAATTCAAGCAATTTCCATACACTTTTAAGACTCATTTAAATGATTTACAAATTTGAGGTGCACTAATTTTTGTACTCATGTTTTATTTCTCTTTTGAAAACTTTTTCTTTTACTAACACTTTTTTTGTTTTTGACTTATTTTGATTTCTTTTCTTCTCTTTTTTTTTTAAAATAATTTTGCTACACCTCTTTAAGCAATTAATAAGCAAATGTTATGAGGAGTTTATGGAGTATAAACACTTGAAATTAAGTCAATGGGATAGCCACAAAAATTGAACTACAAAGTGTAAACCAAAGAAAACAAAGTAGCACAAATGGACTAGTGTTTTAGGTGATTACTATTACGCACAAAAGATAGTATAATGGGTGTGAAGGAAAACTTGATTGCTCAAGTTTTAAGCCCAATTTTACACACCCAAATTGGTCTCAAATAACCAGTCCAAACAAATTACCGCAAGTACTAGTGTTTGCCAAACTCAAATTGATATCTCACAAGTGAAGAAAATATGAGCCCTAATGATGCACTCCCTTGATCTTTCTCCAACCAAGGTTCTTCCTCTTAGAAATGAAGGATGAAGGAGGCTAGAAATAGGGGTGGGATTGACACTGTTTTATCTTAGGAGAAAGATAAGTCAAAAAAATTTTATATTTGCCACAAGGTACATGACCCTTGATAAAGCTACTAAGAAAGAGAATCTTCAAGAGGAGGTTTCTCAAATAATACTTTACTAAATAAATGCTTAAAAAGAGTCTTACTTCATTCATTCAAGTGTGAGGTTACAAGAGAGTGAAAGAAGTATAAATAGCTCAATGGGGGAACTTGGGCACACAGACTAAAGCAATGTGGGACTTGGCTTAATTAGCATTAAGGCTAATTAATCCAAGTCTTAGGGCTTCAGATTGGGGCGCCTAATCTAATCCATTCGGGGTGCAAATAGCTTATCCAAAGTGTAAAGAGAGTAAGCCCAAAACGCTAAACAAGAGGGACCTCATACTAAGCCTACTCCTCCAAATAACTAAAGATACCTTTTCTTTAAAGATAAATGGCCTAAATATATTGGCCTTCAAGGAAATAGATTATGCCTTAATTTCCTAAGCTATTTAAAAATATTTACAAGTGGAAAATCCTAAGACTATGGCTTTAAGTCTTCCTCTCATCCGCCTAGTCATGATGCATGCTAGGTGAGATTACATCTCCGAGAATCCTCTATAATTCCACATGATGTATATGCCTCCTCCTTGGGTGAAATGATTCTTCTCTACATCAAATTACACTTTGTAGGTAGTCTATCCAAGTCCAATTTTTAAACCATTGAACCTTTGATGGAGGTCTAGCCTCCCATATCAAATTGAAGAAATGGTGAGATATTTGTGTAGAATCATCTCTCAGTACCCTGTACGCCGATGCTACCGTATACATACCAGAACCATCCCTATCCCACATCCATGCATGTACCATCCCCTCTCACACCACTACCCTTTACAAACTCTTTGAGAGGTCTTTCACTAATTCCTTCTCCCATACAAATAATTTGTGTCGTCATGACTATTGTCACTAGGGATGACAAAAATATCCATACCTGTGGATACCCAGCCAAACCCTCTCCGATTTTGATAGGTATTACCCGATGTGTTAAACCGGATACAAGTACGGGTATGGGTATGTGATTACCTGCCCCGTTATAATTTTAATGATTATATAATAATTTTAAATTTATATATTTAATTAAAAAATTTAATTCTTAAGCTTTAATTTATAATTTCTTGTTATCAATTATTCTTTATATACTTTTTAAATTAAAATATAATTAATAACTTAATATATATAATTTATTTAATAATAAATAAGTAAATTTAAATGGTAAAAAGTAATATAACGGATACCCGCGGGTATACCCGAACCTAAAAATACCTGACGGGGACGAAGATGAGAATTAAAATTTCGTACTCGCTCTTTTTATACCCGAACCTGAACTTGCCCCGCACTTTGCGGGGATGGGGATGGGGAGGGTCAAACCCACACCCGCCCCACCCTGTTGCCATCCCTAATTGCCACCCACCTCCTTCACTTCTCATATCTTTTACAGTCACGATCTGATTATCTGCTAACAAATTTAGTGCTCAACAATTGATCACCTACCCACCTATCTTTTTAAAACAAAACCTGATACTACCATCCCCTAACCCATGACCCATTGCCCCTTACCACCATCCTAGCCATCCTTGGTTGATTAATTCGAGTTCAAATCACACCACTGCCTAGAACACCTTCCATGCCACTTTTCCCAACCACCCTTACCCAACCCTATATTTGGCCCCTAACAACATCCTCACGGACTACCGCAATCCACACTCAAATGTCATTTCCACTTACCCAATAAAGCAAAATTAAGTGTACTCAAATCCCTTACCCCAGCCTACCCATTTCATTTTCCTGACATACATTTTCCCATGACACCTAATTGTTGGGAACAAGGCACTAAAGGTGAGAAGAGAGAAATAAACAACACTAAGAAGTATTTGTTTTTGTGCATCTGTAAACCTTACATAAGCTTGCTTATATAGCAAAGTAAAGAACACCGTCTCACAATACTAAGCAATGTGGGACTAAAAATCAAACTACAAAACTTAATCAAACTACAAAACTAACAATTCTCCCACTTGGAGTTTGATTATCATTTATTGTAGTTGCCTTCATCATCAATCATTCTTGAAGGCCAGTTGAGACACTGCAAAGCCTCAACTTCTCTGTTGTGACAACCTTTCTCTTCAGGCTCCCACTTGCTTGCATCTGTGGTTTGACATGCTTCTGAATAGTCTTCAGGCTGGTGCATGTAGATCTCCTCATCTAGATCTCCATGAAGAAATGCAGTCTTCACATCTAATTGCTCTAGGTAGAGCTCCTCACTAGTCACAATACTTAACACAGTCCTGATAGTATTGAGCTTGACAACTGGAGCAAAGATCTCAGTGTAGTCAACTCCTTCTTTCTGTTGAAATCCTTTGACAACCAGTCGGGTCTTGTATCGCTTGGAACCATCATGGTCTTCCTTCACCCGATACACCCATTTATTGTGAAATGTTTTCTTTCCCATAGGTAACTCAACTAGTTCCCATGTCTGATTGGAGATCAAAGACTTTATCTCATCTTTCATAGCAAGCTCCCACTTGTCAGTGTCCATGGTTTGACAAGCTTCCATATAATCTTCAGGTTCCCCTCCGTCAGTCAGCAACATGTAGTTTATATATCTCTTGTTAGGCACAATGGGGCCGAGAGGATCTTCTCAATACAGGAGTTGGAGTAAGAGGTTCTGATTGCTCATTCTTCTCTTTATTTGATTCCTCTGGTTGAGGACTCCTCAATTTAGGACTTTCTGGGATATCTTCCACCTCTACATAAACTGGTCCACTTGTTTCTGGGTTGCTGGTGCCAGTATTATGCATGTCCTTGTACATCACCTTTTCATTGAAGATTACATCTTTACTGCGGATCATCTTTTTGTTTTCATCATCCCATATGCGGTAGCCAAACTTATCTTCACCATAACCAAGGAAAGTACACTTCTTTGATTTTGGGTCAAGTTTGTTTCTACCTTGATCACTGATGTGCACATATGCTACACAGCCGAAAACTCTAAGATGTGATAGTTTTACCTCTTTTCCGCTCCATACCTCTTCTGGTATCTTGTGCTCCAATGGTACCGATGGACTTTGATTGATCAAGTAAGCTGCTGTGTTGAATGCTTCTGCCCAAAACTGTTTTGGTAAGCCTGACTGCACACGCATACTTCTGGCTCTTTCAGTCAACGTTCGATTCATATGCTCTGCTACACCATTGCGTTGAGGCGTACTTGGCACGGTTCTCTCCATTCTGATTTCGTGCTCATAGCAAAACTTCTTGAATCTGGTGTCTACATATTCATCACCATTGTCGGATCTGAGCTTTTTAATCTTCAATTCTGTCTCATTCTCTACCATAGCTTTCCAAATCTTGAAAGCTTCAAATACTTCAGACTTGTGTTTCAGAAAGTAAACCCATACCTTTCTGGAGTGATCATCGATAAAAGTTACAAAGTATTGCTTCCCACCAATGGAAGGGACAGTCGTTGGTCCCCAGACATCAGAGTGGATGAGCTCAAGTTTCTCTTTCTTTGGGGTTTTTCTACTTGTCTGAAAGCTGACTCTCTTCTGCTTTCCAAGTATACAGTCTTCACACATGTCAATTTCTACTGACTGAAGATCTGGTAATTTTCCTTTTGAGTGCATGACCTTCATCCCTTTCTCACTCATATGCCCAAGTCTTTGGTGCCATAGATTGAGACTTTCATTTGTTGCAACTGCAATCCAATAACATGTTCCTGCTGTCTTGTAAAGAGTACCACACTTTTTGCCTCGAGCAATTGTCATCGCACCTTTTGAAATCTTCACCTTGGAAGATTGTCGTGTAGCCTTCACTGGCTAATTGGCCCATTGAGATTAAGTTCTTAGTCAGGTCGGGAATATGTCTGATATTTTTCAATTCCCATACAGACCCGTTTAACTTAATCTTTATTGCACCTTTACCTACAATCTCACATGACTGCTCATTACCAAGGTAAACCTTACCAAGGTTTCCAGGAACATAATTCTCGAATAGTTCCTTTTGTGATGTAGCATGAAAAGATGCTCCAGAGTCTAATACCCAAGACTCCTCTTTATCTTCAAGAGAGCATATCAACACCTCATCTTCTCTTGAGGTAGAGGCAACATTTGCTTCGCCCTTTGCTTCTTGACTCTTCCGTACACTCCTACACTGGTTTTTGTAGTGCCCGGTTTTCCCACAATTCCAACACTCGATCGTCTTAGAGTTTTGGGAACTACGATGATTTCTGGACTTGGATCGTCTCTCCTTTGATTTGTCGCGTCCGCTTTCTTTGGTTAAACTTCTTCCTTTTGACTCTGTATGCAATACTGAAGAGGTTGATGGTTCACCCGACTCTCTCCACCGGATCTCTTCACTGAGAACCAAATTTTGAACCTCATCAAATCTTAACTTATTGCTTCCCGATGAGCTACTCACAGCCATGACCGTAGCATTCCAACTTTCTGGCAGGGAAGACAAAAGTATTAAAGTCCGTACTTCCTCATCGAACTCAATCTCAACTGAACTCAACTGGGTTGTAACAGTGTTTAGTTCATTGAGATGATGTGCCACCGAAGCACCTTCAGACATCCGCAGATTGAACAATCGCCTCATCAAGTGAACTTTGTTTGAGGATGATGGTTTCTCGTACATGTTGGAAAGAGCCTTTATGAGACCTGTTGTCGTCCTTTTTTTTTGCAATGTTGAAAGCAACATTACGAGATAATGTCAATCGGATGGCTCCGAGAGCTTTTTTGTCTAGAAAGCTCCACTCATCCTCCTTCATAGCTTCTGGTTTCAGGCCTGTGAGAGGTTCTTGCAAGCCTTTCTGATACAGATAGTCCTCTATTTGCATCTTCCAAAAGCCAAAGTCCGCACCATCGAACTTTTTAATCTTCATCTTGCCTTCGTCTATTGCCATCGCTCCTACTGCTTTTTGAAGAAAAGCCCCCACTGGTTCTCTAAACTGAGATCCCCAAGAACAAGAGAAAAAATCTTTTTTGATGTGGAAGATCAGACACAGCTGCAGCCACAGAGCATAGTAAAAAAATTTACTCTAACCAAATCTTTTCTGATGCGGAAGATCAGACACTGCTACAACCGCAGAGCATACTAAGATATGGGCTCTGATACCACTTGTTGGGAACAAGGCACTAAAGACGAGAAGAGAGAAATAAACAACATTAAGAAGTATTTGTTTTGGTACATCTGTAAACCTTACATAAGTTTGCTTATATAGCAAAGTAAAGAACACCGTCTCACAATACTAAGCAATGTGGGACTAAAAATCAAACTACAAAATTTAATCAAACTACAAAACTAACGCTAATTAACTCTCCTTCTCCCTCCTCAACTCCCCTATAAGAATTTTTTTTAAATATACTCAAGGTGAGAAGTAATATCTTTTGACACCTTGAAGAAAGAGATAAAATAGATCAGCAGAGCATATAATACAATACAGATTTAAACAATACCAACCTCTTTATATAAAGAGATGTTTAATCGCATGTAGTCAATTTTTTTGTGACCACGTACACCACCAAGACTATCTCGCTATATACAGAGATAATTTTTTTATAAAAACTGACAAATAATTATTTTTAAGTAATAGAAAATAAAAAAAAAACTTTATTTATCTTGTGACGTGACTTAGATCTCTTATTCGATATATTTTAGTCACGGCAAAATAAATAAATATATATATATATATATATATATAAAAAGCTCGACTTATTCAGTTATTTTTTAATAAGGATAATTTTTTTATAAACTAAAAATATTATTAAAATCAATGTATAAAATATTAATTATAAAAAATATATTGAGGATTGTATCTCTATCATCCAAACAAAAGAAAGGATTCAACGATAATTATTAATGTTAATTTTATTAAAAAAAAAGGAACTTATGACTTTTTTTTTCTATTTTAATACGTAAACTTTATTATTAAATTAAGCTTGTAACTCTAATCAGCTAGGGTTAACTTGCTACTTGTAGAATGCAGTTATTAGTTTAAGAAAATGGAAAAATATCACGACAAGAACTTGCAACTTGGGATGAGTATGGCAATGAAAAGATATATATGAACATGTTAAACTCACCAAATACTTCCCATCAAGCAATAAACTAACCAATCCCTCCAAAAGATTGCTAGCTAGCTTATATGCCCGCCCTATTGCATACACCTATATTATGTGAAAGTAAAGAAAAAGATAGAGTTGAACATTGGTAACGTACAATAATTTAGTCTGAATGCAATTATAATAAAGTTGAGATTATTCTCGAGATTACAATCTGCTTTGAATTAAATGTGATAGAAAACTTCCCAAACCAAAAAATATACAAATTTCGATGCACCAAACTTAGAATTGAGTATTTTGTCAGATTGAATGGATATTATCTAATGGATTTTTGGGTTCTAATAATCTATCCAAAAGTTATCAACACTCATCGAATAGAATGTGTTCTTGTCTAATTGGATCAAATGATAAAGATGTTGTTGAGAAAAAGATGATTTTTCTCAGAAGAATTTTTTATTGCTATCTACTATTCTACTCCAACAAAGAACCGTCGATTTAACTGAATAACTAAGGAAATAGATAGATTTTTCTTTGTCGATCTTCTCAGAGTTACGTAAATCGGAACTTTTGTGGAGACACCATAAGCCTTTCAAACTAGGAATGATGAATGGAGCAGTTGCGAATACGAGTTGGGTTGTGAAGAACCTCAAAAAAATGTTACTTCCATTTAAGTCCAAGGGCATGCCACAAGCAGATCTTGAATACTAGAAATTAAGCCGATCGAGCACAAAACCTTCGACCATGCAGGATTTCTACAAACCAGAAAACATTAGAGAGACGTCAATTTCTGTGCCAGGAATACAAACTCAATGAGTCTTCCATTCCATGTAAAAAATACAAATACTATATAATTAAAAAGCAATCTCTAAATAGTTACTAGCCAATTTATAGTGCAATTTTCTCATGTACGTAATAATTCTTAGTACAGTCCATTTTTTTTTCTTTAAACAAGTTAGATAAGTTCTTTTTATCAATAGTTAAGTTCCGTGTGAAGAGAACAGCACCTTCCCTGGGGGAAATTGAAAAAAGATCATATATACCTGTCGACGAGTAAGCCATGTGGAAACACTAGGAACCTAGCAAAGCAATCATGTTCACAGTTGGCCATCATCTCTGTCAAATTTTCTTGAACAGAAAAGTAAAGGTCTACCTAATATGTATATATTTTTTAAGACCAAGTGGTTAGGCTTTGATCAAGCTCAGCCAAAGAAGTTAACTTGCAAGTGCAAAATTTCAGCAATGAATTAGGTTTTCTGTTACTACAGCCTACCACATCCAGAGTTTGACAAGTAATATCTATGTTTGAAATTTTCACACCGAGAAGAAACTGCATATGCTAGAAAATCATAAACTAAGCAATTAAACATATGATAAAAAGAAACAATATTCTGAAATAAAATAGCAAATGCATAAGAGTGAAGGATAGAGATGAAGAGGCCCCTTCAGTCCAAGACGTGACGGTCATGACTGAATGCAGCTCCAGCATCGTTGGATCAGAAGCACACCACCTTAATTATTATATGTATGTGGTGACATCGATCTATCTTAATGGTGAGCTCTCGAACCAACGAGTCAGCAGCTGAGTCTCAGCCATCTTCCACCGCCTCGGACTGGACTGAGTGAGCCCCTTCCATATCTCCCATCAACCCTCAATCATTGATCACCACCAACATGGAACTCTATTAGGTCAACAAACATAATAAATAATCGATTACTATCTTATGCAAGTCTAATTCGTAGACCATGCTTGTGTATGAGGCATTCTCAACACTCAACACAGGCAAGCAAGGAACAAGTATTCTATAGATGTTAATTAATTATTAAGCCTTCATATATAAAACACTGGTGTAGTATTAGTATTGGTCACATATGTACAAAGCAACCCTCTAGCCCTAGCAGCATGGCATATCTAACTTGTGGAGAAAGGTGACTGTTGTCTAGGTTATTTGAAAAAGAAAGCTATATAGTAAAGTAGCTAGATAGATAGCACGGGCTTTGATTATCCCCTTGGAAATGAAGGGGTCTAGGCATGTTTAGACGGTACGAGGAAAGGGAGGGAGGGTGTTTAAATAACAAAAGGGGATGGGATATTTTGGGACATGCAAATCTAAAAGCAGCCTGAGGTGGAGATTCTGGATCAGGTATTGAATGATAATGGTGTTGAAGTGAGGCCTTTTCAATTCAAGAAGACAACACTTTTGACATCGTACACTTTGTTATATCTAATCAAACAGCTGGATGACTTAGCATTATTTGTTGGATAGCACAGCTGTCTTAATTTCCTTTGCACTAGGCTGTCTGCCAGGTCTCTTTGCTATTCTAGTGCCTTGTTTCTTCACACCCTACGATTTCTTGCTAACCCTAGGTATCTATAAACTGTAGTTTTATACTTTACTTATAAGATTATAGTATAAATTCTGCAATGGTAAATACCACTAATATAATACATTTAATACTGACTCTGAAGAGGGCTAAAGCCAAATGGCCACATATATAATACTTTTGCTTTGACTTTGAGCTTTGCCAATGTGTTTGCGCAGATCTATGGATTTTAAATCTATCTTCATAATCAACAATTGATTATCAGTATCTCACAAATTACACGTTTCTGAACATTGAACTTTCACATAATTTTACAATCTTATTCTAATTTAGACATTGAATCAATAATTTTATACTATATTTTATTATTAACTTATTTTTATAATAAAAATACTTAAACGTAATCTCAAAATTAATTTTAATCTTAATCAATTTTGTAAAATTAATTATTTCAAGATCAATTTTGAGAACTATTTTAAATTAATGTTTTGCAAAAACCAATTAGAATGATTTTTTCTATTCTCTTCTATTTCTTTTTAACATAACACTCATGTTTAGATTCTAACTTCTATCATTTCATTTACCTTTCTTGCTTTTTACTTCTTTTTTTAGTAAAATTCTTGCTTTTTACTTTTTTTGTTTCTATCAGACACACGGTACATGCAAATAAAACTTAGCGGCCCTAATAAAGCATGGAAAACAGATATCCTTCCTCTTGATAACGGATGAAGATCTTCTACAATTTCATTTTCAACTGCACAAATCTTAACCTTTCAAAAGGCTAATTTTTGTGCTAACCAAGTATGAAATTTTCTTTTAAAAACTAATCACCATCGGATTTAGAATTGCCCCATTCAATTAAAAACTGTACGTGTAGTCAAATTCCCTTGATAAACTGGTAGAGGAGAGACGCTTTTACAATTTACAGAACCATAAGCTCAGAAGAGCTGGCTGTTGTACTTGTTCATCAATTGACTTAAATGAAGAGTTAATGCACTTCAGTTAGCATTATGAGTCAGGAAGCTATACGGTAAAGGTTGATAACATCGAACAGCTCGGTCTGGTCAAGGATTTGTATTGAAAAAATTGGAGTCACTTGTCCTCTTTATTTTTCTTATGAAAATCAGTTAGCTAAGGATTGCATCAATGTGAATATAATAAAGAATTATTATGATTTATCTTTTATCCTGACAATTTAAAATACATGGTCTTTTATCCTGACATTTTAAAATATATGATTATTATAATAAATCTGATGGTTCGTACCTATTTTGGAGGATATAAATTTGTTATTTCATTAATAAATTTATGCCATCAATTTTTTATAATAATTTTTTAGAAGGTGGGTGTAGAAAAATCTTGAATACTTTTTATTGAACTTACGTTGATTTTATGAAAAATTAAAAAAGACATACATTAATCATGAATAAGAATAAATTCCAATTTAAAGTTTATGAGATTTACAAATTCTTCTCTTTTATATGTATTGATGGAATTATTTTTATCAATTTATATTATAGTCAACTTAAATACAAATTATATTTGTTTTTGAAAATTAAATTTGAATTAAGGTTTTTTTTTTTTTGTTTCTAATGACTTTTTTAATATAGTCCACTATTATGTTAAGCACAAAAATTAAAATTAGTTTAGGTTTATGTTATTTGTTGATGTTTTTTATAAGGTTATTCACCTAGGTTAGAATAAAATATTATAATTTTATTTAATTAATAAATTATTTATTGAAACTTTATTTTAATATTTATTCTGACGAATAAACAATTTTCTTTTAATCTAATTACTCCTGAATAGGTAAATTATTTACAAAATTAGTTAAGGTTTTTTTCTGTATGTTTAGACAAACAAAACCCAACTCCTCATGCCTGGGAGCAACAAAAACCTTTAATAAAAAAGCCTAACTAAGACTTCAGCTTAGCTAAAACACCTTCTTTATCACATGTTTCTCCAGGATGAGTAGCTTGTGTACCAAATAGACGCTTCGAATTAGCAAGAGAACAATTCGGCAAGGCCTTGGCCATGCACAGGAAAAGATCAAATATAATCTTACGAAAATTAAAGATAATTTTACTTTAATTAAGATTATCTTTTATAATATCTTTAAAAGATATATTTAGAAGCAAACACCTTACAAAGAGAAAGACTTCTTAATTATTTTCTAATGCTTTACAAGTGTCAAACTGGTCTGTATCAAAGAGTGAAAGAAACAACCCAGCCACCTTCTTTCAGCTGTTAATAAAAAAAGTACAACTTAGACAGTGCATTACACGAGTCCATAGTTGCAGAGGAATATAAAATTTTGGTATAAATTTATTTAGCCAGATCAACGACTAATATTCAGAATTGCTGAGGAGGTAACAATTAGTGTTTTTTTTTTCTTTGATAACAGGCAATTAAGATGTGAGGACAAGGAGATGAAACTGTCGATGCGGTTTGTAACTAACAAATAGAGCAACAACGACGAGAATCCTCATTCAGGTGATGGTGTCAATGGAAAGATGGCTGATATAGTGTGTTTTAGAGATATTAAATTCCAAGATCCGTAAAAGGTGTTTGATATGTATTCATAGAGAAGAAAATAATTAAGAAGAAGCCTTTCTCTTTGTCAGGTGAAATTTCAACCCCTTTCATTTCATCATCAATATTGGTAAGAAAATGCTATCTGCACAGAATGCTGAGTGTATTAATGGATTAAAGATTTGAATCAAGATTTTATGGCCCATCTAATGATTTTGAGTAGAATATATATGTGATAAGCTCTTTTATTTTTTTCCAGGTGTGATCGCTAGAGTAAGGTTTATATAAGTTGACAAAACAAATATTTAACAGCAGATAGATGCAAAAAATGCTTAGAGTAAGGTTTATATAAGTTGACAAAACAAATATTTAACAGCAGATAGATGCAAAAAATGCTTAGAGTAAGGTTTATATAAGTTTTTTATTTTTAAAGTTTTATAAAAATTATTTTTTGCTTTTAAAATTTAAAAATATTTTTAGTTCTAAAATTTTATTTTATTTTTATTAACATCTCTGTTTATAAATTTTAATTTATTTTTTTTCTTAAAAGCAAATCTATATATATTTGTTATAAGAAACAAAATACCGTTTAAGGTGAAAGTGAATGGAAGATTGAGAATGTTACGATTAAGAAAAAAGTAGTTCACAAATATTAAAAACATGTTTTCTATCAATAATATTTTAATGATATTAATTTGAAAAAAAATATTAAAATAAATAAAAACTAAAAAAATATTTTTCAATTTTAAGAATAATTTTTGGTGAAATTTTAACAAAAAAAAAACTTATTCAAACCTTATTATAAGTTCAACTCGATCTTCAACTATATATTAGCATAAATAGTTACTTACTAATATAATCAACATGATCACAAAAGTAAATCGAATTATTCCGTAAAATATACATCATAGTTTTAATTAAAATATAATTTATTCTACATGTAAATAAAGTAATATTAACTTTGAATTAATTTGTTAGACTGAATAATCATTATTAATTTTTAATTAAAAATTGCTTACCGTCATAAACCTAAAAAAATAATTCAAATTTATTAGTTTGGATAAAATATTGTCAAAAATTCATATCTCCCGGGAAAAGAAAAACACATTTAATCCAACTACTCTGAGGTTCGAATTTTGAAGTTACTTCACATCACTATTTATTTTTTAAAATTTAAAAATTATAAACTATGATAAATAAGTAATCTTTTGTAAAAAAAAAAAAAAAGTAATCTTAACTATATATTAAAAGTTGTGAGGGAGAATATCAGAGGGAGAAATTATAAGTTTAAGTTCTTTTAATAACTGATGTTAGGTCATCTTTAGGATGATATGGTCTGAATGAATTCCCCCTAAGTTGATGACTTCTTTGGCTTTATATAGGGTGAAGGTGGTAGTTGTTGACCTCCTAAATCGGGGACACTCTCCTTATTGGCTTAGATCATGCATTAGTGAAGCTCGTGGGTGGGGGTAGGCCGTGTGGTCTCGTGGGATTCAGGTTGTCATTCGTCCTATCTTAGTCCACTAGCCCTTCAGCCTTAAACTTTTGATGCCATACGAGCGAAGAGGCTTCAAGTGAGGCATTTCTTAGGGGAATCAGGATTCAAGCAACCTCTTGACTTGCCTTTACCTATTAAGCCCTTCTAACAGCCTAGGGAAATCATGCAACATTCAAGGTGACTTGCAAATGTTCTTTTTATATTGGGATTGATAGGTGTAACTCCTGTTTTCATTGGGACCTATTGGGATTGAGGCATGTGTGGTCTGCAATGTAACTCGTATTTAAATTGGGAACACTGAGTTATATGATCTGCAATGCAACTCGTGTTTGCATTGAGATCAGTTTCCACGATCTACAATACAATTTAGTTAATAGATTATTAGTGGAAAAGAAATAAATGTTACGGAGAATTAAATGTTTAATTATCTTATGTTAGTATAGCAGTGGAAGAATAATTGAGTTTATTTATAATATCATTATTATTTTTTTTTAAATAGTGGGAGGTGGGAAGTGAAATATAATAATTATTTCTTGATTTCGTAGAGTTTTATTGAGTTTCAAGGAGTTTTCAAAAGTCTATTTAGGAGGGGATACGAATAGCAAGTCAGAACTCACTAAACTCACCTACTCCCTTTTCCTTTTTTTTCTTTTTTCTTTCTCCCTTTTCTATTCCTTTTTTTTTTTCTTTTTTACTTTCTCTTTTCTTTCCTTCTTCTTCAATTTTTTTCTTCTTCTCTGCCGCTTCTAATCTCTCTGTCACTGTTTTCTTGCGTCCTTTGCATGTGAAGCTTTTGGTTGGCAAATTTCGATGCGGTCTCTTCCATAACTCTATTGCTGACTAATCGATGTTATAGGTAAGTTTGATCTTGAATCAACAAACCTTTTTCCGATCATTTTTCCATCCTGTTGTTCCCGTTAAAAAGGAAATTTCTTTGAAAATCTTGATTTTTAAGGTTCCTGTTTACATTGGGATTTTTTTCAGGTTCCTATGAATTTCTTTGGGTGGATTTTCTCATTTTCTTCTAAGTTAGCTTTGAAAAGGAGAAATAGGTAAGGGAAGCTTTTTTCTTGGTTTTAACTTTGAAAAATTATGATTTTAAGAGTATTAAGGTTGTTAGTTGTGATTGATTTAACTTTTGAACTGATTTTGGATGTTATGTGAAATTTGTTATTGTGATAATTAATGCGTGATATTGGTTGAATTGATTTTTGTAACGGGAATTAAATTTGCAGGAATGACAATGTATTTATTTGGAATGGTGGTATAATGCATATGATTGAAATACATAATGAGGATATATTTATTTATGTTGTTGGTTGTGGTCGGTTACAATTGGGTAACTCAGCCTTGGATGATATATTTGGTGGGGTACATTGATGTTAGAGACACAAATGGGGTCAATGTAATCCAGAATATCAAAGATGCAAGGGGATATTGTGACACTGGTACAGATATGCAAAGGGGTATCTAAAGGACATACTCAGACAATGATTGTGTGTCACAGGGTGTCAGGTAGACACTAGAAATCAGTTTATGGTTGTCAGATGAGTATTGCTTAGACTTAAACTGGTAGTAAGACAGACAACTTGAATGTTTGCCGCCAATTGGAAAGGGTCTTAAGCCGCCTCGGTGTCCGAACTCAATGTAGATGTTTTGGAATGTGTCAAGTCTGAACATGTTGTGTGAAATGCTTATATTTAGGGAAATATAAGTATGATTGAATCGATTGATGATATTGTGATTTTTAAGTTTCTATATTATAAATTTTATGTATTATTATGCTTACCCTTGCAATGTCTATGTATTATGTATGACTGTGATGATCGTGCTTTGCATGAGAACAAATACCAGTGATGGCGGTGGAGATAAGAATTAGCAGGATTGGCAGCGGATTAGTGGCAGTAGCGAAATTACTCGTTTTGTGTTTGAAATAGTTGATGTATTAGAATATGTCTATGTATATAAACTAGAGCTTTCAGATTGATGAATGTATGGATTGATTAAAGTTAGGTTATATATTTGAGTTGTGTAATAGTTAGGTTTTAATGGAGAATTGACAAGTTATATATCTTGTTTAAATGAGTTATGTTTTAACATGTTTTGGTAAGAAAAGGACATGAAATGTTTTATGCAAATAATATGTTATGATTTTGGTAAATAATTTGGAGTATGTGTATAATTTGATTGTATGAAACATGTTTAAATAGAGAGAATTAAATGTTGAATATTACTAGTATGTTTTGTATTACTATTTGGGATGTTACAATAATGGTATCAGAGTAGTTCGTTCCTATTCACGGGCTTGTGGATAATAGGCTTGTTGTGTTTTGTTGTGTGTAGTGTAGTATAGGTGTGTGTAGTGTAGGGAATCTAGTATTATGCCCTGAGTATAATGTGATTATATTATAGGATGACGCCTAGACCACCTACACCTCCTCCTTAGAAGTCATCGAAGATGGCTCAGTAGCTCATGCCATTTAGGTCATGGCTTATGCAATTCAGCAACAAAACGTGACAATGGTGCATCAATTCCAAGCAATAGAGGTTGCACGTAATGCTATGCCCCCAGAGTATCAAGGACTAACAGAGTTCATGAAGAATAATCCTCCCAAGTTTATGGGAAATTCATATCCTGATCTAGCTGACTGTTGGATCAGAGAAGTGGAGAAAATTTTTAGAGTCATGGTGTGTCCTAAAGAGAACCAGGTAACTTATGCAACTTTCTTATTAATAGAAGAAGTTGAATTTTGGTGACAGGGAACCCAACAAATGATGTTAGCCAAGGAAGAAACGATGATCTGGAATAATTTCAAAGAGAGGTACCTAGAGAAATATTTTCCAAAAAGTGTTAGATATGCTAAAGAAGTGGAACACCTATTCATGAGTATGCTACTAGATTTGAACACCTAGCTCAGTTTTATTCCCAAGCTACTATAGAAACCTGGAAGTGCAGAAAATTTGAATAAGGTCTAAATATGAAGTGAAGCAGATGGTTGTGCCTATGGAGAACATTCGGGAGTTTGCAGTATTGGTAGAAAAAGCTAAGACAGTGGAAAGATTAGAATGTGGAGGAAAGATGGTGAAAACTCAAAGAGATGGATTTACAGGAAATAGAGAGAAACATTTTCAGAATAAGCCTTATAGCATAGCACAATCCTCTAAAGGTGGAGTTGCAAAACAACAACAACAACAAGAGAAGTCTGGTATCAGGTGTTTCAAATGTGATGGACCGTACTATGCTAGTCAGTGTGCTCTTCCACCTTTGACTATATATGTCACAAACCAGGACACTTGGCCAAAGGTTGTTCATAGGGATTCAAATTTTCCACCACTAGAGACAATCAACAGGTTCAACAGGGTGACAACAAACCTAGGATGACAGGACAGGTGTTTGCCATGAGTGGAGCTGAAGTTTCTCAGTCCGATGGATTGATTCAAGGTGTATGCATTGTGTTTGATAAAATTGTTAAAGTATTATTTGATTCTAGAGTGACACACTCTTTTGTGTCCCATAATTGTGTGAATGAATTAAACTTGCATGTGTGTGACTTGTCATATGAGTTATTAGTATCCACCCCAACTAACAAAATAGTGTTGGCTACAACCGTTTGTGTGGGATGTCAAATTACAATTAAAGGACATAATTTGAAGATAGATTTGATTTTTTTTACCATTGCAAGATATGAACATAATATTGGGAATGGATTGGCTACATGCCAATCATATTCTTATTGATTGTGCCCATAAAGAAATAATTTTTCCTATTGAAGAAAATGTATAGATGTCTACAAAAGAGATGAAGAAATCATTGAGAGAAGGTGCACAATGTTTCACGATTCTGTCCAATCTAGTGGTTGATAAGAATGTAGATGTAAAAGATCAGGAAGTGGTGAAAGAATTTCCAGATGTTTTCTTGATGAAGTTCCTAGTTTACCCCAAAAAGAGAAGTGGAATTCTCTATTGATTTTATTCTTGGAGCAAGACCAGTGTTAGTAACCCCTAACCGTATAACACCGGCAGAATTGATTGAATTAAAGAAGCAAGTAGAAGATTTATTAGAGAAGCAATTTATTAGGTCAATTGTATCTCCCTCGGGTGCATTTGTGTTATTGGTAAAGAAGAAATATGGTAGTGCGAGAATGTCTATTGTCTATCGGCAACTGAATAAATTAACCATTAAGAACAAGTATCCGTTGCCTAGAATGGATGACTTGTAGGATTAGTTGCATGGTGCTAAAGTATTTTCTAAGATTGACTTGAAATCGGGATACCATCAAATCATAGTGAAGGAAAACGATGTGCAGAAGACAACCTTTAGATCCCGATATGGGCATTTTGAGTTTTTGGTGATGCTGTTTGGAGTGACGAATACTCCTATTGTATTCATGGATTACATGAATAGGATATTCCATCTGTTCCTTGATAAATTTGTTGTTGTTTTCATAGATCACATTTTAATGTATTCGAGTAAACTTGAGGAACACCGAGAGCATTTGAGAGCAATCTTAGAGATTTTGAGGGAAAAGCAGTTGTATGCGAAGCTGTCTAAATGTGAATTCTGGTTAGATGAAGTAAATTTTATGGGTCATGTGATTTCAGCCAGATGAATTGTAGTAGATCTAGTTAAAGTTGAAGCAGTGTTACTTTGGGATAGACCAAGAACTGTCACTAAGATCAGAAGTTTTGTGGGACTTGCTGGGTATTATAGGAGGTTATTAAGGGATTCTCTAAGATAGTTGTACCCTTACATAGTTGACTTGTAAGAATCACCCTTTTATTTGGACGAACGAATGTGAAGCTAGTTTTAAAGAACTGAAGGAAAGGTTAACTAGTTTACCGATTTTGACAATACCTGATCCGAGTGTACCTTTCGAGGTATTTTGTGATGCTTCACATCAAAGATTAGGTTGTGTATTGATGCAGAACAAGAAGGTTGTGGCTTATGCCTCAAGACAACTTAAGATTCATGAGAAGAACTATCCTACTCATGATCTAAAGTTAACAGCAGTGGTTTTTGCTTTAAAGATCTAGAGACATTATCTGTATGGAGCAAAGTTTGATGTATTCGGTGACCGTAAAAGTCTGAAATATTTGTTTGATCAGAAAGAATTGAACATGAGACAGAGGCGTTGGATGGAGTATTTGAAATATTATGATTTTCAACTCATGTATCATCCAAGTAAAGCGAATGTGGTAGTCGATGCTTTGAGTAAAAAGTCGATTCAGATGTCGACTTTGATGGTGAAGGAGTTGGAGCTTGTAGAGAAGTTTAGAGATTTGAATCTTGGAGTGGAATTTTCTTCTGATCATTTTAGTTGCGGTATGCTCACTATGACTAATGATTTCCTAAATATGATCAAGGAGAAACAACCATTGGATTCCAAGTTGAAGTGTGCTATGGAGTTGTTGGATTTTGATCAGGACAAAGACTTTAGCTTTGGAGATGATGGGGTATTGAGATTCAGAAGAAGAATTTGCATGCCAGATGATGCAGAAATAAAGAAGGTGATTCTGGAAGAAGTCCATAAAAACAAGCTCAATTTACATCCTAGTATGGTTAAAATCTATCAAGATTTAAAGAAATCTTTCTGGTGGACAAACATGAAAAAAGATGTGATTTCCTTTGTGGCAGCCTGTTTGACCTGTCAAAAGGCAAAGGTGGAACATCATAGACTCGAAGATGTTTTCAAGTAATGGAGATACAAGAGTGGAAGTGGGATAACATTACTATGGACTTTGTGCCCATCTACCTTGTTCTGTGAAGGGATACGACATTATTTGGGTGATAGTAGACCGATTGACAAAGTGTGCTAATTTCTTACCAGTTAATATGAAGTATTTCTTGGACAGGTTGACACAATTGTATGTTCGGGAAATAGTCAGACTGCATGGTATTCCCTCCAGTATAATTTTAGATTGTGATCCTAGATTTACATCCAGATTTTGGTAGAGTCTACAAGCGACGTTAAGGACTAAATTGACATTTAGTTCAGCTTATCACCCTCAGACAGATGGTCAGTCTAAGAGAACCATTCAACTACTGAAAAATTTGTTGAGTACTTGTATATTGGACCACTTGGGTAGCTAGGAGGAAATATTTCCCTTGGTGGAACTCACCTATAATAACAATTTTCATACTAGCATCGAGATGGCACCATTTGAAGCATATTATATGGAAAAAGGTGTAGAACTCCATTGTGTTGGTATCAAGATGGGGTGAACGTGTTGGTTGGACCAGAACTGTTACAGCAGACAACAGAAAAGATTAAATTTATACAAGACCGGATGAAGGCTTCACAGAGTAGGCAGAAATCATATGCCGACAGGAGAAGGAAACCACTTTAGTTTGAGGCAGGCGATCACGTTTTATTTAGAGTCTCACTGATTACCGGAGTAAGAAGGGCTATTAAGGCAAAAAATTTGACCGCTAGATTTGTGGGACCGTATCAGATCATCAGACGTGTAGGTCCAGTAGCTTATGAGTTGGCGCTACCATCATTGTTGGCTAATCTCCACAATGTATTTCATGTATCTCAGCTGAAGAAGTATATACCAGACCTTAATCATATCATTAAGCCAAATGAAATTCAAATTTGTGAAGACTTATCTTATGAAGTCAGACTGGTGCGAATAGAGGACAGAATAGTCAAACAACTTAGAGGCAAGGAAATTCCTCTTGTTAGAGTGTTGTGGAATAGTGTCGTGACACTACCTGGGAATTAAAGGATAAGATGCAGGAGTTATATCCTGCACTCTTTTTAGATAATTCTATTTTTGAGAAAAAAGAATAAATTTTTGTTAGTGTATTGGAAGTTGTGATTCAATGATAGAGGAAGCTTGGGTAAAGTTTAAGTAAATAACCCAAAAATCCTTAAATTCTTCACACTAGTTGAACACGTAAGGGTAGAATTAGGATTAGAAGTCAATGTCTTTAACCGGTTTCTAAAACTTGTGTTTAGATAGCATACCATACCCAAATTGATGAGTGTTAGCTATCAAAGTTGAAACAATTAAGTTAGAATTGAAACTATACATTTTAGGTACCTTAGTAATGACCTAAGTGAAGAAGAATGACTAACTTTGGCATTGTATAACTTTCTGTGTAGGATGATTTTTGGAACGAAACTTTTTTCCCACAGTTTTGTATTACCAAATATAGATTCTCGCCAAATTTCGTAGTCAATGGACTTGCATAACTCATTTTGGACCCCTAAGTTCATTTTAGGGCAAAATTAGTTCATATAGTGACCTGAAAATGCTAACTTTTGATCCAGGAGGAATTTTAATATGGAATCAGTTTTTACAACCTTGGTTTTTGCTTTAGAAAATATGCTTTAAGTATTTTTGAGAGTTGTTCCTGTGGATTTAAAATTCACCTTTAAAAACCACTAATTTTCTCAGTTATGCACTTACCCACAACTTGAAATGGACATAACATTCAAACCGTTTTAGCTTTTCAAGTGAAACAAAATCCCACAAGTTTGTTTTAACATTCTCTAAATCTTTTTTGGGGTCTTTCAAGAGTTTGATCGTTTTTCCAGAAAAGTTGGTAGTAAACCCGTTTTCTAGAAACTGAATCTTTTTCAAATTTGTGAAGCACATTATTTTCTAACCATTTGGCGGAATTGAGTCAAACCAAATATGTTAGGTCATATTTGATGCATACAAAATCTGTTTTCAAGTTCCAAAAGGTTTCAAGTCCTGTATCAAAATTGGTGTAGAAAACTGATTTGAAGAATCCCGTAAAACTGCAAACTTCTGGTGTGCGTAATTTTCAAACTGTAGCTCCGATTTGGATGAAATCAAAACCTATATTACTTATTTTTTTATACTAAATTTGGTTTTGGTCTTTGAAGTGATTGAGTAAAAAATTTCTAGGTTACTTTGCAAAACTGCCTCTTTGAGAACCTGATTCAAAGAAGATTCTTATATGAAAGTCTTTTTGGTTGATTTACAACTTACCTTATAGCTAGCTCCTAGCATTTATGTGATGGAAAACATGGATTTTTAATAGGAAGAAATTATTTTCATTGGTATTTATGATGTTAGATATAGTAATAAGAGTAAAATAGAAGGTGATGATTAACTAGAGTATTGATAAGTGGGCTTGTAGTTCAGTTCACTTTACACTTGACACATTTTTTAGGATGAAAATTATTTTGTTGGGAGTATTGTAAGGACCGGTTTAGTTAATAGATTATTAGTGGGAAAGAAATAAATGCTACAGGGAATTAAATGTTTAATTATTTTATATTAGTATAATAGTGGGAGAATAACTGAGTTTATTTATAATATCATTATTAGTTTATTTTTTTAAATAGTGGGACGTGGGAAGTGAAATATAATAATTATTTCTTGATTTCAGAGAGTTTTATTAAGTTTCAAGGAGTTTTCAGAAATCTGTTTCAAAGGAGATTCGAATAGCAAGTCAGAACTCACTAAACTCACCTTACTCCCTCTTTTTTTTTTCTTTTTTCTTTCTTCCTTTTCTTTTCCTTTTTTTTTCTTTTTTTCTTTCTCTTTTCTTTCCTTCTTCTTCAATTTTTTTCTTCTTCTCTGCCGCTTCTAATCTCCTTGTCACCGTTTTCTTGCGTCTTTTGCATGTAAAGCTTTTGGTTGACGGATTTCGACGCGGTCTCTTTCATAATTCTTGTTGTTGAGTGATCACCATTATAGGTAAGTCTGATCTTGAATCAACGAATCTTTTTTCGATCATTTTTTATCCTGACGTTCCCATTAAAAAGGGAATTTCTTTGAAAATATTGATTTCTAAGGTTCCTATTTACATTGGAATTTTTTTCAGGTTCCTGTGAATTTCTTCGGTTGTTAGTTGTGATTAATTTAACTTTTGAACTGATTTTGGATGTTATTTGAAATTTTTTATTATGGTAATTGATGAGTGATATTGGTTGAAGTGATTTTTTGTAACGAGAATTAAATTTGTTGGAATGACAATGTATTTATTTGGAATTGTAGTATAATGCATATGATTGGAATGCATAATGAGGATATATTTATTTATGTTGTTGGTTGTGGGCGATTACAATTGGATAACTAAACCTTGGATGATATGTTTTGTGGGGTACATTGATGTTAAGGACATAGTTGGGGTCAACGTAATCTAGAGTATAAGAGATGCAAGGGGATATTTATGTGATTTACATTGTGGTCCTAGTACCATATATGCAAAGGGGTGCCTAAGGGACATACTCAAATAATGACTATGTGTCACATGGTGTCAAGTAGATACTAGACGATTTGGAATGTAACTCATGTTTACATTGGGATTGGTTTAGATGATTTGCAACGTAACTCATATTTACATTGGAATCAGTTTAAACGATCTCCAATGTAACTCATGTTTACATTGATATCGGTTTAGACAATTTGCAATGTAACTAATGTTTACAGAGATATAGGTTTAAACCATCTGCAATGTAACTCATGTTTACATTGGGATCAATTTTGACAATTTACAATGCAACTCATATTTACATTGGGATCAATTTAAACGATTTGCAATGCAACTCATGTTTATATTGGGATCGGTTTAGCTGATCTGCAATGCAACTCTTGGTCACATTGGGACCATTCCTTGTTGATCGACATGCAATGCAACTTATGTTTACATCGAATTCAAGTCGGAATAACACTAGTCTAAAATATAAGGCTTGTTTATAATGAATTCAAACTTTAAGCTTGACTTATAACTATGCCTAGTCCCAACACAAACAAACTAATTGAGTATCAAATATTCAAATAACAAATAAGCAAGTTAATGTTTTCTCCCCAAAATCATACACATTGGTTTTTTATGTTATAAAATTCAATTCCGAGTAGTTAACAAAATATTGTTGTTAGAATAGGTTATTTATTTTTGTTTCCCTTGACACTACTGTTCCAAAAAGGTAATGACTATGATTGACCAAGTCAACAAATTATTTTCAAGTGGTAATGTAAAAGGAAGGTGTAACAATTTTTTTCTAGATATGTAAAAAAAATTACGATCTCAATAACCTTTACATTAAACCATAACTGATTTGCATGTGTTATACTTATAACACATCCTATGTTGAATATACATTATAAAAAACATGACATATACCTACACATATTTTTATCTAGAGATATGATTAAGTGTAGGTAAAACTCTAAAAGCCTTATACCTATATATGTTTAGTGTAAGTAAAATTTTTATAATATTATGACATACATGAGTAAAATTAAAAATGTTTTCTACCGACGAATACTTGGTATAAGTAAAAATCTGAAAAATTTATCTACCCTTATTTTGTGTAAATAAAATATTTTGATATTTTTACCTACAAATGTATAGCATAGGTAAAACTTTTATGGACTTAGTTAGTCACAATTAGTGTCACTTATTTTGAGAATAAATTTTATTTAAATTCTTATTGAATTCAATGAATTTATAAAAGGTATATAATAAAAATGACTTTAACGTGGTTAATGAAATGTCTTATTTAAGTTGAAGAGATTGTATTTTTAGTTTTTTATTTAAAGTTTAATTGGTATACACTGTCAGTATAAAAGTTTATTATACTGATAGTGAATCGTAACTTTTCATGACTTTTAAAGTAATAATTAATAAAGTCAACAAACATATCATAAATGAAGGGTTGTGATTTAACGTCAGTGTTTAGGATTTAGAGTTGTCAATTTTAATAAACTTTTATTTATTTATAATACTTGATAATCTTAAATAAGTTGCTAAATAATTAAAATGATTTAATAAAAATAAATAATTGACAACATCATTAGGAACCTAATTAATTAATAATATGAAGTAAAATATAAAAAAAAATATTTAAAAATAAATAAAATAGACTTTAATAAATAAAATAGACTTTAAAATATTTAGTATTTGAATTTTTAATTAATATTTTACTGATGAACATCAATAAGGCGTTGTTATGTAGTTTAAAACAGAGTTGTTTGGTTAGGAAATTTAAAAATATTCTGAAATGACATAATTTGTGAGAGGAAATGTAATTGATAAAAATAAAGAGAATATGAAATTCTAGCAAAAAGAAGAGAATTCTAAATTCCTCTATTAACTTTGAAAAGTGGGACCTCTCCGGTCTTCACGTTCACTGGCAACTCGGGACCTTATTCTCTTACAACTCTCATTCGAAACCCTTGCTTGTCTCGCTCTCTCTCTCTCCCAGTTCGCATTCTCTCGCATTGTGGGTGTTATCTCTCGTGTGGTGGGTGTTCGCACTCGCAAGACGATCGTTTCTATTTCTGTTCAGAGTACGATCTACAATTCATAACAGGTGATTAATAACTTCAATTCTGCAATCTAATTTTAATTTGTTTCGTATTTCATTAATTTGTTTTTAGGGTTTCATTTTATCAATTTTGTTTTTTGCTAGGGTTTTATTATGTTGACCCAATGAAGAACTAAGCATTTATTTTCTCTCTTGTGAGCATGATTCAAGCAGAGAGGTATATCTTTTTCAGTTCCTCTGCACAAACTTCTATTTGTTTAACAAGTTGCTAATATTAATTTTCCCTCATTATCATTATTTTTGTGGTGGTTCTTCCTTTGGTAGTCTATAGCTACCGAATATCTGCCTCACTCATTTTAGTTTGGTTGGCTTAATTTCCATGGCCACAAATGGTAGTTACACAGTGAAAAGAATCTAATGAGTAGATTTGAACATTGCTTAAAAAATTCGTGGGTGTGGCAATCAATACATGCATGAAGGTATTATTTTTAACGTTCTTGTGAAACAATTTGGTAATGCCCTCCAGATCCTAATCAAGATTAAGTTCTAATTTGGATTCTAAAACAGTGTCAAAGACACGTTAGATAAATCCTTAAAAACTAAATGACAATATTCTTATTTCGCCTACATTTATGGTGATTGTTTGTGTAAATTGTGATTCATTATTTATAACAATTTCTTTAATTTTTAGTTTTTTATGTTGTTTTATGAGTATTTAGACATGCAGTATAAATGATGTAGCTTGTAGTTGTCTTTATATTAGAGAGTATTATTTAAAAAACAGGGATCATGCTTCCTGCTATAGTTTTTTCAGAATTAGTTTGTTTCTCTCTTAATAGAGACCTTTATTATGTAAACAAAAAGCTTATTAGTCTGCGATTTTTATGTAGCTATGGTTATTTGTCCATTTCATTGTGCTACTCGGTTTGTCATTTGATCATGAACATTTAAAGAACTGATGTTGTCTTTTGTGTTGATGTTTATATGTAGAGTTAATAAAGTAACCAAAATGACAAAGAGTGTAGCAAATGGGGTTCTCACTGGGGTCGTAAAGGTCTCTGGATTTTTCACTAGTTCAGTGGCAAATTCAAAAGCGGGAAAGAAGTTTTTCAACCTTCTACCTGGCGAAGTTGTTCTTGCATCATTGGATGGATTTGGTATGCCAAATATCTTAATCCCTAGCTTTTAGAGGCTTATAATTTGCATCCATCACCGTAATGTTGTTTGAGTTCTAAGCACTAGCCAAATATCCCCTAGCAGAAGAAGAAATAGAAAACCGTCTATATATATTCTTTACCAAGCAAACGAAATTAGATAAAAGAAAAGGAGAGATATTTACATCAATTAAAAACTAAGGAAAAATTTATGTGTGTATGGCATTGAAGCTTCTCTATCATAATCACACATTCACAACCCCAAAAGGTTGAAAGAGGAAAAGAACTTGAGAAGTATGTTTATAGTTGCTAAGAACAAATTTTGACATGTTTGGGCTTTAAGACCAAGCAACCATGATCCAGCTAGTTTCTACTATATGGTTTACTGAGTTAGTTAATATACTGGTATTTTTCTTGTAAACAGGCAGAGTGTATGATGCTCTTGAAGTAGCAGGAAAAAGTGTCATGTCAACATCAAACACTGACAAAAGATCTTGTCAATTACAAGTTTTGTTAGTGTGACTATCTAACGTTATGGGATAGAGACATCTTTTGATTTCCTTTTTTATGGTGGATTTTAACCAATGAGATCAGTGTGCATCCGTTTCCCGTCCTGCTAACTCCCACTCCAAGTCTCAGGTTCTCCTTGGATTGTCGAAGCAGCTGCAACAACTTGTCCCTAACTTCAATAAGGTAAATTTATCATCTTTTTCCATTCAATTCATAAAATAATCAGAAATATAAATTAAATTTCTCTTTTTTTTTCCAGGAAACCTATAGGGGTAAGCAACATTATCATTTAATATACAAGAGGAAGCTCAGAGAAAAATTAAGGATTTCCCACTGTGAGTTTCAGATATAGATATTGGTCCTGTCAATTTGCATAATTTTCAGAAAACAAGATTCTCAGGTTAAGCCACATGAAATGTTATATGTTCATATAGTTATATGAATATGGAATTACCTAACAAGAGTTCCATCCAATTATAAAAGGCATTTCTTTTCTTTCAATATGATCTCTAATGATAATCCAGGGTATGTAACTATGAATATCATATATCAACTATAGTCAAATAGAATAGGTGCTTTCAGCAGAACACTAAACTTTTTAATATAGGAAAGTTGTCCAAGGGTAAAATAGATTGAGTTTTTCCTATAAGTTAAAATCACCTCAACTTTTGAAGATGTTAATTAAAATGGAGAAACTTCTATAAAAGTTAAGTTTATAAGCTAATTTTAATTTAAGAGAGAACCTCAAGTTATTTTAACTTTTTATTTTCTGTTCTTATAAGTACTTATGGAGAGGTCTATATCCAACCATTACCTTAATATGCTACTTATAATGTATTGTATGTACATATATATGCAAGGCAAAACTTGAGGGGTAAACCAGCATAGAGTTCCATAATTTTTCAACAAAAATTATCTACAGACACCTAATATGGTATTTGATGCCAAGAGAAAAATATATATGAGCATATGGTGTGATAAAAAGAGGAAGATTGTTGATGGGATATCTTGTACTCTTGTATTTAAAGGTGTCCAAATTTGATAGTTCATTTTCTAAACATTAAAGAATTAACTGGGGCATGTGACATAATGTATAATTATTTCTATCTCATGCACTTTTACCTTTTAAGTATACAGTATAACACATGTTAAAAATACATCCTAAAAATAACCTTTAACAACTTGGTTGATGATATGTTTTTCACAAGGCAAAAGATCTGAGGCATGATGAATCAATGAAATGTGAGAGCTAGTCTGCTACAATTTGAGCCTTGGTTGTAGGAAATGATAAACTAAAAAACAGAGCTGAAAAGATATTGAGGCAGAAATAAAGTAAATTTAAAGCAACAATAGATCCCAAAAATGAACCTGGAATTGTTGATTCTAGGTGAAGAGCGGGGAGGTGCTGACTGAAGGTCTGGCCACCAATTCTACCACCCATCTTGGCAGCTGAAGCATCATGAACTGACCCAAGTGTTAACATCCCAACAACCACCGCACTTATTGCCAACTTTGCAATTGAATAAGGTGAATAAATGACTATGATATGTGACATTATTTCCTTCCAGATGCCTATTTGTAATTGTTAGTTGTTATAATATTCTATGAGATTGAAAGCTCAAACTTTCATGTATATACGTAATATAGTATAATTGTATGAACAACAAGAAGTGTTGTTTGGAGACTTTCCAGACTTACCTTATGCCACATGGGAATGCATATGTAATTTATCTTCAATAGAAATCCATACATGTTATAAAATTATGTACATACATTGCTTGCTCCTTCAAAACTTGTCTGCATAATGTTTATCCTTATTTCACTTTCTATATTTCATTGTATCGTGTAGGAGTGGAAAAAATTGTTGAACTGATTTAAATTGCTATAAATTGTTCTAAACTGTTCGAGCTGCACTTAACTGTTTGAATTGTTCTCAATAAACATATTTTTAATCTCGTAAATTACAGTTCAGTTCAATTTAGGAGCAATTAAGTTTTTAAAAACTGAATAAAGAATAATTCAGTTCTTTTATTCAAAATAATTTAATATTTTTAGTAGTTTAGTTCAAATTTTTCCCAGCCTTAGATTATTATAATGAGTTTTGCTTGTACGTATGCTTTATGTAGAATGTGTTTCTTTATAGGATGTGCAAATTGGGCAAAGAATGATAACCATGTCCACTGTGGGGGTTCCAAATACAATAATGAAACTTGCTTCTCACAAACTTCAATCTACTTTAGATGTGAGGTAATTACCATTAATACAAATGCAATTTTGACTTGCGATTAATTTGACTTTTCAGAAGCTTCATCCTACACAGACAGAATATATACTGCTAGGTTTTCCAAAACTTGCAATTGAGGACATGCCATCATGCCAAAATTCTGTTAATTAATTTTATTTTTTTTATTTCTTGCAATGAATTAGACACTTAATTTTTTGCTACAGTAATTATTTGAAAAGAATGTGTTTTAGATTCATGATTAGAAAACATTTGATGGTGATAATCTAAAGGCAAAATTACCACATGTGCTTCCCTATTTTGGCAGTTGGATATTTTTTGCCCCTCCCCTCCCCCTTTTTTTGGTTCACCTATTGTACCTCAACTTTTTCAAAAGTTTAACTTTTATCCTTCCCAATGTTATCAATGGTGGATGGCGGTCCATGGTGGTATGCAAAAACAACGCCATATGACGATATTGGATAGTGTTGCAGGAAATGGCGGACTAAAAATAGTAATATATTTATATATAAACACTAATAGAATACTAAATATAAATTAAAAAACTACAAAACAGAATATAACATATGAAATATAATAGAAAAACAATGAAATCAATACTCATACATCTCATCCACATCTTACCCCAATTATTTATCAGTTTGCATATATCCATGAAGAACATCTCATCCACATCCCACCCCAATTATTCTAGACTTGACTTCCCATTTAAATACCCTGTTTGGGAATTCTCAACCAAAATACCACCATGATATATGTTAAACTTGATTCTATGTACATTAGTGGGTCTGTCAATAAAGTAGCATATATAAAGCATGTTAGATAGTGACCAAATTAACATATATAAATACAAAACAAACCAACCTCAATGGATCACTTTTTAATTTTCAACTACCTGACCCCATTTTACACCAACAATAATAAAGTAAATGGGAAACCAACTAAAGTGGTAACACATGAAACTTTCCTCCAAACGTGTACACTGACCTCATTCTACAATAAGTCAAAAAATTCTCTTTTGAAGTAAAATAATGTAAACACATGACCCCACAACAACAAAATGAAAAAAGATGGACCATAGTTGGGTACTTTTTACCTAAAACAGTATATAGGCTTATTTGTCTTTCCTTCTTCCCCCGTATTTTTGCCTTTCGGTTTCCCTTCTCAATTCACTTTTCCGATGACGTCAATGGGTTTCGCCTTCGCTCACGAACCTTCAATCACTAACCAAATTTTCCCTCTCTGCTTAGGGTTTCACTTCTCAGATCGTAAATGGCAAAGCGTGACAAACTTTCCCTCTCTCCATGCAGGTGTGGTGAAAAATAAAGAAGCACAAAATTATTGTTGCATAATAACTCATTGAAATAGTTTAATTAAGTTTTAATTTTGAAACTAACATGTCACGTCATTAATTAGCATTTTAGGATTTCCACCTATGCAAGTCAACATTGTTTTCTAACAGTTAATGGTCTAAATCTAACGAAGAGACAAATGTTGAACTTTTGAAAAAGTTGACGAGCAATAAGTGAGTAAAAAAAAAAGGAGCAAAAAATACCTAACAAACAATGATTTCTCTAGCTTTATATGAGACGAGATGGTAGTTGTTGACCCTTAAATGGGAGGCACTCTCTTTATTGCCTCAGATCATGCATTAGTGGAGTTTGTAGGTCGAGGCAGGTCGTGTGACCTCACGAGACTCAAGTCGTCATTGGTCTTATCCCAGTCCAATAACAAAACTAACATCTTAATCATCAACATTTGCCTATATCATTTAAAATAAATATTATATATAACTTAATTTTATTTCTTTTCGTTGTTTAAAAAAATAGTTATTTATTTTTCTATTTAATTATACGTACTCTATTATATATCTCTTTATAATTGATTTCACTTCAGCTATTCTATAAATGACTTTCGGGTTTATAGAATAAGTTGATCTGATGACTCGTCTCTCTGGCATGTTATAATATATACAAAATAACTGCTTGGTTGAGTTGTTTTATCATGGACTGCAAAGTATATGACAGATGAATAGAAATTGAAAGTATAATTTGGAAAATTAAAAAGCTGAAATTGGTTCGGCAGACAGGCATTAAATGAAGCTAGCAGAGGCTGTCTAACCTGCATTTAATTCAAAGATAAAGATGAAAATGATAAAGAACTGCTCAGGTTCCTATCCCAACAAGGCAATAACCAACCTCAATCTTAACCTAGTTCCCAGAACAATTGCAAGACCTAACCATATGCGTCATATCACATCACATTCTCACGATATTTTGGAAACGGAACGTATCATTTTTCAGTTTCAGAAAGATAACCCTTTCTCAATCAGAACTCACTTCACCGGACCGGCACACTCAGCAAATATATTAGAGGTGCTACTCCTCAATTTTTGTAATAGGAATTTAATTTTAAAATTTTTCTTTATTAGATAACACTAAAAGTGTTTAATAAAATATTATTTAAAATATATTAAAAACAATAATTATTATAGGAGTAATTTATGTGAAATTTTATTTATATTCAAATATATTAGGAACTCTAATTTCACATTCCAAAACAGTGCTTTACTAAAAAAGGCCTAAGACTTTTTTGTCAAGTTGGGTAACATTGCTGGTACTTGGTGTCTCAGAAGACTTATCAGGTAGCTAGTCACACTCACACTCTATTGGCCATATAATTGATTGAATCAAATTAAGAGAATCTTTTTGAGTTAATTATCATTTTCTGTCACTCATAGATAAAGACTGTTATAATTAAGTCTTTCAAAGAAAATTAAAAACACTTTAATTTCTAATTTTTAACTTTCGTTACCTGGCATGTTAGTAGTTAAAACACTAACTCCGTAAAAAAATGACAGTAATTACTCTGATTGTTTAGCTAATACTCTAATACTTTTTTATTTAAATGTTTTTAAATTAAAAAATATTTGGAGCCGTATTTTTAACAACTAAAAATAATAACAATTTTAATTAAAAATAAGAATATCATAAATGTAATTTCCTTCTCAAAATCAACAAGTCAGGGGACAAATAGTAAATAGTGTTGTCATCCTCTTACCTAAGGTTTCTGTTAGAGTCTTGCGGTTGCCGATAAAAAAAATTAGTTAGAAAGAGAGATCCTAGTCAAAGTGATTCCCAATAAAAATTAGTTTTCATACTAATATTATTGGTAAAAAAGTAATTTCTTTCAAAAAAATTATTATTATTATTAACAACTAAAAATTAGTACAAATATTTGTTAATTTAAATAAAAAAGGTATCAACTTAATAATTAATGCGATTATTATTCAGTTTTTTTAAAAAAATAGTTATTTATACCAAAATGACTAACATGTCAAGAAGAATAAAATGTAGAAGTTAATGCACTTCTAATTTTCTTTCAAAATCTTAATTATTATCAAAATAAAAAATCAAAAACTCAAAACCGTTTAAAGAAAACTTAAAATAAGAAGTGTAGTAGAAAACCCAAATTCTGATGTTATCGTTATAGATAGTCGTCTGCTTTCAAGGGACTATCTCAGATAAAGATAGTCCCTTGAAATACAATTGACTAGTCTTCTTTTTTCATTGTAAATTGACTTTTGAAAAACCATAAAAATAGTTAAAGTAGTTAATTTTATTAATTTGATAAAAAAATATTATTGAAATTTCATTTTTATCCTTGTTGATAACCATTTATTTTGACAAATGATGTTAAATCTTTAAATTCCAAGAATCAATATCTATAAATCATTATAGTATTGCTTTTTCTATTGGTGGAGTTGAAAAATATACAAATTTGAGAGTTTGAAAGTTGAGAGAATCTTTTATAAAAAATGCAAAATATTTATTTGTCCTCGTTAAAGAATTTAAATGCCTCTTAAGTAGGGGTGTTAAAAATTGAATCACATCGAATTGAAAATTGAAAATCAAGTCGTCCAACCAAAAACCACAAAAAATCGCTTTAGTTTTGGATGTTTTGATTTTTATAATTTCTAAATTGCGTCGTTTGGTTCTGTTTGCAATTCAAGATGTTGAAACTGCATCAAACCAAATCAAACTGTTCATCCTTAGTTATTTTAGCAAATTCCTAAGAAGGTATATACAATTACTCATTATTTTCTAACTTTATAAGGTTTTGACTTAACCTTTAATTAAGATTTTTAATTAATATGAATTAGTGGATGAATAAATATTTTAACAAAATTATTTGATTTAATTTCATTTGATACAATTTGACGATAACTACTAAAATATAATGTTTAATTGAATTGATTGTTTATACTTTAATTTTAATAGTTGTTACCTTTATATAATTTTGTTGAGAGTAACTAAACTTTTATACAATTTTGGAAATAAATTTTTTAAATGTATTTTTAATATTTAATAATAGAAATTTTAAACCGTAAAATCCAACCAAATCAAACCACAAAAGATTGGTTTGGTTTGGTTCAAATTTTATTATTAACCTAAATTGAACCAAACAGCATCATACTTACTTTTATAGTTTGGTTTAGATTAATTTTAGACTCAAAACCCTACCACGAACACCCTACTCTTAAGTATTCTTAACACTATCAATTTTTTAAATTAAATTTGAGAGTTTAAAAGTTGAGAGACAACATTTCTATCAATTTTTTTAAAAGCAGTGCTTATAATAAGGAGAAGAGAAGCAAATTTTCAATACTTTCATAAAGTATTTTCAAAAATGTTAAAACACATCTAAAAAGTAAGTTGATTAACATAAGTGAGTCCTTTTTTTAAAATAATTATCCAAATGGGTATGTTTTAAAAAAATTTATTGGGGTGAGTCTGTTTTGTGGTTTGCTTTGATCAAATCGCAATTTGCAATTGCAGTTTTAGTGTCACGTTAACTCTGTATTTTATGTGGCTTCCAAATGTTGCATTAAAAACACAACTAGCAGTTGCAGTTTGACCAGTCAATCATAAAATTGCAACTTGCAGTTGGACTGGTCTTGGACCAATGTCTCATCTCTATCCAATGGTTACAGATCGACGCGCATTCCTAATGCATATAAACTATAAGAGCGAGTTGCAGTTTACTATTTTTTTCCAGTTCCCTGCTTTACCCAATAGATGTGTGACACAAATTTTTACACAGGTAAAATCGCAATTGCGAGTTGCCGATTTGTGTGGATATTAACCAAAACCTTCATTTTGCCTAATAGTTAACAGAGGAGCGGATTTCCAATGCCATAAAACTGCAACTCGGAGCTGCGGTTTGTTTATTTTATTATTATCTTTTGATGTCATGTCCCCTCGCAAGTGGTATGCCTCCCTTATATTCAATAAAATGTTACCGGGTACATAAACCACATAAGCAAGTAAATTTTAAATGTAATGTAAGTTCAAATGTAACATGATTTTAAATTTTAAATTAATAGCATGCCTAATTTCAATTGTTTTTGTGCTCCCTTAAAAAATAACACTTTCATCTCCCTAGTACAGTCTTCCATTACTATAAATAAATATGACAATTGGAACAACCATAATATTGATAAATGTACCTATAAAAAAAAATTATTTCACAACAGTTATAAATTTTTTTACGCAAAATAACAAAAATAATATTATTACAATAATAATGATATATTAATATCAAAATAAATTAGTAAATGATAAAACAAAGTAAAAATACCACAACGAAGTGAAAATACCATAAAAAAGTAAAAATTAGTATTAATACATTGTTTTTTACAATGTATTGCACATGTATGTATATATATATATATATATATATATATATATATATATATATATATGATGAAAGTTAGAGGGACCTAAATTGCAATTCGTATCCGCAATTTATGTACCCGATAACATTTTATTAGAGATAAGGGAGGTGTACCACTTGCGAGGGGATAGAACAACAAAAAAAAGATGAATAAATCGCAAAAGGGAGGTTTTGGTCAATATCCATCCATACAAAGTGCAACTCGCAATTGTTGTTTTACCTGTGCAAAAAATGTGTCACACATCCATGGGTAAAGCAGGGGATTAGAAAAAAAAAAGATAAAATAGTAAATCGCAACTCGCTCTTACAGTTTATATGCATTGGGAATGTGTGTCAATCTATAACTACTAGACAGAGATAAGGCACTAGTCCAAGACTAGTTAAACCGCAACTGCGAGTTGCGATTTTATGGTTGACTGGTCAAATCGCAATTGCTAGTTGCATTTTTAATGCAACATTTGTGCCCCTGAACGCCACGTAAGCACACATTTGATGTGACACTAAAACTGCAATTGCGAATTGTGATTTGACCAAGTCAAATGACAAAACAGATCCACCCTAATAAATTTTTTAAAAAACAAACTCATTTAGGTAATTATTTTAAGAAAAGAACTCACTTAGATCAATTAGCCTCGAACCACAACTCGGTTGTTGTTTTACCTGTGCAAAAATTTGTGTCACACATTCATTGGGTAAAACAGGGCACTGAAAAAAATAGTAAACCACAATTCGCTCTTACGATTTATATGCATGGGAATGCATGCTGGTATGTAACCACTAAACAGAGATGAGACACTAGTCCAAGACCAGTCAAATCGCAACTGCGAGTTGTGATTTTATGGCTAACTAATCAAACCAAAATTGCTAGTTATGTTTTTAATGCAAGATTTGTGTCCCTTAGACGCCACGTATACTCACAGTTGATGTGACACTAAAATTGTAATTGTGAATTGCAGTTTAACCTAATCAAACCTCAAAGCAGACTCATCTTAGTAAATTTTTTTAAAATAAACTCATTTAGGTAAATATTTTAGAAAAAAGACTCACTTAGATTAATCAGCCTAAAAAGTACTCAACGAAATGTGTGTGTGATATTTATCATAAAAGGGGGGAAATTATTTTAAAACCTGTCATACTTCTTTTGTCACCTACCTTGACAGTGAAATTCCTGAAATGCCTTTGCCTTTTATAACTTTATGGACCAGTTTGTATGTATCACAAAAATAATTACACACCTACAAACATATTGATCTGTAAGCTTAAAACAAATTACACATTTACATATCAATTGGTTTGTAGGTTTAAAAAATTGCACACTTATAGACCACCTGGTCCATAGGCTTAAAAAAATCGCAACATTTATGGACCAATTGTTCCATAAGGTTAAAAAATTATAAAGTATTATTGTCTTGAGTGGTTAATTGATTTAAGTTGATCTTGAGTCATGTATATTCATTGAAGCACAATTTAATTGATTATCTTGAGTGGTCTAATCAATTAAGAAAATAATCTAATCAATTAAAATAGCATGTAACCTATTTTGAATCAATGAATTAGTTACTTAATCAATTAATAGCATGAATAATGAGATTCAAGGGAACTTCAAAGGTATTTATGAGTTTGATCTCATTCATGCTAAACATGGCTAATGCAAATATGGTTAACTTGATGTTCGGATCAAAATTAGAGATTAAGCATATATGATCTAGCTTAGATGCATTCATGATGCATAAGTAATCAAACATAAAAACTTTAACATACATCCTAGGCTTGGTAAGCTCATAATCAAAACTAGAAACCTCACAAGAATACTTATGTACACACGTTGATCTAAGTCTTCGCTCTTGAGAGAGGACCTAGTCTATAGTATAAAATTTAACAAAATTTTAATATAATTTTAAAATATTATATTTAAACAAATTATATTATTAAAATATAAAATATTATAAATGAAGTTTAGTAATTACAATAAAAATTTTAAAACACAAAATTAATAAAAATATTTCTTACAATGGTCCCTAGAATAAATTTTTTAAAATATAATATTTTAATAATTCTTTTTATAAGCCAAAAAACTTTTATTCAATAAGGTAGTACAAGGAATATTATCTTACAGTAATGCAGAGAGTAAAAGAAAAACACCATACTTACCTTGATAAGGCATCTCTACTCCACACAAAATATTAACAAAATAATGAAACACTCATTCCCTTATACACAAAATAAGGGTTTATTATCCATTTAGCAAAACTGTGAGAAATTAATTTCACTACCGTACTCCATTCCCAAGAACTCAACTAAGTCACAAGAATGATAGCATGCACATCAAGAGGTTTTGCCTTAAACACTGCATCATTTCGGGTTTCTGAATATGTCAGATGATCGCAAACCAAACAAAAGACCATACTTTTCATGTTGTTTTGTCACTGTTGACTAGATCTAAGAATTGTAGACCAAAACCTTAGTTAGTAGTGTGAAATGTAATTGAGATTCCCCACCAACACATAATTTAACCTAGACTTTTGCAGCAATTGGGCAAGACAAAAATAAGTGATGACTTGATTCAGGCATCGCGTCACACATCCCACACAAGATAGCTTCACTTTGAATAATCCTGCACTTGACCATGTTCTCCCATGTAGGTAGTTTATTTGCATTCAGTTGCCAGGCAAGTAATTGAATCTTTGGAGGCACTTGTAACCACATCCGCTTGTAGAAATCATTCATTTGTTGTAGCAGGGTTGCTAACAAGACAATAGACCTCTAATTCTTCTTTAGAATAAACCCACCTATTTGGAACCCCCTCTAACGACATTAAATTACCCACTATACTCCTCAAGACTTCCAACAACTCTACCTCTCATGCAAATAACCTTCTTCCACTTTCCCATTTCCATCTCCCTTCCTTCTCATCCCTTATGTCCCTCGCATTTGCATTTGTATTCACCACTAATCTAAACAGTCTACCAAAGTCATGAAAAAGGCAATTATCTCCTGACCATCAATCCTTCTAGAAAGCACAATGCCTTCCATCCCCAAGTCGACGACAAACATGACTTGACCACCACCCTCATATTCCCGCCACTTTTCACTTCAATAGAATTCAAGTCAAACCACCACCTGGAACACATACTACCCAACCCTTCCCAGGACCCATCTACACGCTTATACTTTGATTTCAAAATAACCACCCATAAACTATTGGATTCCACCTGTACTTTACACTTCCATTTTTTCAACAAAGCTAAATTAAATTTCTTTACATCCTTAAAACCCAAACCTATGTCCTCTTTTGACCAATAAACTTTTTTTCCAATACACCCAACTAACCTTTCGACCAACATTAGTTCCTTGAAGAATGAAAGGAAGTAGATCAAAATTGAAGACAATACAACTTTTAAAAGTACCATACTTATTTTCCTACCCACCAAACACTTTTTAAGCCATTCCACCAATGGCTTCCATGACTCCAATCTTGAAAGGTCGACCCCAATCGGAAGGCCTAGATACTTGAAGGGATATGATGCCCACCCTGCAATTCAATAAAGCTTACACCCTTACTAGAGTTGACTCATTCACATTCACCCAAATAAGTTATTCCTATGAAAATTCACCTTGAGTCCTAATACTAATTCAAAATTAAGCAACACTGCTTTCATCACCTTAGTGTTTTCCAATCTAGTTGTGCTAATAGCAGAGTATCATCTGCAAACTGCAAGTGTGAGACCTTAATCATATCCCTCTCGATAATGTATCCCTTCCACATGCCTTAGTCTACATCAAATTTCACATCTGGCTTATCCCCTTAGCTACAATGAGAAATAGAAAGTGCCAAAGGGTCCTCTTGTCTTGGTCCCCTACCAACCACAAACTCTTCCGTAGGGCTTTTGTTCAACAAAACAAAAACTCTTGTTGAGCCGACACATTCCTTCATCTATCTTATCCATTTCACCCCAAACAATATCTTCTCTATAACTTACCATAAGTATTGCCAACTCATAGAACCATAAGCCCTTTCAAAATTAGCCTTCAGACACACCAACTTTTATTGTCGTTTTCGCACATCATCCACAATTTTTTGTTGACTATTAAAAGTCTGTCTAGAATCTGCCTCCCATGTTTAAATGGCATGTGGTTCTCTGAAATGACTGATTGGATAACATTCCTTAATCGTAATGCCAACACTTTTAATGGCACCTTATAGATACACTTAATCAAAGAGATAAAGCGATAGTCGCTAATCATTCTAGGACATGATATTTTTGGGATTGAGAGTAATAAAGGAGTAGTTCAATCCCTTCACCAACTTGCTATTGGTATGGAACTCATTAAAAAAGTTCATGAAATCCTCTTTGTAAGATGTCAGAACACCATCAGAAACAAAGTACAAACCAGTCGGTCCTGAACTCTTATTACTATCACATTTCTAAATCACTGCTTTCACCTCAACCTTTGAGAACTATTTCTCTAGCCCTCGTGAGCCTTAAAATATTATATGATAAACAAATTATATTATTAAAATATAAAATACTTAAAATATAAAATATTATAAACAAATTTTAATATTTACAATAAAAAAGAGAAGGAGATAGAAGGTGTGAGATACACCGGGATATGAAAGAGAAAAACTGAAAATTAGATAAAAGAGGCTAGGATTAATTTAAATATTTTAATTTTATTTTTTAGATGGCAGGTAAAAAAAGAAATTATGATAGGTACAAAAAGAATTTTCCAAACCAATGATAGTACCATTATTTTGGGCTCAAGTGGTTGTAGATTGGATTTTTTTTTTTCTACTGCATATTTTTTCTACTTGAACTTCCATAAAATATAAAAGGACAATAGTATCCTTAACCCATTCGGAATAAATGTTCTGCAGGGGTTTTAAGGGAAGGATGACTCTGAAATAGTCATTTTGCATTCCCTGTTAAAAATACCTCCGGAATGGATATTCTAGCTTCACAGTGAAATCAATCCGGAATGTTCATCAGTAGGATTAATTATAAGTATTTTGAAAAGAAGAAAAAGAAAACAACATACTGATTCCATACAGTGAAATCGGGAGGGATAAAAAATACATGCAGGTGCAAAAAGAAAGTTTTTGAGTGCAAGGTGAAATTCCCTGAAAATCGTTGCTCAGGTTGCTTTTATATACCAAAAACAACAAAAAAATTACTCAAATGAGTGCATGTTATTTATCTAAATAATTTTTTTTATTATTTACTTCAGTAATTGGTTGTTGGAGACTAATTTTTTAACATGATTTTTTTTTATATAAAGACTTATAAGAAATTAGTTTCTGTTAACTAATTTTTTATAAGTCGTTTTTTTCAGATTTTTTTTTACAATTTATTTTTTATTTATATGCTTTCTAAAACAAAAATTTTTAGTTATTTATATTTTATTTTATTATGTGTTTTATTTTTACCTTGTGTATCTTTTTTCATTGTTTTAATTTTTTTAAACACTTTGTAATTTATTTTCCAAAATATATGTTTTAGGTTAAATTTTTTAAATTTTTTTACCAAAATAATTTAAAATATTAGTTTTAAAAATCTTAATTTAAAAAATTTAAACTGAAAAATAAATTACAAAGTATTTTAAAAAGATTTAAAACAAGAAAAAGGATACACAACATAAAAATAAAATATATAAAAAAATAAAATGAAATATAAATTAACTTTACAAAATTTTAAAATCATATTTTAGAAAAATATACATATATAAAAATAAATTTAAAAGAAATTTAAAAAAATTAAAAAAATAAATCTGAAAAAAAATTATTATAGATTTTTTATATAAAAAAAATAAAACATATTGAAAAATTGAATTTTCCATAGTAAAACAGATTATTTAGATAAATAAGGTGGAGATGAGTTATTTCAATAAATATTTTTTCTTTTTGGTATAAAAAAGAAAAAAAAAAAAGCCCAGGTTGCATATGCTTAACCAACATCGGAGTCCAAATTTAAACTCTCAACCTGGGCTTTTAATTCAAGAGCAGGGTCCAACAAGGAACATTTGTTTTGCTATCTATCACTTTTCTTTTTTTACCTATCCTATTAAAAAATTTAAAATACTGAAAATGGTCTTTCATTAATTTTTTTTTCATTATGAACAAGCACATTAAATTTGGGAAAAGTAAGAGTGCTTTAAAAACAATTTAACTTTAGTAGATGTCAAAAGAAAAGCAGTAGGTGCCAAAAGAAAATCTCTCCAACAAAACTATAAACATATTAAAAATAGCATATCAAAATTTAAAAATACTTTTATCTTATAGTGAGGGAATTCAAATGATTTCTCAGTAAGAATGGTTTTTTTTCTTGCACTATAGGAATTAAAACTATTTTTATATTTGAAAAGTATTATATTCTAGATTATAACTTTTTTTTAAAAAAAACTATCTTTAAGAAACTAAAAATATATAGTCTATGGTTATTTTTTATTTTATTTTTATTTTTTTTACACTATTTTTCTGAAAAAACTTTTTTTTTTGTTATTAATCAACTTATTCAAAACATGGCGAGTTCATTTTTTCGGTCGCTGTGAACTTTGAAGTCATGCAAAGCGGGTATTTTCCACCCAACCAACATAGATAACTTTTATATCCAAAATGACATGACAGGACTTAAAACTTGGTTAAGGACATAAAAAAAGTAACACTTGTATCGTTTAATATTCATTGTTATAAAACAATAAATTTAAAGACAAGCATTTTATTTCATTCATATAATTATTTAATTTTAACAAACTTATAAACAATTAGTTTTTAGCATGTAAAGTATACAAAGTAAATATTTCTTTAAGATAACTAAAATTTATATTATATAAACATTTTATATAAAAACTATATTATAATTAAAATCTATAATAAATATTTAAATATATTATTTATATTTAATATATAATAAATACATTAATTCTTATACAAGATTATTTTTAAATATTGATAATTTTTAAATGTTAAAATTTAGTTTATAAATCAAACAAATAGAAAATATATATTAAGAAAGATAAGAGATTCAGAAGAATTTTCTTCTTAAAAAGTAAAAACATTCTCTTTGAAGAAAAGTTGTTAAAAAATTCTTCTTAAAAAATAATTTTTCAAGTAATTTCATTTAGGATGATTGCTATATTGTTACTTCAATTTGTCGATGATGTTATTTTGATGGGTGAGACAGACTTCCAATCAATCTTGATATTGAAGGTAGTTTTATGATGTTTTGAGTTGGCATCTAGTTTAAAAGTGAACTTCCATAAAAGTCATTTTTTTTTCTAAATGTGGACTTGATGTTTATGCATGTGGTGAGGTGTCTTCTTAATTGCTCAGTTAGTTCTCTGCCTTTTAAATTCTTAGGTGTTTCCGTAGGGGTTAATCCTAGATCGATTGAAGTGTGGAGACCTTTAGTGGATCAATTTAAGAAGAGACTCTCAAATTGGAAGGGGAAGAATATGTCTTTCGGTGGTCGCCTAGTAATGGTAAATTCAATCCTATCAAGCCTTCCGTTATACTATTTTTCTTTCTATAAGGCTCCTAGAAGGGTGTAATATTCTTAAAGGTTTGCAACAAAAATTTCTTTAGGGTGGTAGCGCCGATGAAAATAAAATTGCATGGGTTAGTTGAGAGAGAGTGTGACAACCTAAGTGTGATGGAGGGTTAGAAGTTAAATGTCTAATGAAGTTTAATCTAACTTTTCTTGTCAAATGGAGATGGAGATTCTTATATGAGGAAAATCCTCTATGGTTCTTTGCTTCGAAGTAGATATGGTGATTTTCAAAACCTTCCTTACCAAATTGCTTGTAAGTCCAAATGCTCAATATGGTGGAAAGATATTTGGGCTTTAGATGGCCAAGCGACAAAATCTCCTGGGTGGTTTGAATCAAATGTGAGGAGACTCATAGGGGATGGAGGCGACTCTTTGTTTTGGAATCATAATTGGTTAGGCAGAGAATCATTGAGACAACTTTTTTCTAAGTTATATGATTTGGCACTTAATGATAATGTATCAGTCAAAGATATAGGTAGTAATGGGGCGTGTTCACATGCGTGGAAGTGGGTCTGCAGGAGGAGGTTGTTTGTTTGGGAGGAGGAGGTGCTGATAGTGTTGGGGGTTCTTTGTAAATTGTAGTTTTTGACTAGTAGATGTAGGATCAATAGTCATGGCATCCGAATAGGAAGGGTTATTTATCTATGGCAGATGCATACAAGCTTTTAAGTGAAGGTTTGAATAATGCAAATACATTGTCCAATGAGCCACAACTGTTCAAGTGGCTTTGGAAGGATAAATTATCATCTACAGTTTTAACCTTTTCTTGGAAGCTTCTTTTGAATAGGTTACCTACATGGATAATTTGCTGAAGAGAGAACTCAACATTCATATGGATATGCAGAATTGCCCTATGTGCAAGGATCATGTAAAGGAGAGTAAGCATCTTTTTCTCTCTTGTCATGTTGCTCAAATGTTTTGGTTTAAGGCTTTGAAGTGGATTGGTTTAGAGTCCCCTTTACCTGATGAACTTACTCAATTGTTTCATTTAGCAAGTTCCTCCTAGGTGGTAGGTAAACACAAAAGTAAATATAGGTGTTTTTTTAGCATGTGGTATGTTGGTGCATATAAATATCTAGAAATTTCATTATTTTCAACAATAGAACACTGAAGTCTTTGAATATTATGATCTCTATTTAGGTTATTTCATGTAATTGGTTATTATACAAGTTTGGTTTTAACAGGGGTTATGTATTTTCTAACTAATGTAGTAATCCTCGGTTGTGTCTTATAGATATGAAGTAAGTCTCTAGATAGGTATATTGGTGGGGTTGTGGACCTTTTCCCCGAGTATTTACTAATTCATAGAAGAAGTGATTGACTATTTTTTTTGTCATGCTTGTATAGGCTATTAAAAACATTTTGTTTTGCTATTTATCTTTATCTTTCAAAAAAATAATAATACAATTTAACTTAGTGCATAAAAATGTTGTTATTCTTTGAAAATAATGCCACATTTTTTCTCAAAATGGTTAAAATGTACCGATATGTGTGTATTTAGTTTTTTTTTTATGTGTATTTTGTAATCACGTAAGAAGATATTTTTAATATCTTCTTGCATTTAAATGTAAAATTAATAAAATTTGTTTACTTATAAAAAACGACTGTTACTATAATATACGAGAATTAAAAAAATATATAATTATAATTTGGCTGTTAAATTTATAAAAAAGAAGTTTTATTTATTCATCACATAAATTTAACATGACTAATATCCTCTTCTCATTAACAAAAATAGTTCTGCTTTTGGGATGCAGATGGTTTACTTTAGCGGTTTCTTTTATTTTATTTCAACTTATTTTCTTCGGATTCCTTTTTTCACGGATGCTGCCATTATATATTTAATATTTTTGCGCCCTTTTCACCAAAAGGAAATCCTTTAATATCTTACTCAGTTGTATTTATGTTACAGTGACATCATCATTCATCCATTCAAATTCCGAGTTCCCAGTGACCATTTCTGCACCTTAGAAAATGAAGATAAACTCTTTTTTTTATGAAATAGAAAATGCAGAAAAAAGAAGATTTGGACTGTCACAACTCTCACCCACTGGCCGAAGCAAATCATTGACCAATCCCAAGAAGATGCCCAGCCATATAAAGTATTATTAAAAAATATGCCCTTTAAAGACGAGCCAAATTCTGCACCCTTCACGTCATTTTCAAACCAACAAATTTTCATTGTACCTTCTCTGGCCACCACAGCTTAAGATTGTAAAGAATCTGTTCCCACATTAAAATAAATGTAATTTTGGTCTTTTATTTTTAAAATTTTTATTTTTATTTTAAAATAATGATATTTAATAGTTTCAGTTCTCTCTTTTATGATAGATAAATTTATTCCTAAATTTTATTCTTTCATTAGCAAATAGTCACATGTAACGTAATTAAACTTGAGTTATATCAAGTTTATTTTTTAATGCTAAATACTTTGAATTTAGAAAAAACACCAAAACATCGTGTTCTATAAGATTTTGAAAAAAATAAAAATTGGAGATGTTTAATTATAGTGTTTTTTAGAAAATTGAAAAAATTATTCTAGAAATACAAGAGAAACTGAAAACAAAAATGAAAAAACAGTCTCTTCTTTAAATATATTAAGTTCTTTTTTTCTTTTCACCATAATCTTTCATCTTGACTTTTTTCACTTTTTTTGCCACTGTCATTTCTCATGCTTTTGTTGTCATTGTCACCACCTCTCATCTCTCATGCTTTTGTTGTCATTGTCACCACCTCTCACGTTCTTTTCGTGTCTCTTACTCAGACTTTGCTACCTTTTAACCCTTGTCTCTACTATTGTTGCCACCTTTTCATCACAACCTTTTTAACATTGGTGCTACCCTTCCAATCAGGAATATGAGGTATACTCAAGATCTAATCCATTATGTTTGCATTAATAAAATTATGCTTTATTATTTTATTATCATGTTTAATATGATAATGTCTTTGATTAAAATTATAGGCTTATATTTTATAATAGATATTATAATAATGAGAAATAAGTATTTTATAATTTTATCTAAATTGTTCTTGATCATATAATTATTAAGGATAGAACACCGTTAATCTGGATAGATCAATATATGTATGATTATTTTTATTGGATAAATATTAATAAATCTCACTTATTAAATCTCACATATAAATAACACATATAGGAATATGACTATTAACTGACTCAAAAGAAGAATTCCTAATGATTATATATTATCTTAGAATTCTCATTAGGAAATTCTTACAAACAAATATAATGATTTCCTTATACTTCAGATTATGATAATAATTAAGAGGATATTTATTAAACTTTAATTTCGAACACCTAATATCTTAAGGTTATATAGTTGAACTATTATTGGATATAATTAAATTCCTATAAAATTAAATTATCAATTAAGAAAGAACCAATTGACTCATGGTAAATGACTTTGAACTCTATAATGCAAATAAAGACCTTGTTCAATGCATTTGAAAGAATATAGAAAAGAGATTCTTGAATTTTTCATTATAAATTAACTTAATAGAATTTGACAATTAAACCATATTCTAAAGTTAATTTAGAGCTTAGAGATGAAAGAAAATAGTATGTTTATATTCTAAAATGTTATTGGAAATATAAACATTATTTCATGCTATTCGGACCTTAATGAGTGTTGTTAGACACTAATCTTGATTAATAAATTAATATTGTTAATTATTATCAGTTTAGTTTTTAACCTGGGTCACAAACTAACAAGAGTTCTAATTTTTACTAAAGAAAAAATTATTTCATAATTAAATTAAAGAATTTTTTTTTATAGGTAAATATTAGATGTTAGTGGAGGGATTCTAACCCACGACTTCTCTCACTTCCATTTCTTCACTTTACCACTTGATGAACCTTATAACTTCTTAATTGAGTTAATTACAGATGCACCTCTCAAGTTTAGTAAAATTACATATGCACTCTTCTTTCTTTTTACATTACACATAACCCCCTTATTTTTATACATTCATTACAGTTATACTCCATGTATATTTGAAAACTTTATACTAGCACCCCTCTCAAACCTTACATTAACACCCTCTCACAGAATGCAAAAGTAATGTTTAAAAAGGTATGGGGTGCATATATAATTATATTAAATCTCAAGAGATGTATTCGTAATTAGCTCAATTTAGATTTATCATGTAGATAATTATTTTTCTTATACATAAAATATTATTTATTTTTTGTTAGCACAAAAAATAAAAATAATATCTACTTTACTTAAAATAGAGCAAGTAGCAAATTTTATTTCAATTTTGAAATATTGAAATTGATTCAATTTGTTTCAATTTAAAATATTGATTTTGGAAATAACATTATATTAGTTATCACATTCAAATTATTGATGTTGATTTTAATTTGAAATCTTTGGAATTGGTTTCAATTGGTTGTCACATTTAAATTGAAATAAAATCTACTACAATTGTTGCTTATGAGTGACTACACAAAAAGAAATAAGTGTGATATGAGAAAAGAAAATTAGTTTCACTCTCTTTTGTATTCCGCTGAAAAAGGTTCGCAGTCAAAGTGTTGACAGTTAAAGAATAATATTAATGTGGATACATATGGGACACAGTCCTAAAGGAAAAATTTAATATTCTGAGAGTTCAACCGAGTACAATTACTTGTTTTTTAGATATATTTTGTCCATTACGTGTATAATTTAAATACAAATAGATCACCTTCACTGTCCTGAAGGAAAAATTTAAGATTATGAAACATACATTTACTTAGTGTTCAAAGATATTTTGTCCATTATTAGCATATATAATTTAAATACAAATAGATAATTTTATTTCCACTGTGCATTGATTTTTCCTATCACTTCAATAAAATTTTGAAAATGGATGTATTTAAATACATTCTTTCAAAATTTCATACTTCTCTAATAAATAAAAAATTTGAAAAATTGATCGAAAACTATTCTAGGGAAACAAGAAATATAGGATTGCTTCGAAACAACCTAAAGACATGTTACTGAAACTAAATGTCTCTAATTTAAAATCAAAGAAACCAAAATTACAAATTTTAAAATATGAGGATTAAAATTACATTTAAGCCAATAATAAATAAAGTGTTTCTTTTTACAAGAATAAAACTATAATTCTAATAATTTATTGGGATAATTTTTTAAACACATTACCATATATAAAATCAATAAAAAAATTATTCAACTCCAATAGGATTTTTTGATTAATTTTTTTATGAGTTTAATTAGTATACACGGTCAATGTAAAAAAATACACTAACATTCAATCACAATCCTAATTATGGTGTAAGTTTGTATACTTTATCAATTAATATTTTAAATATCATGTAAATGAACATATGTAATTAAACATCAGTGTAAAACTTTTTTTACACGATTAGTATATACTAATTAGAGTTTAACTAGAATACACTACCAGTGTAAAAGAGTTACCATAAAAGTATTAACGGGTAAAGTTATTTTTTATTTACTAATTAAACCCATTTTTTATGTAAATGTTTAATATAAATACAAACATCAAATATAAACAAAATAATTCATCAAATATAAAAATAATATTATATTAATTAATTAACAATTGATATAGGAAAGCTAACAACAAGTGGCTAGCAAATTCCAGGTGAGAGGAGAAAGAGTATGGAGTGGTTGTATGGTTTAAGAGAAAAATATTTATACATTGTCTGTCTAAAAAGTATTACAATATCAATTAATGAAATATTTTATATATGATAAGATTATTAATTTTACCAATTAATACTTTAAAAGTCATGTAAATGAAGGATTGTGATTAACCATTAGTGTAAATTTTTTTTTACACCGGCAATATATAGTTGTTAAACTCTACATTATCAAAACTAACAATTAAAATTTTTCTAAAAATAAAGAAAAAAAAAACAAAAACAATCCAAGAAGACATGTAGGGTCTTCGCGGTACTTAACCCTTTCTCGACAAATCCTATATATAAAAGAAAGAGATAGATAATTAAATTTATATTTTTTTATTTTTAATTAAAATTTATTTATAATTTTATACTTTTATTCAATAACAAATATTTTTATAAGATTTATTATTTATTAAATAATTATTATAAAATAATTTTAAAAGTATAAAAACAATGTATATATAACATTCCATTATGAAAGAAAATTACAAAGTTAGTTTCATTTAAATGATAAAATAATTAAATTTTTAAATTTTAAATGTATACACTTAATAAATTTCATGAAAATAATTAATTTTCACTAAAGAGAAAAGTAAAATTTTGTTACATTAAATTAAAGGCTAGATGTTTTTAATTTGATACATTACGTTTTAGTGTTTATTCATTTTTGCATATTAACTTTTAAAAGTTTTATCTAGTCATTTATAATAAGATTTGTAGAAGTTTGTTTTCTCCCCAGCTCATTCATGTGACACTCCATCTTTACATTTGTTCCACACTATTAAGATGATTATTGCAAGTAACTATCATAATTATAACATTGAAGACAAATTATATAAAAGAGTGGTGGTAGTTATGGTGGATGTGATCCGAGAAAATTAATAGATTAAAATAATTATGAAAACATATTATAGTCGTTATTATTTTAGTTTAACAATTTCAAATGAATAAGTTATCAAAATGTAACGAAATATGAAAGAATTAACTAAAATGATACTTCTAAAAATATAAAGTATCATAATGAAACTTTTAAAATATAATGTAAAACAAAAAAAAAATACTCAAACATAAAGAACCAAAAGTAACATTTAGCCTATTTCATCTTGTTTCTTGAGCAATGGAGGGAGCAAAGCAGGTTCCTTCTTTTGCCTTGAACTCATAATAGAAATACTTTTTCCGAACTAGGATGACATTGTTCATTGAATTTCAAACTTGCTCTAGTGCATAGTTTAAAAAACCAATAAGGTGATCGACCTAATTAAGATAATAAGTAAATAGTCTAACTAGTGAGTTGTTAATTAACCACATGCATGACCCAAATTACATTAAAAGAATATGAAAATTTTATACCTATGTTAAAATAAACAAAAAAAATTCATTGTTCATAACAAAATCTCAAGTATCTAAAGGTATATACACTCCTAAAACACAACCAATTGAACAAGTAATATGAAAACTAAATCAACAATCACATTAAAAGAATAAAAGGTGTACAATTGAAAAGAAAACATAAAATAATCAAGAAAGCATGGATAACAACATATTCATAGGAAAAACATAATAATCTATAAGATTATGAATAAAAGGAAATAAAAAACAATTAGTGGTCTAAGCAATTTGGCATATCTTAAAAAGCAATAAAATAGAAACAAATCTTAAAAATCGTACTCTAAGTCATTTAACATTCCCCTCCTTTCTTTATTCCTTTAACAATCCCTTCATTTATTTATTCTTTGCTCCCTCCAATAGTATCTTATATGCCACTTTCACCAACTCCCTTTACCAATTCTTATTGTCGAATAACATGTCATTTGATAGTCTTCTTGGCAACAAATCTTTCCACCATTTATTTTTGCCTTTTTCTACATTTTATAAAACACAATTATAACTAAGAACTTTCATATTTGCTTCAAATGCAAAAACATGATATAACATCATACCAATATAGCCTTCCAATGGTGCAAGCAAAGTTTTTGGATCTAACTTAGATGTAGGATTCATATGTAAAAAAGTTGGTTCCATACGTGCCTTTTTTCCCAACCTGGTTACAAAACAAAAGTACAACTAATTTTATTCTAAATTACTAATGACGAATATTGTTCTTTGTTTTAGATGTGAATTTCACTTTCAAATGATATTTGTGTGGGCGACCTATTTTTCTTGCACTATTCAAATGTTTCACCAACATATGATTCCTCTTTATGTATAGCAAAAATTGATCCATTATTAGTCACTCCATTTGTGATGCATTTTGATGCAAAATAAAACTCTAAACTACACCAATGTTTTGTGTGGCTTTAGGTTGCACAACTGTTGATTACATATCAGAATTACATTCTTCCACAATTTTACATTATACATGTTATTGTAACCAAAGTTTTTTTAGCAAACCTAAAGTCTCAAAATAATTCAAATGGTCATTGTACACCTCATGCAGGGTGTTCATCAACTTGGGTCAATTCGACGAAACCGATAATTCGAACTGAACTAATTAATTTGGTTCAATTCTTTCACTTGATCGGCCTTCAACCCAAACCAAACTGAGCAGAACCGACTATGTTCAATTAGGTTCGCGGTTTTAACATTTCAAAACCCTTACCCAACCCGAACAAAACCAAACACACACATACACACACACATATATATATATATATATATATATATATATATTATATTTATTTTATATTTTGCTTGTATTGAGTTGTTCTAAATATATACAATTTGTTTTTTGTATTGTATTAGGTTGTTCTAATAGTTTAAGTTGACTAATTTAGTATATATGAAATACTTGATATTTTGTTATAGAATTATGAATTTAGTATATTAATGGATTTTGCTAGTTTGAGGTATAAAATTATTTTTTATGATTTAATAAAAAGAAATTTAATTTTTTAAATTTTTTTATGTGTGTGTGTAGTTATGTGAGAATACTGTAATGTGAGTTTGCAAGCATCGTCAGTAAGTATATGAATGTTATGTTTTATATGGAAGTGATGTAAACATGGTATAACAAGATACATGAAATATGTTGTGCATGATGTATGAATGAATAGTTTTAAATGTCTCAGGTTGTTGAATTATGCAGCAAAGGTTCTACTATCTATATGGTCTTGCTAGGTGGTTGATCTTGCCCAATGAGCTTTAACCTCTGTTAGGTATATATTGCAGTTTTGCGCCTAGCGAGAAGTCTCGCCCATTGCAAATTACTCACTATTTTGGAATTAAACAGACTTTTCGCCCAACAATGTATCTCGCTGAATAAAGTTCCTATTCATGGGACAGTCTAATACATGAGACTTACTGGACGATGAATTGTCGCTTGACGAGATACCCTAAGGCTTGCCAAGTAACAAGCTTGTTGGGGGAGATGTTGTAGTTTATTTTTATATAAATCGTTTCAAATATGGAATGTATGAAGGTTGTATATTGTTAGAGTAACTATAGTGTGATGAAAATTTTATATCTCTGTTTTTGGAATATCTATTTTATAAGAAAAAACTTGGATTAGATAAAATATTGGTTTAACTAATATTAGAATCTTAGGATGTTACATTTTATGTGAGTGCAAAGAAGATGCCAAAGTGTTTGGCGTACAACCAAAATGTCAAACGCATTACGCGTGTTGCAGAGCCACGTGACTGCTGCTGAATAGAGCTTCTGGACATGCATAAATTGTGCTTTGTGAGGATGGTGAATCATCGGTCCTGGGAAATAAGGTGGGATTTAAGGGTGATAAATGATTTGGGCAAGGGTATTGGCTAACAAGTTTGGTGGAGAGGAAAGTGAGTGGTTTTAGTGAAGATTCTCAAGGTGGCTTTGAGGAGTCCTTAGGTTGGGTCTTGTGGGTAAAGGAATTGGTAAGTGGGGAAATAATCGTTGGGGTGGGATGGTTGAATGATGAGCTGCCACATGTTTTGGGGTTTGTGGGAATTAAGTGCTTATTACACATGGACGGTGAGGGTGGGTTTGGGTGACTTAAATTTGAATCATGTGGTGGTGGTCATATCTACAGTTGTGCAAAGGCCCTTTCCTACACGGGGAAGAACATAAATTTGAACTAAACGCTAAATGATTTGGCTTTTTAAGCCATGTGGCTCTGTAAAACACCAAATTGTTTGGCATTTTTGTTGCACGCCAAATGCTTTGGCATTTTCTCTACACACTTACATAAAACCATGTAAAAAATATAAAATGGTTTGATGTTTTGTTGTTTAACCAGTCAAGCTATACCATTTTGGTAAATACTCAATCAACCATACTCTTTCTGTAATTTTTCATAAAAAAAACCCTTTGTGTGTCAAAAAGTTGTAACTAATGCTTTGATTAATTATCTAGGGTTTAAGTTATGTCTTTGGGGATTTTCATTCTAGGTTATGCTAATTTTTGTTAGTGTTAGAGATTGTGAGTTTAGGATTTGTTTTCCTTTTCAATGTTTTGGATTTGTTGTTAATGAGGTTTTGTTTATGCAATATATCTTTCATAATGGAATTTCACCATATGGATGAATAGGAAAATAAACTGAAGCTACAATATAAGAGGCAAAGTTCATCTTATACATAAAGTTAGGGGTGTTCATGGTTCAAGTTGGTTCGATTTAGGAGAAAAAGAACATCTAACCAATTAATTTTAATTGTTTAAGTTGGTTTAGATTGTTGAATTTTTTCCCCTTGACTCAAAACTGATAAAAAAATTTAAAAAATTAAATTTCTTTTTATTAAATACCAGGATCATATAGTCATTATGTATCCCTAATTCAATGTAACACAATCAATATTTTTGTTACCTACCAATAAGAGTCCACATCACACCCCATGAATTCTTATCTCAATCAATGATCAATCTCACAACATATATAATTCCAATATCACAATTAAACTTCAAAGTATTCAAATATCATTCAATCAAAATTTCTTCAAACTCATAACCAGATAAATCATTCACATAACATAATCAAACTCAAAAAAACTTCAATTAAATACATAAAACACATTTAAGATCAATAAATCAAAATTTCCTTGCATTAAAACAGTTTGAACTTCCATTTCCTATTTCTTCACTCACAAGCTAGCTATAACCAAAATGAAGAGAATCTATTTAAAAAATTACTCAAAAATCTGACAAGAGCTCTAGATAAAACAAGAATCTTAAAAATAATAATTTTAGCAAAATTCCCTTTTTAATGAGAACAATAGGATTGAAAACAAATAGAAAAAAGGTTAGAAAAATTACAATCAAACTTACCTGTAACAATCACCTCTCACGATCAAGAGCAATAGAAACGATTTCGTCTGATTTTGCCGATCCTAAGCTAACCATGTACGGCAGAGAAAGAGAACATTGAGGGAGAGAATTGAAGTGGTGTGAGAAGAAAGAATTGAGGAAGGAATAACAAAAAAGAAGGTGAGGAAGAAGAAAGAGAATGGCGTGAAGTCTAGCTTGCTATTCACATCCCCTCCTAAACAGATTTTTGTAAACTCTTTGAAACACAACCCAAAATTTCTGAAATTAAGAAATAACATTTATATTCTATTTTCTACTTCTCAACTATTTCCTTAAAATTAATTAAGTACTATTAATATTATTAATAAACTTAGTTATTCTCTCATTACTATATTAATCTAAATATAACTAAATATTTAATTCTCGTAATATTTATTTATCCTTCAACTAATAACCTATTAAATAAATAAGTCCTTACATAAAACCATGTAGAAAACATCAAATGGTTTGACTTTGACCAATCAAATTACATAATTTTGGTAAATATTGGGTTGATCACACTCTTTTTGTAATTTTTAGTTCAAAAAACCCATTTTGTTAAAAAACCCATTAGTTACCATCGGAAGAACCAAAACTCCACCTCATCAACGTCATCCAAATAATAACTAAAATCCCCAACTAAGCAACCTACCTCCAACTACGTCAATGAAAACAACAAACTTGTGTAATGTACCTAACCTTAACCATGTCAAGGAAAACAACAAGCAAAGAGAAATAATGACATTACCTTTTATTCATGACATGTGAATGATACGATGCAGTATTTAACAAAAAAAATTTCACAAAGACAATATGCAATGTTTAGAAAAAAAATGTTTTCTTAAATAAGTTTTAGTAGAACAAATCTCACAATTAAAAGTGAGTTAAAAGAGATAAAAATAATATATTTTCATATTGATTCACCTCAATCTCAAGGTTATATCTAGTTCCTTAGCAACCACAAATGTTTCATTATCTTCAACAAGATACAAGTAGTATTTCAACCAGATAATGAAATATCTTATTAAAATCTTTGATATGTGACTCTCTAGGATCAAATTGAAATCTGCCACATAGACACTAACATAATATTAGGTCTGCTAATAGTAACATATAAGAGAGAATCAATCATACATTTGTAGATCGTCCAATCTTGTCTTTTACCTTATTTGTCTCTTAACAGTGCAACAAACACATCCATTGACATTTTCATAGGTTTAGCAGCTTCCATCTTATATTTCTTAAGAAGATTTTTGTATACTTTGCTTGATGAATGTAAATGCCTTGGTATGTTTACTTTATCTAAAGACCCGAGAAGAACTTAAGTTCTCCCAACATACTCATTTCAAACTTGCTTTGGATAAGGTCATAAAGTTTTTACAAAGAGATTCATTATTAGTTCCAAAATAATATCATCAACATGTATTTGAACTATAATGAAATAATTTCCTACATCATTTCTAAAGAGAGTAGTATTGACTTTGACTCTCGTAAACCATTTGAAATAAAAAAAATTGTTTGGTCTGATTTACCAAACACAAGGTGCTAGTTTAAAACAATAAAGAGTTATCTTAAGTTTGAAAACACGGTCTATTAAAAATGGATCATCAAATCCAAGGGGTTGTTTAGCATACACTTCTTCTTTTATAACCTCTTTTAAGAATGCATTTTTAACTTTGACAAAGTTTAATGTCTTATGAGCTATAGAAGCAAGCTTAACTATTATAGCTTCGGGACGAGCGACAAGTGCTAAAGTTTCAATGAAGTCTATACCTTCTTGTTGACTATACCCTCGAGCTACTAACATTCTCTTATTTTGAGTCACTTCTCCCTTCTCATTCAATTTGTTTATGAAAACCCATTGGTTATAATGATGGTTTTGTTTTTTGGTTTGGGGACCAAGGTTCATATGTCATTTTTGGTAAACTAATTTAACTCTTCTTCCATGGCTAAGATTGAGTGATTATCTATTAAATCTTTGTCTAAGGTCTTAGGCTTTATCTTGGAGACAAAGGAACATGAGACAAGATCTTTAAATGATGATTTGGTTCTTACTCCTTGAGTCTTGTCACCTATGATCTGTTTGTCTGAATGGTAGGAAATGATTATCCAGTTCCTTGTCTAAGTTTGCTTCGGTCTTTTATTTATACTCTTCTCCAGGTTTCTAATTTTTCTCTACTTCACTTGATGATTGAGGAGTTTTGTTAATCTGCATATGTCACTTATACCTATGATGTATCCTTTACCACTTCTTACGAAGGAGACAGATCCTACAGGTATGAGTTTTTTATCCCGCTCACTAATGGCACAAATACAAATATCACAGTATCCACACATATGGGTACTTGTTATTCACTAAATTAAAATACTATATTTATTTAATTTGATGAAGATAATATCTTTGTGAAATTAATAAACTTAAAATATTAATGGTCAAATTTTATTGTTATCAATGTTTTTGTAAAAATGTATAATTTATTTTTTATAAGATTTTTAATAATATAAAGTGAAGATTTCATCTGTATTATAAGATTTTATTTGTATTATATATTTTGTATATATATATACATATTAGATTAATATATTTTTAGATCCAATTAAGCTTTAGAAAATCATATAATTGTATTTCTATATTTTACAACAAATAAGGGATTGTTTGATAAAATTTAATGTAAAAAATAAATTTAAAAACGCATGAGTATTCGTATGCACAAATATTTTTAAAGTGCGTACCTGAGTGATATTGGGGTAGGTTTAAGTGTAACAACTATCAATACTTACGTGACCCATTATTATTCATAAGCTTAATATAGTCTTCATCAACACCTTATACAAAAACCTTCCCACCATTATATTCTAGTGATATTCTTTCATTTCTAACAAACCTATCTCCATGACGGAGGGCAAACTTGGTTTCAAAAATCATCATACACAAAAGCATGCAAATGCTAAGGAAACCCTAAAGCATCCACATTTATCACAAAACCAATTTGAACATATAACAGGTACAAACTAGTGAGCAATATTAACCACTAAAGACACAAGCTTTTCTCCAACCAAAAAATAAGGAAGGTAAAAACAATATTTTTTTTGTTTCTTACATTCAACATTTAGTGAACCACCTAACTAAACCCTTATCACAAAAAAATGCATTTGGCTAGAGAGAAAAAATCCAATGCCTATCTCTAATGGACGTAACGATATCTTCTATTGAGTGTCTCAATCACTTTAGTTTTCACCTTTACATTGAACCGTAGATGGAACACATAAAGCTTTTCGTCTATTTCATTTCCAGTTTCGCAGGTAAAATGAGTAAGAGTAAGACCAAGTGTTGTTTTGATTGGAACTTCAATCGTCACTTTACTTTCTAACTTAGAAACAAAAACAAAAAAGGTTTATAACATATATATAAGTTAGTGACACCACATGTATCCTAGTAAACTCTTTTCTTTTTTTTAAGCAATTGAGATATATATTGATATCACTGGACAAATAATAAACACTATGATGACATTGAATTGATGTGACATTTTTTAACAATAAACATGCTTATATATATTCTTATAAGTTCCTATTTGCTATTTCTTTTTATTCATCTTATAAAAAAATAAGAATTTTATTTTAAATGGTTTTATATTGCCATTAGTATTTATGTGACTTTAAGATGTTTATTATAAAAATAAATAAATAAGAGTTTAATTGGTATACACTGCCAGTGTAAAGAATTTTAAGATTTACAGTGATAGTTAGTCATAACCCTTCCTTCATGGGTAAATTTATTAACTTTGTTAGTTACTACTTTAAAAGTTTCATAAATGAAGGGTGATTGATTGTTGTAAGATTTTTTTAGCCTTACAGTGTATACCAATTAAACTCAATAAATAATTGTGCTTTGAACCATCAAAGTTATAAAATTTTCAAATTTATTTTTAAAATAAAAGTCTTTATTACATTTTTGCCCGAGGTGTTTGTAATTAAAGCAGAATCTCGTCACTTTATTGAAAGCTATATAATTAGGAGATGTTTTTAACGTTTAAAATGCATGAATACTACACGTAATAAAGATAAGTACAAGTGTATATGTAATTTATTTTTACACAAAATTAAAACTATGTTTTAAAAAATAGAATCAAACGGATATTCGTTGACTTGGGATATGCGAAGATTCAGCAAAGCAAGCTTCACGCCTTGTTTCTCTCTCACTAAAACAAAGAATAAACTTTGATTTCACATAGTTAGAGGTTGGATATGGTAAAAAATAAAACATAGACTTACACAAAAAATTAAGAAATTTATAAGACTATGGATTTTTGAAAATAGATGACAATGTTGTTTTTATTTATATGAATAAAAGAAATAGTGTAAAAAGATTTATAATAATACTCTCACCTCAATCAATTTAACTAATTTTTTAATAAAATATTAAATATCTCTATTTTAAAATAAAAATAAAAAATAAAAATTTTAAAAATCAAAATCAAAATTACAATGAATCTAAAAATTTAACACAAGTTCGCAGGAATTACATTGAATCAAAATCAGAATTACATTGAATTCTGCATAATTTTATGAGTTTTACACTGAAATTAAATTAGAATTCTTTATTTATATAACTTTTAAAATATTAATAATTATAATAAAAAAATAAATATAAAATAAATAAAGATTATAATTAAATGTTATTATTCAAGTTTTTAAACTGAAAACACAAAAATATTTTACTATTTTTCTCTAGCCTTATTATATGTGTGGTGTTCCAGCGTTTTGTATTAGCTGGCTGTGGTCCATGCAGATACAGAAAAAGAGTGGCTGATTTAACACCGTACGGATTGGAATGCATCAGTGATGAATCATGAATGGCAAGCAACCTCTCGTTTCTTTCGTACTTATTTGGTTGCACTTGCACAATTTACAGTTTACAACTGGTATTTCTCGCACGTTAAACTACTTTTATGTCCAACCAACACATACCCCACATTCCTATTTATGTGCCTTTTCTTTAAATTTTTATGATAAAAAACTAATTATTTGAACAGAGATAATAGATAATTATTATAATTTTTATATGATTGCAAATGAAAATAACTTGATAAGCTACTTGGACTAACATTTTAAAATAAATTAATACGAAACTTGTTTTATAAAAAATACAGAACTAATACATTTAAAGCAAATAATTTTTATAATTGTATTTAAACCTATCTTTTCTTCTTTCATAAAACCATCCTTGATGACACTAATAAAAAAATTTAATTGATATATATTTATGTGACTTTTAAAGTACTCATTGAATGTGACGATAAAAAAATACTTTGACAGTATATATCATTTAAACTCTTGATAAAATGAGTTGAGTAAGTTTATTTTTTATTTAGGTCGCATATTTTTATATCCATCTCTCACCCTATGTTGTGCCATTATGTCAAAAAGCACTTTTTTTTTAAAAAAAAATTATTAAAAAGAAAACTTATTTTATGATACAAATCAAAATCAATTCAAAATAACACACTAAATTAACCCAAAACACATTATAAATAAATTTAAAATAACAGCAAAATATATTTATATGTATAGTTTAATTTAATATACATTTTAGAACAACATAACTTTTATTTGTTAAAATTATATTATTAAATAACATCAAACGTACTTTTATATTAATAATATGTATAAATTAACTTCACATCAAACATACTTTTATGTGTATATTTTTTATTTAATATATTTTTAACAATCTATTATATATATTATTAATGTGTATTTTTAAAATTTATATATTTATATTTATATTCTAACAAGGTTGAATCAAGTCCATTTATATAGTCAAGCCAAATTGGCCTAACAAAAAAAAATTACTTTTATTTAAACATTTTTTTTTAGAGTCTAACCTGGTCCCTTTTCTAGGCCCGTAGGCCAACCCAACAGATCAACTTATTTTAACAGTTTGTGGTTATGACAATCTAGTGGTCATGTCAATCCCAATAAGGATGTGATGGTAGTTTTTCCAAGTAGTAACAACTATTTTGTGACAATATAAGTAACAACAATGATATGCCCAAAGTGTTAGGGGTGACAATTCTGATTTGTTGTATTTTTTGGACTAAAATATTGTTCATAAATTTTTTATAAATTAAAAGAAGAGAAGATTGATAATAAAAATTTACAAGCCCAGTATTGATACTATAAATAAATATTAAGGTTTTAACTTTGAAAAAATATTAATAAATATTTTTGCTAAAGTAATGAATGTTTAATGGGTTTGAAAAATATATGCTATGTTGTTAAAACAGCAAGTAAGTGATTTTTTAAAATAATTCTTTAATTTAGACCCTGATAAAGTTAATTTATAACTTTAAATCATTCCTTACATTATATTTTTTCTAAATAATGATAAAATAATGTATTTATATAATAAATAGGTAATATATGCTAAATAATAATAAAATATAGTAGTAAAATAAACTAGTAATAAATAAATAAGGATAAATTATGTTTTGGGTTCCTATAAAATATATAAAATATTAATTTTATTTTTTAAAAATTTTGTAGGACAAAATTAATATTTACTTTATAGGAACTAAAAACACAGTATAAATAAATTAAATAATACTATTGTGATTTATATAAAAAATAACTTGGTTGTTTTGTTGTTATTACGAATGTTAATTTTATCTGAAAATAAAATGCACACACAGAGTGCATAACAATAACTCGGTTAGAAAAAGAAAAAACTGTTCAATGCTGATGAGCAGTGGAAAAGAGATATTGTCCGTTTTATTTATTTGTTTCGTAATTATATGAAAATAGTATATTTATAAAATGGTCCTTTTTTTAAATTTAAAGTATTTTGTTGTTTGTTATGACCTTAGCTTTCTTATCTGGATGCTCCGGCAAGGTTGGGGCGAATATGATTTGCTCTGCGGCGGCGGAGACCTCACAGTCAAAAATAAAAATTGAAAAAGAAATAATTTTTAATTACTTAAGGATTGAAAATAAAATTCAAAAGTAGCATGTTTTAGCAACCATTCATTTTATTGGTATGTGTAGTCAATGAATGCTATTGAATTCAATGGATCCGCAACGGTCCTCCAACGATTCCGTGGACCATGTTAAAATCGTGCCAATAAACACTCGACGTGTACTATTTTACTCCTATTATATTATATGCGGGAAATCAATAAATAGCACCACTCGGTTTTATCATGTTATTTTCTTATAATCTATGTTTTAGAAAATAATTATTTTATAATTTTTTTTAAATATCTAGTAATTCAAAAATTTAAAATATAAAATTATTATATAAATTTATACAATGTGATACTAGATTATAATTTTTTTATAATATTCTTTGTATTGTGAATTTTAACTAATTAAAAATTATAAATATATAATGATATTTATCAAATAAGTTAAACAGAGAAGAAAATATTTTTTCCATAAAAGATTATATATATTTTACTCTATTTTATCTTCCTTTCTTTTTTTTTTCTTCTCTTCATAACATTTTTTTAACATATAATAAAAAAAATCACTTACTTAAAAAATAAAATTAAGAAAATCACTTTCTATCTTGCCTATTTATTTTGTTAAAATTATTTATAGACACCCTTATGATTTGACGGGTCTAGTTCTGACACAATTTGCTTAGCATGGTAAATGAATGTAGTGAACTATATATAAATACTGTAGTATTCTCTCTTGACTTGTATATAAGCAAAATGATATAATTTTGTACAGATTAAGGAAATTAGTTAACTTCATTTAATTTTATTGATTTAATAAAAAAAAAACTTAAAATATACTTTCAAAACACTAAATTATCATTAATAATTCTCTCTCAAATGTCTTGAGATTTTGTTTGGCTTCAAAAAATGTTTTCTATGAGACTTAGGTGGTGTTTTTTTGAGAAAATGTTTTTTTGTTTTTATTTTTTATTTTCATTTTTTGAAAATTATTTTTATTTTCAAGTTTTTAACATTTAGAAAACATGTTTATTTAATATTATTTGTTTTCAAAAAATAATACTGTGAAATTTAATCAATTTTACCAAAAAATTATAAATTATTTATATACAGTTTAAAATATATTTATATATTATTTTTTATATGATTACAATACTGTTATTAAGTTTTTTTTATAGTGTTAACTTTTAAAAATACTGAAAATAATTTTTTTTTCTTATATTTTCAATTATTTTTTGAAAATGTTTCTTAAATTGTAAACAAACATATTTTTATCACTGCTTTCTGTTATTTTCTAAAAATGAAAACAGAAAACACATAAAACAAATTATCTTAATTTTTCTTAGAAACTCATTTCTCGAGAACTTGAAAATTTAATATTTTTTAAAAATTTAATTAAAGATAGTTTTAAAAATTTAACATTAAATAAGATTGATTAGTTAAAATTTACTTATATTTAACTACAAAATTTTTATGCTTTTTTTTATATGAGTCCAAACCAAGTAATTAACTGGAGCAAAACAAAAAGCAATACCATGTCGTCACTAAATATCCACAGGGAAAACAATACATTTGCCATAACATGTAAACAATGCATTATATATTTCTATGACCATGACCATGACATTATTGCCTTCAGCATTAAATTCTTGCACGAGAACCCATCTTGCATTTCCTTGACACTTTATGGTCCGCGTAACTTTGCATCAGCATTCAAATGCAAGGCCCCGGGTTCGCATGCCTTGGGACCGCCCAATCTTATTACACGTAACATATTCAAATTCATATATTTGGGTCTAAATAATCCCAAAACCATAACCTATCAGATTATCTCTACCCCCTTATATTTCATTTCAAATTCAAGATGATAATATTCATCTGTATCTTAAATTCATTAAACATTTGTCATCCATGTAGTGATTTCGATCTTCGGTATGATTGAAATACTCACATGCTTGACTAATAAATATGTTGTTATTTGATAGAATAGAAGACCGAAATCTATTAAAAGGATAATTGTTAGAGAGAGATTAACCCATAAAAATTAATTAAAGCTTATAAAAGTTTATTAGAAGAAAATTCAGATTATTAATTTATTTAATTAGTCTTTAATCAAAAGGATAATACCCAACAGGTAAAGATAACGCCAAAAGGCTTGGTCGACCATTATAAATAAGACACAATACCAAGGTAAATGATATATCTTTCTACTCTTTTCAAGTATCTTTCATTATAATATTGAGTACTTTTTGACTTAAGGTTAGAGTTTCTTTTTTCACTATAATATTGAGTACTTTTTGACTTGAGGTTAGAGTTTCTTTTTGTAGGAATCTTCCTACAACAAAATTTCTTGAAGGCTATTTCTGACTACACACTTGAAGAACAATTCGGTTATTCAAACAAGAACATCTATCATTCGTCGTTTGTTTATATATCAAGTACAATAACTGTATTTTAATATTTTGTCCGTGTATTAAATTTTAAAAATTTTTTTTTAATCTTTTATATTTTTGAAATTTTCATTTTAGTCATTTACAAAAATATATGTACACATTTATCACTGCCTACTTAATTTATATAAGGGTTTATCTTTGCATTGTTCTATGTCATTGAGAAAATTATTATGTCCAATTATAATACTAATGATATTGCAAATGAACTATGTCACTGGTGATTATGATGGATATGATTTGAAAATGTTAATAGAATTGAAATAAAGATAATAATATTTTTAATTATTAATATTTTAATTTAACTTTTTCAAAATTTTTAAAGTTATTTAAAACTATAAGACTAGAAAGAATTGATTAAAATTAAACTTTAGAAAACATAAAAAATCATAATAAAACTTTTAAAACTTAATACAGTAGAATAAAGAAACACTAACATATAATGGACCAAATTTAACATTTAGTAAAAACTTTAGATCTTACATAAGCCAATTAAAACCACAGTCAATGGTAAACTTATCTTTGTTCTATATGCACCCCTTAATTTTAAAATTACATATAAATAGTTAATATGTTAATATTTTGCTTCCCTAATTTTATATATTTGAACACTCTATTATTATTATTTTTTTATATTTTTAAATTTTGCAACCTTAAATTTATATATCTAAATCCATTATTTTGAAGTTATTTATACTTTGTTTCTCTTAATTTTACATAACTGAATCAATTATCTTTAATATGTCACTTAGTTTACGTCTTTATAAGCTTTATTTAAAGATTTATCTTAAAAGTCATTTTTTATCATTTTTGTCAATTTATTTTACTATTTATATATATATATTATTTTTCAACCCTAATAAATCTTTTATCCTTTTATTTTAAGGTCTAAATCCGGTTACTATGTAAGTATTATTTTAATTTCACACCTTAAACTTTAATTTTATCTCAATTAATCCTTAAACTTGATCTCTTTTAAGAAGTCATCATAAACTTTATTTTTTTTTTAAAAAAAATCAATCCTTAAACTTTAATTTTCTTAAACACCTAAATTTCAATTTTGTCTCAATTAATTTTTAAAATGTACCTTTTTCATGAAATAATATCTTATATTTAATTGAAGCTAAATTTCTAAAAAAAATATTAACGGACTATTTACTTGATTTCAAATATTTAATATTTTCTATATATTACTTTTCCAAAATTAAAATAATAAATTTTAGAACTAAATAAAATTAAAACTCTTTCTAGAAACGTTATTATTTTCACCAAAAAAATATTTATTATTTTTCATTTTTATATATTAGTTATGAATTCATTTTTTTAATTTTATTTTAAAATATAGAAAAAATGAGTTGTAAGAAAAAATAATGTAAATATTTTATAAAGGATAATTTTAAATATTAATTAAAATAAATTAAAATTAAAATGCTTATTTATAAACAAAATAAAGTTTAAATACCAATCATAATAATTTTAAAGTACAGTATATCTATTTTCAAAAAACAAATGAATTAAATGAGACAAAATAAAATTTAGAGTGTTTCTTTGTAAAAAATAAAGTTTGGGATGCATTAGTATACTTTTTCTTAATTTTATTACTTTTTTTTTAAAAATTCGTTTTACTTTTCTCTAACCCTATGCTTGGTTGCAAGAAAATGGAGAATGGAAAGTTATTTGTGTGAAAAAATAAGAAAAAAGAAATATTATTTTTTTAATTAGGTAACAAAGAAAGTAGCAATAAAAGATGTCAATAATTAACGAATCTTATTATTTTACTTTTCACTCAAAAAACATGAAAAATAATAAAAGTGAAAAGAAAATTCATCCTTAAAAAATTACCTTTTGTTTATAGGAGAGGTCTACATGATTAATTTTGCAATTGCAATCACTTTAATTTATAATTTTTTTTGTTCCATACTTCTTTTCACTCTTTTTATATTTCATCTATTTTAATTGTCTTTTCTTTTTTTATACTTTTTTTTTTTTCATACAAACATATCCCAAATCTTAAATAGTATTAAGAATTTAAAGAGTTTTCATGGCTTCCAATGCAACAGCAATTTCTCACACTTTGTGAACACCATTCAACCCTACATCTATTTCCAGTTTTCCGCCCACCCTCCTATCCTTCGATCTCATCTATTTCTCCATTACCCACCTCATTTTTACCTGCGATTTGAAAGATTTTTATTATAGACTGGTTTTGTTCTTTTGGAAATTACAAATGGAACTCAAAACACTTATTAAACAAGAATAATTCTCATTATTCTTCTTATTAAAGTTTGAGTCCATCTCAAAACTTTTAATGAGTTTTTTTGGTTGAAATAATAGTTGTTTGAGTTGCTTAAAACATAAAATGCAATGCCATATTGTAAGGAATCTGTAATATATTATATGTAATAGAGAAACTCTTTTTTTTTTTTTTTTAATTTTTCAATGAGAAATGCCCTAATAATAGGATGGCAACACGAGCGGGTCGATATTTTGAGACTGTCGATTGTCCTGTATAATTCTCCGTTTTGGCGAGCCTAATGCAGGTCAATTGTCAAGATTTATTTTTTAAAAGTTATATTATATATTATATATAAATAAATCAAATAATTAAAATATAAAATAAATTATTTAGTAGAATTTCTAAATAATTTTTTAAGGAAATAAAATGAAATTTATCATGATTTGCTCTTTTTTTTTTTTAAAAAAAATCATATTCTTGTCAAAAAAGTAAAATTAATTCTGTGAGATTTACATTTTGCAAATTTTCTTTTTTATTTTAGTAAAATTTTAACTTTATTGAGAAAAAAATTTATTGTTATTAAAATTAAATTTCATATTATTTTTAAAAAGGAATTTTTTTTTTCATATTTAGCAAATCTGTCCGCCAACTCACCTAATAATAATACAAACTCAGTTATTTGATTTGTCCTAATCTATCAGATTATTTTATCTTATTTTTTATAACCAAAAGTAGTTGGACAAAAATAAGTTATTTGATCTGTCCTAACGTATGAGATTATTTTATTTTATTTTTTATGGCCAAAGATGGTTGAACCAAAATACAACTAAACATTCTATTTTGACACTCTTACTTCATATTTTACAATGATCCCACAAATTTTAAGAAAAAAAAACTTAAAAGTACAGTGATTTAACACAATTCTCAGAAATGGTTCAAATTTTAATCTTGGGTTTACATATAGTTTTATAGTATCATATTAGAATTAAAATTCAATTTTAGTAATATGCGTATTTTTTTAATCTAAATATTTTTTACTTATTAATTAAGTGAAATTATAATTGTAATTGAATAACAATATATACACCAGAAATATGATATATATATATATATATATATATATATATATATATATATATATATATATATATATATATATATATATATATATATATATATATATATATATGCGCGCACGTTTAATTTCTTTTATAATATTGTTTGCGTAAATAGAGCGATAAAGTAGCTCTTAATATATGAAAAATTAAAAGTTTTGAATAAGTTTATCAAAATTAAAGTTATTTTTTCCAAAGTATTTTAAATCTAGGTTTTAAGTATACTTTTGATTTTTTTTTGGCATTTTTTCAAATATTTAATGGAATTTGAAGAAGTGACATCTATTGATAGTGCTTCATCTGACATGACAATTGACCATAACATGCACAACATGATGTTAAAAAAGATAATGCAAGAGTACATTACACTAATAATTTTTAAGTTTGTAAAAATAGATTTTCTTGTTTTTATCTATTTCTACATTAACCTCCTAAATTCTTGAAAACTTTACACTGATATTTACTATATTATACGAACCCTTTAATTATTTTAAAAATATTGCATCAAGCTCCCACTAAGAGAGACTATCGAAAATTCTAAAAAAAAAGTAAAAAGTATGGGTGGGTTATATAACTTTACAAAATTTTAGAGATAATTATTATAATTTTAATGCAGATAAACTATTTGATCAAATTTTATTAGTATACTTATTAATAAATAAATATATAAAATATAAATCTATCAACTATTATAGTTATTATTAATAATTATAATTAAAAATTTAATATATTTAATAATAGTACTGCATTTTCTATAGTTAATATGTTTATTAGTATTAAATAATGATGGTACATTTAATTGCATAAATATGTTTTTGCTGCTTATTGCATGAATATTTAGTTATATAGGTAAATGTTAGTGACTACTGCTGATAATTTATTAAGAAAGAAAAATCAATTTTTTTTATTGAAACATATAAAAATACATTTTTCTGTGACTTTTAAATACAATTGATTTGGGTGATGGATAAACCTCTCAGAGTGATGCTTTTAGGTGATGGTCAACAATTCCCTTCACTCCATATCTATAAAAACTCCGACGTTCAAATAAAAAATAAAAATAATTAAAGCTTGAAAACACCAAATTAATTTACTTTAATAATACAATATAAAGAGTCTTGCAAACCCATGCCTACTTAAAAATTATGGATGACGTTGAATTTTGTAAGACTATATAGTTATTTAAAGGATAAAAATTTTCATTAAAGATTTAATTTTTATTTTATTTGATACACACAAAAAAACAAAAGATTAAAAATAAAAACTAATTTTGTTTTACTATTTTTATTTTAACAATGCTAAAAATAAAAAAATAGCATTTTCACTTTATATTCTTAATATTTTTTATATTTTATTTTAATTTGTTTTTAATTTTCAGTAACATTCAAATGAAAAAAAATATATTAAAACAATATTAAAATTATTTTTATTTTAATTTTAAATATTTTTTATACATAAAATAAAATGTCAATAAAAAACATTAATAAAAATATTTATTTTTTAAATAAAATAAAAAAGTATCAATAAATAATAACTATCCCTATCAAAATTTATTTAATAAGCTATAAACTTTTACCAATTTTAATAATCCTTGCCCTTAAATATTTGTTGGTGTTCTCATTATTTCTTACGTGTGAAAAACACATTTATGTTCGTATTTATATTTTAATATAAAATATAATATTATAGATTATAAGTTTAATTAATATACATGGTCAGGGAAAAGATTTTTACACTGACATTTAATTACAATCCTTCGTTCATAGTAAATTTGTTAACTTTCCTCGTTACTATTCTAAAAGTCACATAAATAAAAAGTGACATAAATAAAAAGTCAATGTACAATTTTTTTACACTAATTTTGTATACCAATTAAACTCATAGATTATTAATTATATATATTTTTTAAAGTTTTAAAATTGATCTAATAATAAAGTTTACATGTTAAAGAGATAAATTATGAGTTTAAATTCCTTCTTTAACAAAGCATTTTATTTTTATTTTTAAATAAATATAGAAGTAGAATAAATACTTTAAAAAATCAACATAAAAAGAGAATTTCCAGTATAAATATCCTGAATGTAGTTGGAAAAATTAGTTAAGACCATTCGTCACGTGGGTCTTGTGTTCACCAATTGTCGATAGTTGGCTATCACAAAAACGGCATGCATTACTCGTGTCAAAACATTTCCGATCCTGTGCCTATTGAATTTGTAAATGTTTCTTTAACAGAATTTTTAAATGTTAATGATATACTACATCCTTTTTTACTTATTATAAATTTATAAAATAGCATAATTTATATATACGACACATATTATTAATATACTACTAAAAAATTATAAATTAGTATCTTATTTTAAACATATGTTAGAACTATTATTTAAATAATTTTTTTATTTTTATAATATGATTGATGAACTATAGTTTTAGAAATTTATTCAATATTCATCAGTTTTAAAAACCGATGTATCAACATTATACATTTTTATTATAAAAACGAAAGTATATTCCCCTAATTTTTATTTGACCAATCACATTTCACTAGGTAGCTTCATATAAGTTAAACTAGTGAAAATATGTATTTTAGGTTTGTCGACCAAAATTTTCTTGGAAGAATTACATTTCAAAGAAAGAGGTAACCGGTGCCCTGTGTAAATCGAAAAAGGTAAGGATGGTTTTGGTTTTTTTTATTTTAAAAAAAATAAATATAAAGAATAATTTTTATTTAAAAATTTTAAATTTATAAAAATATTTTTTATGTCAAATCTTAACAAAACCCATGAAAAAATTGGTTAAAGATAACAAAAATATTTGTACATGTCCAAAAATAAAACCCATGAAAACATACATCCAAAAATAAAACCCATGAAAACATCCATAATATAGTAGATAATTATGAATACGTAGGGTGTTTAAGAGAGAACAAACCCAAACTAAAAAACAATCTAAAAAACTAAAAACCAATAAAAAATCAAAATTATTCATGTTTGTTTAATTGATTAAATTTTAAAACTGTGCATTTCAGTTGAATTTGGAGTTTAAGATTTGAAGACCAATTTAAAGCAAATCAAATTGTAATATACATAACTTTAATATTTTTTCTTACAAATGATGTTTAGTTTAAAAGACATGATATGATTCATGTGATAAACATACTTATGTACAAAAATAAATAATGGTCACTGACATTGCTAATATAATTTATATTGGTTAGATATATGATAAACTTTTTTTGGTGGTTTTAGAATAAGGGTGATTTTTAGTAAATTAGCAACAAATATTAAATAATTATTGATTAAAAAAATTATTTAAGTATTTTTAGAAATATTAAAAATCATACTAAATAATAATTAATAACATATTTTTAAAAAATTAATATTGAACAAAACCAAAACACTAACTATTGATTTTTTTTGTTTGAATTTCATAATACTTTCAAATTAAACCAAATTAAATCACATTTAATTCTTTTGTTTAATTTGGATAACTTTTATGATAAAAATTGAACCAAAGTGCACTTGTATAAACAAGAAATTGACACTCATTCTACAAAATCTAAAAATATCAATTTAGGTTTGTCAACCTTTTGTTTTTTTGAAGAATCACATCTCTTTTATACTTTCTCATCCCTACTCATTATTTTCATAAATTCAATTTTGTGTTTTCACTAAATTACATGCGTGTTTAAATGAACGTTTATAAAATTAATGTTGAGAAATATAATCTATAGTATGATATTTTTATTACAAAGACAAGTTCACAGGAAGATGTATTGTAAAATTTTTTATTCCACCTAAATATTATTCTCTAAGTTGCTTTAATGGAAAATCAATTGTGGATCTAAAATTATTTTTTAATTTTTTTTTCAACATGAAACCAAACATAATAAAATTTGTTTGAAATAAACTTTAAATACAACAATTTTTAAACCCAAAACCAAACAGACTAAGTTTCTGTTTGAAAAAACTTATTTACAACATAATTAAGTTTATCTTATCATATAACCACTTGTACAAGTGTTTAGATAAATTTATAACAACATTTACATATGATCCATAACTTGTTTTAAGTTTATTTGAATAAGCTATTTATAGTAGTTTTTTGAAAGAAAAAAATTGTTTTAAACTTATTTAAAATTTGTACTCCCTTCAATTCTTATTTTTCACTTTATTTTTTTTCTAAATTAAAATTTTTTAATAAGTCTCTCTCACACTCTCCTTTTCTCTATCTCGATGTTTTTTCCTCTTCACATTGAATATATGACTAAAAATAAATAGTTTATTAAATTTAAAATTTAATTGATATATACGAGTAAACATATATACAAAATAAACTCTTAAATTCACGAGTAGTTACACAAAAAACTATTATTTGATAATATAAGCGTAGAGAAAGGGGTCTTAAACTTGAAAAATAACATTGAATTGATAAGGTAACGTGTAGAATATAAGGGTTTTAGAGTCGAAAAAAACTCGGAAGCTGCATTCCTGCGTTCGTTGGTGGAATCTCATTCTCTGTGTCTCTTTCGCTGGACCGCGCGAAACACGTCAATTCTTTTCCCCCCTTCAAACACAGTGTTAGAACCAAACGCCTTCTCTCTCTCTCTCTCTCTCTCTCTATATATATATATATATATATACCCCTCATTCCTCTAACCCTATCATATCGTTTAAACCTCTGGGTCAGGGCGTAGCAAGTTTAGGCCTTTTCGCTTTTCTAGAGGAGCAAACATGGCCATTCCCTACCCCCATTTCATCGCCAGCGAGAAAGCCGCCATGGACGCCGGCCTCCTCCACCCTTCCTCCCCCTCCGTCATCCTGACCCAGGACGATTTGAAGAAAATCGCCGCCTACAAGGCCGTAGAGTACGTGGAATCGGGCATGGTCCTGGGCCTGGGCACGGGCTCCACCGCGAAACACGCCGTCGAGCGCATCGGCGAGCTTCTCCGGCAGGGAAAACTGAAGGACATAGTAGGAATACCGACCTCGAAGAAAACCCACGAGCAGGCCCTCTCCCTCGGGATCCCCCTCTCCGATCTGGACTCCCACCCGGTGGTGGATCTCGCCATCGATGGGGCCGACGAGGTTGACCCCTTCCTCAACCTGGTCAAGGGTCGCGGTGGCTCCCTCCTCAGGGAGAAGATGGTCGAGGGCGCCTGCAAGAAGTTCATCGTCATTGTCGACGAGTCCAAGCTCGTCAACTATTTGGGTGGTAGTCGCTTGGCTATGCCCGTTGAGGTTATTCAGTTTTGTTGGAAGTTCACTGCTTCCCGCTTGCAGAACCTTTTTCACCAGTCCGGCTGCGTTGCCAAGCTTAGAACTTTTCCTGACACCGCTGACCCCTTTGTCACCGATAATGGGAACTTCGTTGTTGATTTGTATTTCGATAGGAGTATTGGGGATTTGAAGGCTGCCAGTGACTCCATTCTCCAGCTTCCCGGTGTCGTCGAACATGGCATGTTTCTCGACATGGCTACCACTGTTATTGTTGCAGGGGAGCTTGGCTTGACGCTCAAGAATAAGTAGTTTCGGTTAGTTCCTCAAGGCCCGGGTTCCATGTTCTAACCCTTTGTATGCTGTAGTAGTAAACCTAAGTAACATTTTAATGAAATCCTTTTCTTCTTCATTACACTTTCTGGAGAAACCTTCATAGTTCTCCTTTAGTTTTTATTGGCAAAATGGAGAGATGAGTATTTATCTCACTCCCATGCAATGACTGTTGTGTCGTCCTCGATAGCTTGCCCGCACAAACAATTTGTTGTTCAACTGACACTGTTTAACATATTCAATCTATCTAATTCAATTTTTCACCCTCTTCCCCTTTTATTTGCTATTGTTGAATTTTGCGATCTCCACATAGTTTGATTCCTGATGAATTTTTTTACAAGTTTACTAGTTATAACTTCCACATCCCAGAGATGATTCCTCCATTTTCAACAGGTTTCTATAAGCTTCATATGTGTTTGTCTGAAGCAAATATTAGTTATTTCTGCCTTTCTGGGTATATTATTGTATAGTTTCCTAACTACTTTCTCCTTTGTTGTTTCCCTATTTAGAGCAACAACGTCACTCATGAGTAACAAAAAATAAAGTTTCTCAACTTAGAAATTGTTTAAGCCAGTTGCATCCATTCATTTAAATGTTGTTTGGACTTAAACAACCTGATTACTGGTTAAATTCTATGCAAACTGACTGGAGGTATTCTTGTTAACAAGGATTTGTTTTGTTTGTCTCTTTTGTTACTAGTTACTGGTGTAGCAAACTAGCAATCAGTTAAATTTAATGTGATAATGAGAAATGTAGTTATCCATTCATTGACTTTCAAAAGAATTGGCTGTTCTTTGTTATGTTCTGTATTTAAGGCACTGATTTCACCTCCGTGAAAAAAGAAAAAAGAGTTGAAGAGTTGAACAGTATATATAACTTCACATTTGGGAACAGACTAACTGTTTAATAACTAGCTTAGCAGGACCTTATTCTCCAACAATTGATTGTACTTCTTACTTTCTCAAAGAAACATCAATAGAATGGAAGCTGGTTGTTTTCTAGCATACATGATATTTTCCTATAAAAAATAATACTAGCTTAGTTGCTTCCCTTCATTTGTCATATGTTGATGAAGTAAAATTCTGTCATGAATATCTTGAATCTGAATCACATTATTCGAAGGTGATAATGCGCCAACCATAAAGTAATGCATTGTGCCATTAAAATGGAATTTAGTTAGGGATTTGGTTTTTAAGTATTGAGTTGCTCCCATACTGAGATAAATCTGGCATGCTTTGGAAGGATTGAAATGATCCAAGATTAGCTGCAACTGGTTTGAGAGCTGGAAAATTCTATCGAAGCTACCTTGTGGCCCCTGTTCTGTGATCTCTTGAATTTATACACATTGTGTGGGATAAGATAAGATACTTTTTTGTGTGTATACATGTATAATGTTAATATGTTATACCACGACTTGATTCATGGTTATCCAATTACTAAAATGTGAGTTTTATTTTGAGCTTATGCTGTTAGACAAGCTATCAGCAGTTGCCGTAATTACTGTTGTGTATATTTACAGACACATTGCATGTTGACGTTGGAAAGTGTTGTAGACCTGCCCTCAAAATTATAAATATTGGGTTATCATGCCACTACTGCCAAGTTTTATTTGAAGCTGAATGCAAATGATATAGCTAATTAATTATATCCAAACTGTGTTTATTTTATTTTCATTAGATTTTGGACATCAATAGGAAATATTATTCGTTGGATTCTAATTCTCAGGTAGTCCTTTTTTAGCTGGTAAAAATATTATTTGACAGAAAAGTGTTATTCTGTGATTAATACAAGAATGATTAAGCAGTGGTACATTTTATCACTGTAATGTAACATTGCTTTAGTGGTGATTTTTGTGTACATGTTTTCTTGTTTAATATTCTAAAATTGCATTTTATTTCTAGTTTTCTTACTGATTCTCACACATTGTTCCTTGTGAGGGTAAATGCTTTCTTCCATTATATGGCTGTGAAAAAACTGAAGATATATTTTTTATTTTGAAATATTTGGCCTCTCCTTTCGAAACACACCGTCCTCCATTAAAGTATAGGTTTCTGCTTTCCAGGTAGTTGATTCTGTCATCGATGAAGTAGGTCATAGGAAAACCATTTGTCATGTTAAGAAGAAATGTTGAAAAATTTCATGGTATGGGATGTGGGATATGATATGAACACAAAGTATGCTTTCTTCATTTTCTGTTTCCTGTTTGGTTTTTTTTTTTTTTTAATTATTGAATAAGCTAGGAAACTATTAAGACTATTCAATTCTGTGAATACGATCAGCCTATAAAATCTATTGATCAACCAATAAGTTTAAATACATTTTTCATCCCAATAGTTTACCTCAATTAGGGACTAAACCAAACTTTTAAATTATATCAACCATGTTGTTTGAGGGGCCAAAAATGTATCTATAACAAGTGTGTTGACTTCGGCAAGGTATTATAATTCCATTTGTCCCTATTTATTATGTTCTTCTTTTCACTTTCACTGAAAGATGTTTAAAATGCAAAGTTTTGTGCTTAATATTTGTAGGGTACATGGCTTATTAATTACATAGCCATATATGATCTAGCATACTTTGATTCTTAATCATTGGTTTTTATGCATATTCTCCCCCTTCCCCCAACTAACTAGTGACTTGCTGTGTCTTGATCCAACAGTTGGGTTGCTGCTTTGTGGTCCTACTCCAAATATCAGAAATAGCATTGTCATGAGGATAAAGCTGTGTATAATCTACCCTTCCAATACCCTAATATGTTGGAGTCTTGTGCATTGAGTTGTCTTTTAGCAACCAGTGTAGGGATTTCTTTACTATCCTAATTATGTTACAATAAAAAAAAATGTTGAGTAGGAGGTAAAGCAGTTGTCAAATACTCTTCAAATGTGAAATGTGTTTTTTCTTTCATAATCCTGTTAATATCTTAAATCTAATCTTCTGCTGCCGGTATTCACTTTATGTGATCATAGTTTTTGGAAACAAGAACTGTGTAAAAAAAATCAGAATTGTGCATTCAACCCTATAAAGTATGACCCACTTTATAAATACCAATCCTCTAGTTTAAGAATCTTCATCCCAAGGCTGCTTTTCTATCTTTTATGTGTTTTGTCTATGTTGTTGGGAACCCGGTACTAAGATTACATAATGTGTTTTTTTTTTTGCCTTTTCTTTCATTGATTTCACCTTTCAATAACATTTTACTATTTCTTATAGTTACATTAGCTCGCAGTCTTTCATTACTAGAATTTACTCTCAATATTTGAACTGAGGCGCAAGTAGTACTGCACTCCAACCACAACTCAATTGCTGGATATGCAGTGGTCATGGCTGGAACATCCTCCAATATCCCAACTGAGATCAGAAGTGATGAAGGGATTGCTTCAACTGAAGCTGGTTTAGCTTCAGCAGCTAGTTCTCCTGTTATTTCTGCTGCTATCACGACAACACAAGCACCCACTCTGGCCTCTCAGTCTCAGGGAAATGCCATATCTGTTCAGTCAGATTCAGCTCAAACCAAGAGAAGCTTATTCAGCAGGTATGTTGAACCAGATATAGAAGATTATGGCAAACTGCTGAGAGCTGGGAAAAAGTCAAGCTGATGACAATACATTACTATATTTGGTTTAGGAGTAGGAGGGGCTTGTCTGTCACTGATGTTTCTGAGACAAAATGGTGTGACATGCAAACGGAGGTTTCTCTTCTCTTCAGAGAGTTTAATGATAATGAAACTAAGCCTGGTGAGAAAGGGTGCAGCCAAAAGCAAATAGATTTGGATCCTTCTTTTAGACGAAGAAGGAGGAACATTGAAGCCATCAGAGTTGGCATGGGTCGACATGTTCAACTTGAACGAGAGGTTCTATCACCCATGAAAGTGAAGGTAAAGTTACTTGAAGATTATATGGCTGTGAAGCTTGTAAATTTCATAAATGGCCTGAATTAGTTGCACAGTGAAATATTAACACGTGAGCTTCCAATAGTCAGTTTTGATTTTGCACAAGGCATATGGATGGCAGGAAAGATTGACAAGGTTCGGATGCCAAAGGCAGAAAATGATCTACATCCGATACTGTTGAAAAGAAGACTCTTTTAACAGATACAGTTCCTTTAGAACCACAGAAAAAAGAAGTGGAAGGATTCAATTAATATGTTACAAGTACTTGTAGGACAATAATTTTCCATCCATAGAGCTCTTTGATTACTTTGAGTTAAATTATCGACACACTATGTGGAGAGCTACAAGCAGCATGTGCTGCTGACTTCGGAATCTAGCACTGACCCTTGATGATGTGGGGATGTGCTACTAAAGTACATGTAAGAGGCTGTCAACTGCTTATTATCTGCTATTGTTGATATATATATGAATGTGAGAGAGATCAGTCAGTGCTTTATGAAGAAGTTGCATATGATGATGGTTGGATAAAAAGTCTAGTCCAGGGTCTTCTCGTGTTTTGGCTTGGACAGCAAGAAACCAGTTACGTTGCTGAGGACGAGGAATGGAAATGTAGGTGCTGTTATTTTAATTGAGTGTGCTGCATACAATGATACTATGTGTGATAGCACAGAATACCCTGACGAAGAGGAATGGAAATGTAGGTACTGTTATTTTAATTGAGTGTGCTGCATACAATGATACTATGTGTGTGTGATAGCACAGAATACCTCATTCAATTCCTCGAATGACTAAAAATAATTGTATATGGTGATTGGCTAAAAGTAATAGACTAAAGCACACTAGACGTGCATCAGGGAGGTATTCTTGTACAATGATTTAGAGAATAGAGTCATGCAAAGTTCAATGCTTTCTTTATAATGTCTAGCATCACCCAAAATTCTGTACTAGTTTTCTATATTTCTTTTCTAATGGATTTTCTCTTTTATTATTTGAAAATTTAAAATTTACATAAATGTATTCTTGGGAGTTATTTTGATCTGTGAATTTTTTATTTCATCACACAAACAAGTTTAATCACTTGTGAAGATTAGTTGTTATTATTATTATAATTAGGGCTGGCGAAAATAGTATGACTGTGAATATGGTAAAAGAAATGTTTTTGATCAGCTGAAAATATATCCGATTATATTTGTGTTTTGAAAAAGTTTTCATTGGTTTTGCTTTTTAAAATTTTTGAAATTGGGTAAAATTGGAATCTTATCCTAATTCTGAAATTATAGTAACACTGGCAAAATAACAGAATTAGTATGGAATATCAATTTGATCTATTTTAAAATTTTTAAGGATTAAAATCAATGAAAAAAAATAGAATACTAAAATAAAATCAGACATATTTTTAAAGAAGAAATTATATTTAACTTTATAAGTAATTTCGGAGAAACAAACTCATTGAAACTGTATAAAAATAATAATTTGGGGAGGATCGTCTTCATCAAAACAAAGTCATATTACGTGTACACTGTATGACTTTTTTTTTTTTTTTTTTAAAAAGGAGAAAAGAAAAGTATAAAGCTAAATAAGCTAGGAGTAATACATTTTGAAAATACAAATTTGTTCGCTAAGTAATTTAAGTGAGTTGACTCTAGGAAACTGCTTGAATTTTTATTTTATTTAATAATTTTTACTTGAAGGATGCTTTGTTGCGGAGCTTTGTTAGTATTTAATATTTGTGAGGTACATGAGCAACGAAGATTTCAATGAATCAATATGGCATACTCATAGTATCGTTTCTGTTGACACTATTTGCTTCACATGGTCATCGTTTCTGGACAGAGAAGAACCGTGTCCGAAACCGAAACCAATCAGAATTGTTCAGTTTACCTTGTGAATTATGACCCACATACCACTATACCATTCCTCCAAATTTTAGAGTTTCCATCCCAAAACTGCTTTTCTATCTTCTAGGCTTTTTTTGGTTTTTGTCTACTTTCTTTGAAACTGTACTAAGATTCCACAACGGTTCTTGTGCTCTCAATTAGTTTTCCTTTCCTGATGGTTAACCCTTCCAAAATGCTCTTTGAAGATCGGAAGAACAATGAAGGCAACCAAATGGATTTCGGAGGAGGAAGGAGGAACAATGAAGCGAAAAGAGATTCACACTAGCGTGGAGTTGAAGGTGAAGTCACGTGAAGATGAAATGGCAATGAATTTTAAGCCGACATCAACGCCTATAAATAAAGAGGTAAATACTGGTAAAAGTTGTTAAACATTTATTACGTACTTACTCGGACTTAACTTCTGCTTAGTATTTACTTCAGTGTCAAACCAACTTTTGCAAGTTACTCCCTTTCGCACCTTTGCTTCACGAGAAAGAGAACACACCTCAAATAAGTAGACCTCATTCCTGACTTTACCTCATTTGATATTCTAATTTTATTCTTTGAGGCAGGAACAACTTCATAAATGGGGTGAATTAATTGTTGTTTGATGGGGGTTCATTGATTAACAGAGTGTATTTTGAGAAAATATATACAGAAATAGTGGAGTCACATGGGTACAAACAAAAAAGTCAAGTGAAAATTTTGCATTTTCTAGTGGAAAATCCCAAAACATCAAGTGAAATGATGTTTTTTGTGCACTTTGCATGACACATGGCACGTGTTAATAAAAAATGCTAAAATAAATGGTGTTTTTTATGACCTTATACCCACACTAGACATGTTTATAATTTGGCGAAAACGTCAAACTAGTGGACATTTTTGGCTTTGAAATTTTTGAATTTTTACGGTTCAAATTTGATGCTGAATTTATTTGTGCTAAAAAAACAGAATTTAATTTTAAGATGTTTAGGGTTAATTTAAAGTTGAACAAAATAATTAGCTAGTAAAAAAAATTATATTTTGAGATTATGATAGCATATTCTTTATTATAATTAGATAAACATATTTTTGAATTATTATTTTTATATTTATCCTCTTTAAGACATGTCTATGTAATATTTTTAAGTATAAAAAGAAAGTATATATATATATATGTATATATTTAAAATTTAAATCTTTATGTGTAAAAAAATATAAAAAATAATATTAAGTACAATTTAATAAGATTTTATAATAACACTGACATATGATAAAATTATTTGGATTATCATATTTAGGGCTAAATTGCCTATATATATGTTTTAGGAGATTTACTTAAAGATATGAATATATCATAATTAATATGAATATGATATTTAATCTTAATTATAAATTATTATGTTTTACATACCGTTAATGATATCATAATAATCGTGGGCTAAAATTAATATGAATATATATTTATTATATGTAGGACAAAACGAATAATATATATATATATATATATATATTCATTTTATATATTTATTTTATTATAAATTAATATTCGTGTAATATAGTAACAGTCGATAGACCTAATATTTAAAATATATTTAATTTAAATACGATTGTTACTATATCTATAAATACATTATATTTGGCAAAACAAGGGACAATCTATTCGGGATTAGGAGTTTGTATTGGGACAATGATTTTTTCTATGGCTAAATTGAATATCTAACTCTGTTATATGGCTGTGATTTTCTTAAATCCATTTCATTCCTAATAAGGTAGATTTAGGACGACCTGATATTTGAAACAATGTCGGATTTGGCACAATGAATGGTCCGCTTCTTGGAGACATTGTCTCTGCATTTTTTAAGGGATTCCATTGCATGAAATATGTTTCTATTATGCTTTGCAGAGACTACACCCTAGCAGCGAATTGATAGTCATTGATATTAACATGAACATATGTTGTTAAAACATGAAAGTAAATGTAGTGATATGCCTGAAAAGCTCCACACTCATAGTATTGTTTGTTTAACAACATTGGCCATGTTTGACCTCCTATTTGCGTGGCATGACTGAATGTTTCAGTAACTTAAAATTTTTTTTCCTTGTGTCATACCTCTTGATCGTGTGGGTAAATGCAATGGCTCTATTCTCCTCCATGACATCCATTGATGTTTACAATAATGTCTACCTACCATGAACTCAGAACCCGTTTGCTTTTAGAAAATAGTCAACTAACCTGACATGAGTAGATTTTACTAGATTAGTTATCGACATATTTCTTGAACCTCGAAAAACTTTGTTAACTGCTTTGGACAAGTTCGTTGTCATGTGATCAAATCTTTGGCCTTTCGCATGTGCCATGCTTTACTTTCTAACTTCAATATGACTAATCCATTCACTTATTTTGGGACTAGTATCTCTAAAGTTGGCTAACTTCTAGTAAAATTTATTTTTAAATATGAGGTAACCTAAAAAAATAATAAGAGGAAAATGTCAGTAAAAAAACATTTGACATTCAGTATTTATATAAAACAATGTCATTTCCAGGCGCAACATATAAACATTAAGTAATGATAGGTTTTAATTTACTCATTGTGATTAAATCTTTCTTCATCCTTGCGTTGTTGAATTTGTGATTAAAGTTGCTTGATATGTGACAAATGTAGAAGACACGAGGAACATGCGATGTTTTCCACATAGAAGAAGCCTCAACTGCACCTAGAATGCTTTTATGTCGATATGAGATTAGACGTATTCCACTTTTTTGAGTTACATGTTCTCTAATTTTAGCCAAAAACCATGCCCAATTACTCAATGTTTCTCCATCCACTATCGCAAATGTAACTAGGATAAAATAACTATTTCCATCCTGTGTTGTTGCAGTTAACAATGTTCCCTTATACTTTCCATATAAGAATGTGTCATGTATTTGTAGTATGAGTTTGCACCAATTAAATGCATGAACGACAGGTTTAAATGTCCAGAAGACACACTTAAATTGCTGGAGTCTTTCTTCAACAATGTCATCAACTCGAAACTTTGTTGTTTGAAGTTTGTAAGCTGAGTTAGGACATTTGATTATCATCCAATCCAACCACCTTCCCTATGTGTCATATGATTCTTCCTAGTCATAAAAAATCTTTGAGATAGCTTTTTTTTTACCTAACCATGCTTTCTGGTAAGAAGCTATGTGCGATAGCTCCTTACGATTCTTTCCTGAATCATTGATATCGCAACAAATGGGTCAATTTAAACCAAACCTAAAATAGTGGACATTATATTTCATTAGTAAATATAAAATCATATAAAAAAATTGGAGAACATATTTGAGTTTTATTACCTAAAATGTAGTTGGAAATAATATCATAAGTCAATTTTGCATGATCTTGTGTAAAAGTTGCATTAACACACTAATGCGACCCCCCATTTGGTCACTTTCCATCTATTTGACCTGTGGGACAAGATGACTCTCATCCTCCATAGACATCTGTTTGTGTGATTTAGACATTGGATAGAAAAGATTATTGGCTTGGTTTCAACAATTTCATAGTTGTGATACATCCTGAGGAAGTGCTACGAAATAGCCAATTTGACTTCATCTTTTGAGTCAAACTCTAATCCTTTGAACAAGTTTTGTCTGTATTGCCAGCCAGAAGAATTAGGATTAGGTAGAAAATTCGTTTCATGATTCAGGTGTGCCCAATTAATATTGGTATAGTGTGTGAAAGGCAACAAAATTTGATTTTCTTAAAAGCAATAAACAATATCACATTCACATGACCATAGAGGACATAATTTAAACTGTACAACATTTACAGATTAGTCAGTACCTGTGATTGGAAATCTTAGTTGTTGTCCTTGTTGATGAATTGTTCTTGTTTTCTCATCTGAATCTGAACCTGAAACTGGAGGTGTGTCATTGTCCTCACTTCCATTCTCGTGATCTGAGATAAATTCATCACGTTCGTAGATGACAATGTCTAGCTGGTCTTCATCGTCTCCCAAAGTTGTAACAACCTTTGTTATGGTTGTATACCTGACACCCACATTACTGCTTGCCATTGACTCATGTTCTGAATAGGCGGTTCCCATTATTGGCATTGATGTTCATGCATAATATTTTATCTATAATTACGCATAAATGTTAGCATCAAATTGCTATATATCAACATACAGTTCTATTATACGCATTGAATGATTTGATGACAAAACATTAACCATCATCCTAAGATCATCATCATGAGAAACCTGTAAAATGCCAAATTTTCTAATATTTTCATAAACTACATATTTACATATAATTTTACTCACAACCTAATTACGAGAAAGCTTAAGTTTTGCATGAATTTTTTGTAACAAAATTATCGAAAGAGATGTTAGGAGGAAACTGTATGTGACAACAAGAATCTCTAAATGAAACTCCTTCAGACCCCATACTAACTTCGCCATTATAGTAAATAAAGGCAAAAAGAGAAGCCATAATTTAGAAGAAAAAACAATTTTTTTTTTCATATCGGAAAGGCAAAACTTTGTAGACTATGAAGCAAAGTTGATTTGTTGCAAAAATAACTTCACCGGATGGGTTCATATGTATAAAGAGGTAGAGTAGGGTTACTGAGAAATGCCACTTTGTTAGGAATTTTGGGCCACATGAAAGACCCAAAACGCCATATGCTTTGGCATTTTGGACTAACATGTGCAGTCAATGGGTCAAAATGCCAAACATTTTGGTGTTTCTGCCCTGTTGATTGTAAATGTCAAGTCAAAGACACATTTTGGGTCATTCAGATGGCCCAAAACACCCAACAAAATGGTGTTTCTTAGACATTTATAACCCTATCCACCCCTTATTCTAACTTGCATCCACTTTTTATAACCTTTATAGTAGTCTTAGCTAACTCATGTACACGGATTCATGAAAATTTATGGCTTTCTTATCTAGTAGTGAATGTGTTTAGGTGTCTATTATATAATTCCATTAAATGTGTTTTTGATTGTACTATTTTAAGTTATATCGAGTGTTAGGTGGACTATTTTAAGTTACATTGAATGTTAAGTGGACTATTTTAAGTTACGAAAGTAACTTACATGTTTACATTGGTTGAACACTTGAACATTCAGTGATATCCTTCTTTTCCACTTCTTTCTTGTTGGCATGTGCTCCATTATTTTTAGTAAGCCTCTACTTGATGACAACATTTTTTTGTTTTTTTATCATCCTTTGTTATGTTGTGTTTGCTTTTTTTGGTTTTTTTTTCTTTTGTTCGCCCTTTGCAAGTCTGTCTTTTTTGTTGTGTTTCTTTTCTCGTCCTCGTTTGCTTAGGTGTGTGCCTTTAAGTTGGTTTGTTTTCATCGCTATTTTCATCATCAGTTGCAAGTGCATCACTATTTTTGTGTTGTTTTTATCGTCCTTTGTATTTGTGTGTTTTTCTACTTTATTTTAATCATCCTTTACAAGGGTGTGATTATTTTATATTTTTATGGGATCATAGACATTGATGATGATAGACATTGATGGTGGTTCCAAAATTCAAACACATGCTTGTCACATCATAAACATTGATGGTGATTTTGGAATGATTTTCCTATACCTTTTGTTCATCGTTTGGTTGAACTATAGTACAACACATGGTCTCTTCTATTTAGTGCATCACTATGAGTTTTTGTAGTAGTTTCTTCAATATAATGTCCAAAAAAAATGTAAATATTATACATTGCATTTATGTGATAAATAAAATTCATGATTTGAAGGCAAATTTTAATGATGATTAACATGTGTCCAGTAATACTGTAGAAACTCCTTTATGTATATAACTCAGGATAATCCTTAAATAGCATGTGTCCTAGTCTCACATGAAATTATAAAAGAAAAAAATGAAAATAGAAATTATATAAAATATATAAATATAAAAATCGTAAAAAAAATAGATAACATAAAAACAAAAAGCAAAGAACATATTAAAATAAAAAATTAAACCTAAAAATAACAAAATAAGAAATTAAAAAAGAAATTATAAAAGGTAAATTGTAAAAAAAAAATGGTCACATGTCCATAAAAAGAGAACGACAAATAAATAAAATCTTTTAATAGGCATATGGCCATAAAAAGGAAGGAAGAAAGATAAATAATAAAAAATAAAAAAAAAGTTGAAAAGACAAAAAAATAAAATTGTAGATGTACAGTCAATATTTGTTGTATAGTCAATAAAATAATGTATGACTTATATGAAAATAAAAATTTATGACTTCTCTTTAGTGTTTAGGTCTATGAAAATAACAAATTTATGATTTATGTTTGAGGTCAATATTTGAAATTTTTTAGTTGCATAGTCAATAAAATTTAATTCTTTTGATTCCAATTTAATTAATTTACTATACTCAACATCAATATAATTTAGTTCATTCTAACATTATCTACTTTAGTATAGTCATATGGGTAAATTGAATTACTTTTTGTTGTTTAATTGAAAATATCAACTTTAGATAAATTTAACAACATTATAGCATAGACTTTAAAAAAGAAAAATTATAACAACACAATTATTTCATCAATTAGGGTGTATGCAATACATTTTAATAAAAGAATGTCATTTCTTTATTCATGAGCAAAATTTAGTTGATTTATTATTACTCGATATAAGATTACATGGACGAAAAAATACATTAGCCCCATAATGTTAGAAATGATAGCAACTTGCTTGTAATAATCATTATCATTTGGATCTCTGCACTGTGTTTGGCCATGAAGTTTGAACAGGCTGTTCAAATCAACACTACCCATGTTGGGATTGTGTTGAGACGAACTACCTGCTTAAATAGGCCCACTAGTCGCAGAGGAGAAAATTGGACCGCTACCCCATGGATTAGCATATTGACTGGGCATGCCAAATTGGAACAGTGGTTGCCCAAATAATGATGACTGATGTTGTAGAAACCTGATTGTTGTTGTGACACATAACTTTGTATAGAGGCATCTAGTGGCGCACTACTCTGATCTTGTGAGGGGTACATATGTTGAGTATAGTTAGCAAATAGTTGCTTTGGTGTTGTATAAAATGTCCCCTCAATTGGTTGATATGGTACTGCAAGAAGGTTAAGTTGGGTATGACCTACACGACATTTGCATCTTTCTAGACCAACTCCTTCAGTGCTACCAGCTCCTATCTCAAACATCTGTGGATGTTGAGGGTAATGTGTATATTGCTTCGAAGTTGCTTGATACGACGCCATAAATGCATATGTTTGCCCAAATTTTTGCAAACTATATCAAGGTTACCTTGTAGGTTTGCATTGAGCTACAATCCTGATTATCAACGAATGCATTGTGGAAGACTTGTTCAACGACATCAACTTGAAAAAAATACAACAATCAACACAACGACACATAAAATTATCTCTACATCTAATTGCCAAAAAAAAGATAAATTTATTTACACTCACCCCACAGGCTTTAATGTTTGTAGAATGGCCAATGAATAGACATGCATGCTTACGGTACCACAACAGGTATTGAAAGTTTTTCGAAAAATTTATATTTTTGGCTAAAGGAGTGATATACATGCTATTGTACGGATCATTTCATGCAGCAACCAAGGGGGCATGCGTAAGCATTCAGTTAGTGGTATTAGGAGAGATCATGTAGTCTGTTATCTTGGAGTGGGGGATATGGAATAGGTTGAACCGTCCAAAATTGTCCCATCACTCGATCTAGTTAATGGCACTCCATTATTTGATAACAAATCATCGGAACTATTAACCTCCATAACTCACTGGTCTGCAATAAGGTGCTGAGGAAGACTGTCTAAGAATGGTTGATAAGGGACCCATATAATCTAGTTCAACAAAATGTTTGCTATGTTAATATATACAAATATGCATTCAAATAACAAAATTATCAATCACTTACATAAGTTTTTTTCATCTTATCTAACATGTCCTGACATTTGACAATATCCCATTTTCCTACAACATAATTTATATAACAATCACCTTGCCACCCATCTAAGAGGAACATAAACAAGCATTACTGCGTAAAATATAATGAACAAACTTTATAATAAGGTATACAATGGCTACCTTGTTCCAAGCGGCGCTTTTTGCTTTGAGACGGTCTTTCCATGGGAGTTATGTATGGAAATTTTTTCCATGCCAATAGTTGAAGCAACACACAACCTCCTGCCATTTCTTTTTCTTTATAGTTTGTGGCCTTGCACAGTTCGCGATACACATTGCTAAGGAATTTTGTTCCCCAATTGTACATACCACATTTAACCAAATCACGTAGAAATGAGAGGAACTTAAGCAGAAGACAATTTCTTAAGTGATCAAGGAATAGTAATCCTCCTATCAACCTAAAAATGTACATTTATGCATTATTCTGCACAATGTCGGGAAAAAGGTTAGGGTTTTGGAGGTTGAAGTTTCCCTCCAACCGTTTGGTTTTCAAACTGGTCCCTTTGGTGTCATTAGGTCTAGTCGCCACCCTAAAATAGCCTCAACTTTAGCTTGCCAATCAACCCTCTTAGCCACCACAGACATATGTAACCCATCAATTTTCAGCCTTAGCAGAAGTGCCACATCTTGTAGATGATGGTGCACTTGCTAACTGACATGTGAAACGTGTGAGTCTCAGGTATCCAACACTCAACTAAGGTTGAGATCAACAAATGGACAAGTCAGAAAAACTTGAAGTTTGCCATATCTCCAAATCCACCAGTTACCAAGTGCAAGATAAGGTGAGAAGGATGCCTTATTGATCTTGTTTGGATTTTTTGTGTTTTCCTTATGTGTTAAACTTGATCGGCCTCACCATTCTAGATATTCTCAAAGACATGCACCACTTGCATGGTTAATAAGGAGGGCACTCAATGTCTTGGATGCATAACACGACATTCTATCATTTTATGCTCAGCCACACTGATAGATTAACAGTTTCAAGTAACGTATTCAATTCAATATGTCATATCACAATTATTAACCTAAAAAAGTAACATTAAAAAAATATTATAATATTTTTTTTTAAATAATCTCGGGCAAATCATCATTATGATTCTTGGTAATATGGTTTAAGAGTCATTTTAATTCTCTATTATTACTTATTTTAAATTTTAAAGAAAAGTAATAATTTTGAATGTAATTCTAAAAATTATTCAAAGGATACATTATTTTAAATACTACATCTAATAACATGTGATTATTGACCTTGTGGGTTAATTTCTTTTACGTCCAAAACAATTTTACCAAATATTATTGATAGTATAACAAAAAAGAAAAAATCTCTGCATAATTTCACCTATTAATACAATTTATTATTGATTTAATTCACATAATAATACCAAAGATTCTATCATAAATTTCACCGTACACATTTGTCAATAATTTATTACTATCAGTAAAAAAAACTTATTATTAAGACCTTAACAATGAATGACCCAAATTTTAAGTACCTGAAAATCCTAAATCCAAAATTATTAGTATTTTTTTCCACTGGACGCACAAATATTTTATTTTACTGGACGCCCTGTATCTTCCTGACACTACCACTCCCAATGTTATAATTTTGTTAAAAAAGTTTTTGTTTGACAAATAAGAATGTTTTTCCAATACAATATTGAAAATAGAGAATCCGCTTGTTTTTGTCATTGTCTATGTTTGCTTATTTGTGCTTAATTATGTTTAAAACATAATTTTTCTTGTTTTAAAATATTTTCTAATTATAACAGCATATTTGCCTACATACATTCATACATTAAAAAAAGATCATTTAATCAAGTCTCTTAACATTAAAGTCAGAATATATTAAATAATTGTTTTTTATATAATTTTTGTAATTATGTAAACAATTAATGTTTATAATTATAAGGTAATTACTATTTTCCATAAAAAAGATAATTAATATTTTCAAATTTAATAATAGTAATCATTCATTAATTTTTAATTTTAGTTTTTAACCATATCCAATTAAGGAATTTCATAAAAAAATTTAAGAGAACATTTTTGGAAAATATATTAATACTCATACGAAAAGTTGTTGAATACATTATTAAAGAATTTAATTTGAATATAATGTCAAAAATTAATTTTAATACTAGACGCACTGTATTATCTTATTATATAAAAAATGTGAAAAATTTACTAATTCTAAAGAAAATTAATCTTAATTAAAACCTATCTAATACTGACTTTTAGTAAAATTTATTAAACATTTTAGCTAATGAACTTGAATATCCAAAATTAAGGTTTGACATTATTTAAATTTTTAGATTTTATACTAATTTATGTTACTCTAAACATACATAAATAAATAAAAATACCCTAAATCCAAAATTAAGGTTTCACATTATTTAACTTCTTATATTTTATACTAATTTATGTTACTCTACCATGAATAAATAAATAAAAATTTAACAGTGTTAAATACATTAAAAAAATACAATAAACTCACATCCCTATATAAAGTAATCATAACATCAACTACAATAAAAATCATAACATGATAATCTATAAAATGATAACATTAATTACACTTGTAAACTAACATTAGTACCTCAAATAATAATAAATAATACATTAATCATATTGTACAAATTAACAATCATAATTTTACCCTAAACTAACATTATCAACAAATTTTTTTATTTTATAGTAATTAACATGCTTGCATTATTATTCAAACCAATTTAACATTAATAATATTTTTAAAATAACATTATAAAGTATTTCTATTTTATAGTAACAAAAATGCATACAAGATGCTGCCTCCTTCTAATGATATCTCAGTGTTGAGATATGAATCTTAGAGAGATCATTCGGTGCTGGATGAAGTAAAAGTTGCATATGATGAAGAGTGGGTAAAGAGTCAAATTCAGAGCTGTCCTGAGGTATGGCTTGGACAGTGAGAAGCCACTTATGTTGAAGAGGATGAGCAATGGAAGTGTGGGTGCTGTGATTTTGTTTTTGAGTGTCAAGGATACACTGATACTGAGAGCATAGAATCTCATGCAAGTGATTATTAGAAAGTATAAACAAATCTAAAGCCATATGTGGCAGAAATGTAGAGGGATAAGTCTAAAGAAGACTAGACATGCCTAGTCCTCGTTACCTTGGAGAAGTATTATTCATGTACAATAATAATATAATTAAAAGTCATGCAAATATTATTCTAGTAATTTTGAACAAGTTAAAATTAAATCTTATCTTTTGTTTCTGTTAGGAAAATAAAAACATAAAATGTATTTTGGATTTATGTGATTGGTCAATTTTTTTTAATCCATCATTAAATCAAGTGTAATCACTAGCAACTAACATTCATTTGAGCAAACTCATTAAATTTTATAACATGTTAATAAATCATAATTTAAAGAATTATACATTTACAAACTATATTATAATAAAAACAAGTTGAGAAAAGAGCATATTTTAACAAATGAAATTGCTGATATTAGGAGGGACTAGCCTTGCTATTAAGGTCTAGGGAAGACAATGTTATCCTAACCATATAGGCAAGGAGCTTAGGGTGAAACTCGTGTATTTATATAGTAATAGGTCTCCAAGAAGGGATCCATGTGGTCGCTACACCTACTCTACAATGCCAAAATTTGGATGTCAAGGAGTACCTTCGCATCCATATTGTCGCGTTATAACAGTTTGAGTCAGGTTGTGGTACAAAAGATATGTGTGACTCCTCTCTCCTTGTAGAACATGAGCCAGTCATCAATCCTAGAGTGGTGTGTTTTTATGGAACATTACATTATGAACCAATGGAGTATTGTTATTCATGTTTGGTTTGTTATTTTTAATTTTTTCAAAAAGGTTATTTTAAGTATTTTTTTCAAAAAAGTTTATTTTTATATCTTTATTTTTTATTAATTAATGTATGATCTCTTACTAATTCTCTTTCATCACATTATAAAATCTCTCTTCTTCATTTCTATCTCCTTCATTAATGTAATTATAGTAATTTATAATATAAATATGTAATTATAGAAACTATAATTTAAATATGTAATTTAAAACACTTATGTATTTTATTATAGAAATTATAATTTAAATATTAATTAGAGTAATTTTTTATTTAAATATATAACTACATAAATTTATAATTTAAATATATAATTATAATTTAAATATGTTATTATAAAAATTTATAATTTGAATATATAATTATAATAATTTATATTTAAATATATAATTAATTTATATTATTAAAATATATTATAATTATTTCAAATACCTCATTGTTAATCTAATGATTAATGATGCCCTTATTTATCATTTTACAATTTTTAGTTAATTGATTAGCTAGTTTTACCAAATACTTACAATTAGTTTTTGAACTTTTAACTAATTTTTCAACTTTCAACTAACTTATAACTTTCACTTAATTTTAACAAACATACCCCTGAGATATAGTGTATTGAGAGTCGACATAATGATAATTCAAAAATATAATAAATTACTACTCAAATGCTCTTGATTAACTTGAAAGAAGGAAAAAATTTCACTAGAACAGATTTTAGTATTTTACTCCTATAAGGATACAATTTAAAGAAAAAGGGTAAAAAATTTTAAGTAAAAAGGACAAAATAATAGTGTCAAATGAAAAAAAAAAGAAAAGATAGTTCAAGGGTAAAAGCTTTTCTTTTTTTCATTTGACACTCGTAATTTGCAAAAATTTCTTTTAAATATTTTTTATTTTTCGATACTTTATTAGAATATCTCTCATTTGTGTACCTAAAATTTTAAAAATCACAAAATTTCAATTTTTATGAATTTTTATATATTTTTTTTCCTTTTAAAAAAAATGGACTAACTCTTGAACTGGTTGGTTTTGGACGATTCCTAACATGGCCATTTTTTTGGAACAATGAATCAAACACTAGTTCACTAAATGCATTTTGATCCTGATTTTCACAACTTGAATGCATACTAATTAAACTCAATTTTTTTTTCTAATTTAAACAATTTTTCTCTCCCATTCAACGATTTTAAAATCTTTACTAAATAGATTCTTAATGAGTAACCCAACATTTTATCAACAGTAATCTTTTCAAAAATTTATTTTTAAATAAATATTTTAAATTTTTATTTTTATTTAATTACAGTAACATTTGTAATTATACATGCATTTTCTCTTTATTTTTTTTACCATTACTTTAGCCTCCTATATTAATGGTGTTAAGTAAAAGATTGTTTTTTAAAAGTATTTTATTATTTTTACAATTTTAGTTAAATTTGAAATTAAACTCAGTTTAAGTGACCCAAGACATTGTGTAATCCCCTTAGTTGTTACATTATTAATCTAGGGTTTACTCTTATTTGGAAATATTGTTGTCTAGCGCTTTCTTTATGTGAGCGTACTTCTCAAAATTTATAAACCCGTAGCCTTACATATGATATTTTTGTCTCATCTTTATTTCTTGACTTCTTGGTTGTCAAATATTTAGTATGAATGTTTATAAGAAAAAAGTATTTAGAGTAAATGTCTATTGGAAAATCTAAAAATCAACATAATTAACACACCATTATGAAACTTCTGCATTATGTTACCTTTAGTCATCATTGTCTCTCTCCATCACCTCTATCACACTATACATGTCTTTCTTCTTTATCTTTTGTATATACTCCTATCTATCTAGGTCAATCCTTATCTCACCAGAGTGAAGACAAGAAATGATTGAAGAAATGTGTGCATTTTGTTAAGTGTCTAAATTAGGAAGAATCACATTAACAATTAGACACTTAATAACTTAATTTTGTGACATTCTACCTTTAATTTTCTTCAAAGTATCAAATTGATGGAAAGGTAAGAATTTTTGGGTTCCTCAACAAAATGTACAACTTAGGATTCATTTTGTATACCTTTTTTTTTTTATGATGGACTTAAGGAACAGAAATGAAGCTCATAGGGACAAATCCACTCAGCCCATTTTGAGGCGCCTAACAGATTAAGGGTTGCAAGCACAAGTTCATGTCCACTTAAATCCGCTCAGTGGATTACACGTGTGCCCAGCAGATTAACTTTCTTTACCTTGAAGAACTCTCTAATTCGGATGAATGCAAATACTAACTTTGACTCATTGAGGAATCATGATGAGAAACTAGTACCTTAGGATTTAGTGTTGAGGGATCAAAGTAAATTATATCATAAATATTCAAGAGGGATGTTAGATTCGAAAGTACATTGAATTTGATTGTTTATCTCATAGTAAATTTCATATACTAGTGTTCTCATTTAATCCCAATTTACTCACATACACTTTGCTCATGATAAATTTAATCATATCACATTAGTAGAATTGATTAATATAAAAAATCCCAGTGGACAACACTCAATTTTATACAATGAAACTTGGTCCTCTTGTCAAGGAAAGTGAAAAAAAAAACCCTTCACCACACTTCAAAGCAGTAATACTTGGGATTTAGTTACTTTGTTGGAAAGACTATTATGTGTAATGATCAATAAGGGACTACAAAATTGAAACAGTATCTTTGTTAGTAATTCCAAACTAAGGACCTTGGCAAACTTTGATTCTTTTTTGGGCAATGAAGTAGCTTAATTCAAGGACGATAGGGTGTTATCTTAGAGAAAGTATGTGCTTGATAACTTGGAAGAAACTAACATTCTCAATGTTAAACCAGTTGACACTTTGATGAATCCAAGGTAAAATTGATACCTAATAAAGGGAGCCATATGCAGACCGAGAAGATATAAAAGACTGGTTGAGAACTAAATTATCTAATGGTCACTCAACTCGACATTACCTTTGTTGTTAGTGTGGTGAGCCAATTCTCAAATTCTCCTTGTTAAGACCATTGGAATGTTGTTATTCAAATTCTTAAATACAGTAAGAAATTCTCAGGCAAAGGTCTCATTTATGAGGATAAGGGATACATGTTGGATATTTAGATGATGATTGAGATTGTTCACCAAGTGATAGGAGATCCATATCTTGATATTTCGAATTGATTGGTGGGAACCTAATTTCTTGGAGTAAGTGAATCCTCTGCCTAAATCTAATGATACAACCATTAATTTTCTTGAAATATTTTATTACTCATGTATAATTTATGAAATAAAACTTCATCTTGTGTGTATTCAAAACACACAATTCAGCTCATCATACCTCTATTAAATAATAAGTATATTAAATTTACCAGTAAAGAAAGAGCATATCAATTTTATAACAAATTTAATCTTTAACTTTAGGATTATTATATAAACTGATTATAGTGTTAAGCATAAACTAAATTGGATAATAAATAATTTTATGTCTAGAAATTTATATTTTTACGCATATAAAAAATATATTTGATATAAATTTAATATTTTTTAACTTGTAGGAAGTGAATATATATATATATATATATATATATATATATATATATATATATTTTAACTTTAACTACCAATATTCTATATATTCCATCTTAGAACTCGTGATCCTGAAATGATAAAATAAAAATTAAATAAAATGCATAATTATAACTACAAAAAAAAAGTAAAGATGAAAAATTAAAACATTTTGAACAATTGCAAATGAATAAATAATAATAAGAAGTAAAAATCAGAAAAAGGAGAATTAAAAAGAAAGTTTTTTTTTTATTGTAAAAAGAAGTTAACTTTAGTTTTGAGATGGTAAAGAGTAGGAAAGTGAAAAATAAGTGGATAAAATAAACACTCTAAAGTATACAGAGTTTCTCTTTTTAAATTTGTCACTGTAAGTTAAAAAAAACACTGTGATTATCATTAAGTGATATTTATTTAAAATTTAAATTGTTCTAAATATTTTGATGACCCAATTATTATTATTATATATAACACAATTTCAAAACAAGCTACTCAAAATAATTTTTTTCCTAATTTGGTGGATTTTATATTATATTTATATATCTTTTCTAATTATTTAGTTTTTAATAAATTTTAATCCATATGTTTGATGAAACATGCCTTTTAAGTCTTAATACTGAATGATATTTGGAAAAAACATAAGCTTGTCAAAATTTAAAAATATTATATTATACTTAATAGAAAGGAAAAAAAAAAATTGACTCCATGGATAAAACCTGTTGAAAATACAATGTTGGGAGGGATTTGTAGGATTTCTTCAGTTAAATTCACACTCAACTTTAAGTGCATGAAGATTTGGTGTTGTCTATGTTTCCTCGAAAAATAACAAAATGGGAACAATACAATGGTAGGAGGGAGTCTCTAAAGAAATATAAAAGGGGAAAATGAAATTATTGGTTATGGTGATGGTGATTATACTCCTCCTAGTGGTGATACTATTGTTGGAAATGGAAATGTTGTGCAAGAGGTTGAAAACTTAGAAAAGTTGGATTTGAATGTGGATTTAGCAATCAATTTTTTTTTTTTTACAAATTTGTCATAAAAAACTTATGCTTTTTTTGTGAATATAAAAAACTTAGAGTTTAATTGGTATACACGGTCAGTGTAAAAAATTTTTACATTGACAGTCAATCATGACCTTTCATTCATGGTAAATTTAGTGACTTTACTAGTTACTACTTTAAAAATCTCATAAATGAAAAGTTTTGATTGACTGTCAGTGTAAAAATCTTTTACATTGACCGTGTATACTAATTAAACTCAAAAACTTATACAAATGTGTTAACCAAACGAGTTAATATTTACTTTAAACAAAAAAACATTTCTATAATTGTATTTGAACATAAATATATATAAAAACTTAATTATATTGTTGTTTCCAAATTTTTAAAATTTTGATATTGTGTATTTAATTTTTAATAGAAAAACACTTATATATTATTAATGTATAGTAAAAAACATTAAATTGAAATTCAATGATAACTTTTTATTTATAATAAGTTTGTTAACCCGATTAAACTTTAAAAATAATATAAATGAAGAGGGTTGTGATTAAACATGTGAGATTTTAGTTTTTTTTAGTAATGAAATCTTATTTTTTCATAATAGGTAAAAATGGTTTGAATTAAATAAAAAGAGAAATTGAATTTAATTTCGACTATGATTAATAAATTAATCGAAGAAGTAAATTGTGTTGCAGAAATTCAACAGAATTAGTTCGATGTGGAAAACTTAAGTTTTGATTAGAATTTATTTTGAAATTTAAGTTATAAGGAAATTTGAGATAGAAAATCAGAATAGTTAAGTATAGTTTAAGTTTTTTTTTCTTTTTCATTTTTTCTTTCATATATCTCCTTTCAGTCTCAATTTCTCTCCTTTTCATGTGGCACCCAAAGGTGTTGAAATTCAACGTCATGTCTCCATTCTTCCTGATTTTGAGACCTGATCATCATAGATAAGTCTATCCTAATTTATTAGATATTTTACCATTCATTGATAAGAGATTTTCCTGGAATCCTATTTCTTCTTATGTTCTTTCTTGGAATTGGGATTTTTTCAGGTTGTGAGTGATTTTTTGCTGGTGGATTCTTCTCTATCCTCAAAATTAGCATTTTCAGGGAGAAATAGGTAAGGAGAACTCTTTTAGTTGATTTTAGTTTATGGAGTTATGATTTCATAGTGAGAAGTTGATTAATTTTGATTAATGGAGCTATTGATTATGATTTGAACAATATGCAAAATTGTGTATTGTGTGTGAATGATAATTCGTGATTGCTTAAAGTGTATGATTTAGCTATTTAAGATAACGTGTATATTGATTGTATAATTGAGCTATTTGAGATATCATGTATATTTATTATATGATTGAACTATTTGAGATAACATGTATATTGATTGTACGAATATCTGAATGATGATTAACGATTTGTATTGGGGGTTGTTACTGGTGGTAACTGAGTCGTTAGCATCGAATTAGGGATATTTGTACAGCCTTTGTGATCCTAGTGTTTTGCATCAAAATGATATATTCAAATAACAATTGTGTGATCGTTGGGTTTAATGACTCCAGACACAAGTTGAGAATCAGTTGAATGTCCGTTGGATCAATTAGATGCCAGACACTAGTTGAAAAAAGGAAGTTTGATTGGCCACCTCAGTATTTGAACTCTATGCATGTTTTTTGAAAAAAAGTTGAGTCTTATGATCTTGTAAGATGCAAGCTTATGTTCAGGGAAATATAAGCGTGTATGACGTAGTTAATGGTTGAATTACATCAATGTTGAATGGTAGTTTTGATATGTTTCATGAATTTGATTTATTCTTTTTTAGCTTACCCTTGTTTGTATGTGTCTTGTGTTTGATTAAAATGATCATGCCTTGTACAGGAGTAGATGACAGTAATAAATCTCAAAAGTAGTAGAGACCAGACTAAGAAGATTGATGGTTCAACATGGACTAGAGAGTCCATTTTGTGTTGCATAGTTTGTCTATATAGGCTGAGTTAGCTTATGTAATGTGAACTTGTAGAGTTGTGTGTTTAAGTACAAGTTGTGAAATACTTAAATATGATATATGACCTGAGTATGTATGTATGCTGAAACTAATTAGGTTTTATATTGGTTGTATAAATAATTATAGTTGGACATATGTGAAATGGAAGTAGTTATGTATGATGGAATGTTTCAAATATTTGAGTGAATGAAGCATCTTTAAATTGATGAGATTATTTAGTCGAGGTTCTGCTATATGCAGGGTCTCATTGGGGGACGTGTTTCGCATAGCGAAATTTAGCCTCTGTTGCTAGATTTGTAGCTTTGCGCCAAGCAAGAGAGTCTTGTCCAACGCAAATTACTCTCTATCAAGTGTTCACTTATATTTGCGTTCAACGAAGTGTCTCATTGAGTGAAGTTCCTTCACTGGGACAATGTAGATCAAGGTTTTTGCTGGGCGACAGTAGTTGTTGGACAAGCTACCATGTATCTCGCTAGGTGATTACTTTGCTTGGCAGGCTAGTGTAATGTATGTCATGACTTAGTAGTTTAAAGTTTTGAATGTGTTGAGTTTTTTATGGTTCTGTTAATAATTGTGGAAAATGTTAGTATTTTTGGGATGTTATAAAAATGATAGTGTAAAACTCTTTTATACTGACAGTCTATAAGTGTTAAACTCAAATTTTAAATCATGACATCATGCTTTCAATTTTTTAAATTATTGAATTTATGACTTTGTGTATCACTGTTGTTAAATTGATGTTAACTAAGTGATAAATGTTACATGAAATGTGAGAAGAATCTAATGACATGAGATATCTTAATTATATTTTTTAAAAGGTGATTTGAATAAAGAAAAATATTTGTAATTAATTAAATTACTTGTAAATAATAGAATTAGAACTTTTTCACCTTATTAAATGATTATTAAGTGTCAGTTAACATTTGTTGTCAGAGTTTAATTGGTATATACTGTTAGTGCAAAAGATTTTTACACTGACATTTAATCGTGACTTTTCATTTATGTGACCATTTAAAGTAGTATTGATTAATGTCAACAGATTTACCATGAATGAAGGATTGTGATTTGAATATCGGTATAAAAATTTTTACACTGTCAGTATATACCAATTAATTTTTTTAAATGATAAAATTAGGACTTGTCAGTTAATTAAATTTCTCTTAAATAATAAAATTTATACTCAAAATAAATTAAATCGTGAGAGTAAATACTCCAACGTAAAACAAATAATTGCAAAAAAAGGCATTAATGAGTACGATCTCGATTTTTTTTAAATGCATAAAAAAATTAATTATTTATGTAAAGCATAAGATTATTTACATAAATATCCATTTTTTTAGGTATCTCTCTCCTGCCCTCCTCTTTTATATTTTTCCATCCTTTCTTTTTCTTAAGAAATTTTATATTTCTCTATTTTTTAATTTTTTATTTTGCTCCTTTGTTTTTTTAATTTTAAATTCTTAATTCTTAAAAAAAATTTAAAATTGTTAAGTTATAGAGAAATCAGAACCATTAATTTTTTATGTTTGGAAAATAAAAATTACTTATATTTTATTATAATATATTTAAGTAAGGTAATAAAGTATACAAACACAAGATGTGCATACATATATGTAAAGAAGGCTTGTCACATAAAAATACATATAGTTAATTAAATGACATGACATTTATTAAATGGTTGAGACAGAAAATTAGGCACAAAGTTGAGACTGAGGATTTCGATCACTAGAGCAGACACAAATACGAGACAAGTATATACAAATGTAATATGAGCAAGACACAAATGTTGAGAATGTTCATGATTATAAACATGACAAATCTTTGAATAAGATATAAACCCTATAAAGACTAGTTAGTTTATGAAGACTAACGAAAGACTACTTGTGTTGTTGTTAGCTTGAATATATCAGGGAAAAAATATTTAGGAATAAGCTTGAAAAAAAAACTTGACAAACACCACTTATATGATGTTGAAGATAGTGAAACCTTAACCGTGCTAAGGGATTGGACGTAACAACAATAAAATGTATTTAAACCTTATAGGTATCTGAAAATACCATTAAGCACAGTAGACAAATACCCATAGATGTCTTTAAACAAAAATATCCTTTTCATTTAATGGCCATCAATTATATCTATTTTTATATGTGCAACTTTTTACTATTGATATTATATTAATTATTTATTTTGAATTTGAAATCATAATAACTAAAAATTTATTTTTATTTTTATTAGTATTTATAAACATTGTAAATTCATTTAATAAAAATATATACTTAATTATTATTTTTTGTATTTAAAAAATTATATATGAAATTTATAAAATATTAACAAAATAAAAATAAAATTTTAGAATAGAATTATATTTTAAAATTTAAATTTAAATTTAAAAATTATAAATATGAAATTAAAAAACAAAACAAAACAAAGAGAGGTGAACTCCAAGTTCTGACCCCCCAATACAATCAAGATATTAATATTAATATTATACTTCAAGACATTGTAAATATAAAACATTAAATTGAATTAAAATTTATAAAAATATAATTTATTAATTACTTCAACAAATAATTTTACATAAAATAACTATAATTTAATATAATAGTTTTTAATTATTAGTTTAGTTATAACTTTTAACTATCAGTTCACAAAAAAAAAAAAAAAAGAGCAACTTTCAACTATTAATTATCTTTTTTCAAACTTTCAACTAATCTTATCTAAATAAGCACATGTACTCGTTGGCCGGTGCTTTATCAGATATTTTTCCAAAAAGTTGGTTCTTTTGTCCAGAATCAATGCCTAACAAGTTACAAGAGGATTCAGTTTTAGCACCCTTGGTAGATATGTTCTGATAATAAAATTAAAAATATGATTAAAAAAATATAAACTTATATATATACATGTACAAATTAAATATATATATATATATATATATTTGTATTTAAATTTAACTAAAAATAAAAAATAGTCTAGATTTTGAAATATTTTGTACATTACATAATAAATTTCTATCATAAACATTAAAAGAATATGCTAACTAGTTTCTTGAGGATAATAATTAAAGAATTGAAAGTAATGATTTTTTCTTTTTAGTTGGGGGATATACTCTGCCGACTTCCAATGCAATCTCAACGTAATCTTTAATGAAAACTTTATGTTTAACTATTGTTGCGATAAACATTTATTACGAATGTGAAAGTAAAAATATTGAAATCGAATTTTATATATATTAATTAATTTTTTTTAAAATTTTGACAAAAATTAAAAAGTTTAATTAGTGTATAAAAGAATTTTTAAAATTTTTACATTGTTATTCAATTATATATATTTATTTATATAATTTTTAAAATATTAATCATTAGAATTAATAAATTTATTATAAATTAGAAATTGTGATTAAATATTAATGTAATTTTTTATACTAACATTTAATATGTAATTAATAATTAAAAATTAAATGTAATTAATAATTCATATATGAAATAATCATAAATACGTAATTTTACTATATTAGAGCATAACAGATTAAATTTACGAGATAGAATAATTTTTTAATCAATAAGTATAATTATTTAGGTTTTGTAATGAATCCTTTGTTATTAAGCAAATCCAACAGCAATTAACAATAATTTAGCACCATTATATGTGCATATATATACAAATAATTTGCTAAGTGAACATGAATTAGTTTAGTTTTTTGAAAAAGAATTTTAAAAATAGTTGTTTTATGAGAGAAGAGAAAAATAAATTGTTTAGTAAAGTTGTTTAAAAATTATTTTAGAGTTTTAAAACTGAAAAAAATTGTCTATATTTATAAAAATATCATTAATAAAAATAAAAAAACAACATTTTTTTATGTTTTGTTTTAAAACAGAAATAAAAAATAAAATTATTTAGTGCTTGTTTAATAATAGTTTTATAAAATTATCTTTTTTAGTATTTTAGTATTTAAAAACTAAAAAATTTGTTTGATTAATATTTTTTTAAATAGTTTTAAAAAACATTTTTGATTTTTTAGTTTTTAAAAATTAAAAAAAAAATATAATTAGTAAATAAAATTATTTAGTGCTTGTTTAATAATAGTTTTATAAAATTATTTTTTTAGTATTTTAGTATTTAAAAATTAAAAAATTTGTTTGATTAATTTTTTTTAAATAGTTTTAAAAAATAGTTTTGATTTTTTAGTTTTTAAAAATTAAAAAAGAGAAATAATTATAATTAGTTTTTCTTCTCAATTTTGTATTCTTACTTTAAAAACTCAAAATACATACATAATATGTTATTATGTTTTTATTTTTCTTTAATAACATTTTATAAATATAAAAAATTATTTTATTTTAATATCTTCAAAATAATTTCGTATTAAACAATTTTTTTCTCTTTTTCTATAAAACAATTTTGAAAATTGTTTTTTATAAAATTAAAAAACAAAACAAATCAATCAAACTTTTACTGGTATCTTTTTTTGTTTTAAAAAATAAAAAATCTAACACTATTTTTTAAAATTATTTTAAAAAATACTAACAAAGTTAGTTTTTAGATAACCCAACCAAACAAATATTTAAATTAATTTCTAAAGTTATTCTTCTTTTCGAGATAAATGACAAAACCTAGTTAGACAATTTAAACTAAAAATTATTGAACATAGCACGACAAATATTTTATTAATTTAATTTAAAATTATTTATTTAAATTAAAAGAGAAAAGTAAAACATTGTGTTTGTGTATACTACAAAGATTCGTAGTGGGAACAAGTAAAGCTACCATTTATTAAGCATTGTCCGACGGAAAGAGAAGATGATGAATGCACAAAGAAAAACATTAACATACATTCCTTCTGACATATTTTTATTATTAATTAAAATATAAAATTTGATAAATTTTACATCTTGATTAATATTTTTTTCTTAATTTTATAAAATAGAATAAATTTCAAATAATAGTAAAAAGTGTTAAAAATATAGAAAGAAGTTGTATTGTAAGACATAATAAAATGTTAGACGTAGTGTGGTAGGAAATGGGCCCATCGAATCTCATGTGAAAAAGCATAGCGGGCCCACATTCCCTTTGGCAGTGGTCACGTGCCTGAACTCACTCTCACACGCAAAGCCGAAAGCCACGCCAAAATTTCCACCATTAGCAAAAGTGTTGCATTCAATGGCCTGGGACCCACACTTCAACTAATCTCATTCTTTTTCACCAAATCTTAAGCTAATTTCACAGTATGGTGAACCTAATCATACTGCACAATTATTTTCTTACTAAAATTTTCTTTGCTACCTTGCATTCATCATGTTTGGCTTAATTAGTATCCTAATCCTAAATATCCACATCATCATTCAACATTCAACACGCTATCCTAAACCTAATCATCATATATACCGGGCAATGTTTTATTATGTCCTTTTAATTTAATAATAAAATAATCTAAATATCTTTTTTCAATATTTTTTAAACAAATATAAAAAACATTAGGTTAAATTTAGTGGAAAGGTACATTTATGCTTGTCTGATCCTTAATTTAACACCGAACTGACGTCGACAATATAGTGCCTCTTTGTACTGTGAATCTCAATGGTATTATCAAAAGCAACACCTAAGTAGCTTTAAGGTTAAGTACGAATGATTTTTTTAAATCTATAAAAATAAAAATTAATTTTAATTTTAATATTTTATATAAATTTTTAAAAAACAAACATTGTTTTAATTTTTAAATTTAAAATATTATTTTTAAATCTTAAACATATTAAAAAAAATTTAGAAGCAAAAAATTGACGTTTAGTGATTGATATTTAGAGGTGGTAGTCAGTAATCAAGGCCATATGAAAGTTGGTAACCAACGATAAAAAAATGACAGCTAGTAATTGTTGGTTGGAGGTGGTGACGGATGACGTCGGTTGAAGGTGAGGACTGATAACCTATAATTGAAGGTGGTAATCGGTGACATCAATTGGAAGTGGTGATTGGTAATCACTGGTCAAAGGTGATAGTAATCATTATCAGTTGAAAGTAGCAACTGGTGAGTACCAATTAGAGGTGACAGTTGATGACCACTAGGAAGTGATGATTAGTCATGAGTTGACGTCAAATAATTAATGTAATAACATAACTTGAAACTTAGTGATGAACTTGAATCAAATCAATTTTTTTTTTTGAAATTTGATTTTAATTGTTTTAAAAATAATTAAAAAAACCAAATCACATTCATTTTTATCAAATAGGTTTCAAAACAAAAAATCAAATACTAAAAACTACCCAAAATAAACCTAAGAGTTAGGCATAAAAATGTAATTGATGGAAGAAAAATTGTTGTTTTTGGTTGTGTTTGGAAACTTCTTTTTATACCAAATAAATACATATTTACCAAAATAATCTACCCCACATTATGAAACATGTTACAAAAAAATTTGGAACAACAATAATGCATGCATGGCCTAATAATGATTAGCCAAATTGTATCGAACCATAAATATTACCTAGTCCAGAGATTATAAGGACAAAAAAAATGGTCTAAAATTATCACATATACATACCAAGATGCATATTGTAGAACCTAAGAGATATTCCATATGTAGGAATGTAGGGTATTCTAAAAGAAAATGTTCTTTCCGTTCAAGAACTTCCTGCTAGTAGTCATAAACTCCATGTATTACTCTTTACATTATGTAACTTGTACTGCATGATTATGTTCATTTTCATAATCTTTTATATCTTCAAAACTTACATCTAACAAACAAAATTAATATTTTACAATTTTAAATATAACATTTACTATATATAAAAATGAGGTACTTAAAAATTATACCAACATAATTTTAAAAATAATTTAAAAAGTTAGATTTAAAAAATTTAATTTAAAAATTAGAAACTAAAAAAAATACAAAACTTTTAAAAAAATAAAATAACGGAAAAGATATATAACGTAAAAATAATGCACATAAAAACACAAAATAAAACACAAATTAATTTTAAAAATTCAATTTTAAAAATATGATTTAAAAAATATATGTACATAAAAAGTAAATAAAAAAATTTTGACAATTAAAAAAAACAAATCTAAAAAAATCATATAAAAAAATAACACGTTGAAAAATTGATTTCTTTTCGACTTATTTCTCAACGTAAATAGTAAAATGAGTTATTTAAATAAATAACATGAAGATGGGTTATTTTGATAAATAATTTATTTATTTAATATATAAAAAAATTTCGTATTTGAATGGTAGAGTGACAACTATATTGTGCCTCAACAAAGAAAGTAGTAAATAATGTGATATTAATAGTTTGATTCATTTCATTTTGTTTTTTAGTTTTTATTATAAAATAGTTTTCAAAAACTATTTTCTGAAAAATAAAAAAAAAACTTATTTGATAAATGTCATTTGAAAACTGTTTTAAAAATATAAAAATGAAAAAAACTAGTTTATATTACAAAAATGTCATCAATGAAAAGAAAAAAAAATATTCTGGTTATATTTTGAATTTTTAAAATAAAAAAAATTAAAAAACAAAACTACTTATGATGATTATTGTTTTCGAAAATCATTTTTAAAAAATAGTAATTAAATAAATTTTTTAATTTTTAAATACTAAAATCCTGAAAATAGTTTTATAAAACTGTCACCAAACAAGTACCAAGTGAGCTATATATATTTTACTTTTTCACTCCAAATGAACGTGAAAAAAATAATGTAAATAAAATAAACTATTTTAAAATTATCTTTATTTATAAAAAAAGTTATTTTGTAATATAATAATTTTAATTAATAAATTTTGATTTTGTTTACACCAGTTTGTCACATTGCAAACGAATAAATCATCAAGGAGCGTGACTTTTCTTTCTAAAAAAAAAAAAAGAAAAAAAAAGAGCAGCTAGGGTTAATTATTTGCACTTGAATACTTAATGACTAATGAGTTGTAATTTGCAAATAACACGGCTTTTATTTAATGACTAATGACTAATGACTAATGAGTAATGAGTAGGAAACGGACAAAAGAAGAAGAAAAAGAAAAGTGAGTGGGCTGAACTGAAGCAATCAGCGTTTAGTGTGTGTCGGTTTTGGAAAGACGATGAAATGCTTTTACGAGTGGAAACTGGCAAAAGAGAGGCTTTGCGCCATAGCTCAATAATCCTCTCCCATTCCCTCCGTCTAATCTTATATCACCCTTTTAATATAATACTCATTTTAAGATATTGTATCAATTTTATAATAAAACTTTTTACATATTTTTATTAGAATAAATAATATTGCTTATGCATTACATATTTTCACTAAAGTCTAAAGACAACTTTCTTTTTTTGGATCACTATTAACCACAATTATTAAATAATAGATGTAAAATTGAGATCTTATTTTTATATGACATTGTTAATTAAAATTTGATAAAAAAAAGTTCACAATCTCAGTTAATTAAAATATTTTAAATATTATTAACTATCATAAAAATAATTTAAATTTATTTATAATTAAGTCTACCAAATCTTTTTTAAGCTTATTGATTTAGGATCGAATACATATATTAAGAGTGTAATTTTTTATATTATGGTTTAATTATTAATTGTTATATACAGTAAGTTTGTTAAGTTTTATAAAAAAATTTCTATTTGATTGAAATTAATTAACATGTTTATATCTATTCTTAGGAAAAGTTAGTAGTATATTTTTTGAAAAATAATTAATAATTTTTCCGTAGAATAAAAACAAAAAACAATTATTATAAAAGCAGTATGATAGTGAACGGAGTAATAACGTGAAAATTTTATTAGTCGGAAGTGAGGAGTTAGGAGAAAGTGATTTTAAGTAAAGTATTAAAAACCAAACTAAACTAAATTGAAAAATAAAAATTAAATAGAAAAAATTGAAAATTGCAACAAATTGTTATAATTTAGAGTGGTTTAACTTTTGTAATTTTCAAACTACTGATTTGATTTGGTTAAACACATCAAATTAAACCAAACTATTTATCTTATTTATTTTAAAAAATTAAAAAAAAACATATATAATTACTCATTATTTTCTAAGTTTATAAGATTTTAACTTAATTTTTAATTAATAATTTTAATTAATATATATTAATTGATGAATAAGTATTTTAACAAAATTATTTTATTTAATTTCATTGGATACAATTTAACAACAAATACTAAAATATAATTTTTAAATAAATTAATTATTTATACTTTAATAATTTTTATTTTTATATAATTTTAAAAATAATTTTTTAATATATTTTTTAATATTTAATAATAGAATGATTTAATTTAATTCAAATTTTATAATTAGTCTAAACTAAATTCAACTACACTTCAGTTTTCTTTTTTTAAAATATAATTTTAAACTCAAAATCATAACCAAACCACTGATTTTAAGGAGATTATACGGAATTGAGCGTGGTTTATGGTAATTAACTAAAATAAAATGGTTAAAAGCGGACCCGCGTATTTGGTTACCTTCACGTCAGTCAATAATATTGGAGAGTGATGAGTGTGTTTGTGTACAGAGCACACCACCCCATGTGACTCTCTGCCCCTATCATCCTTCCATTCCATTCCTCTGTGTTAGTGAGTGTTATGTCTCTTCCAATAAATCTATCTTTAAAGTTCTAAGCAAAGCAAGCACAGTTCTTTTATCACACTCACGTTCTCTAATGTAAGCTCAAACAGGGGCTCCTGACTTACTTCCCAATCAATGCTTTTTTGGTTGGTTCCACTCTGAATCCAAAATGCCTCTGCTTGCCTCATATGCCTTCTTTCCACTGCCACTTCTCAACTGATTTCTTTCCAATCCACAACAATGAATCCCAATGGCTTTTGCTTTTTCCTCTTCTTTTTCACCCTATCACTGTTTCTCAGCTCCGTTTCACCTTTTTCTCCCACTGCCTCAATTCGCCACCCCGTTAAGTTTATCATAGGTTCGTCTTTCTCGTTCCTTGATTTCGTCATGGGTTGTCGTGCAAATATTAGAAATTGGAAGGAAAGATCATGGCTTTTGCTTCTTTTCATCTTGTTGGGATTTTCCCAATTTCTGTTTGTGAGGATTGGAAAAATGGGATGCCTTGTGTTAGCATATTGGCTTGTGGGGTTTCGTCTGTTTTGCTTAGCTTTCAAGTGTGGTTTGGTTGATTAGTATTTTTATTTTTTCTATGTTTCCACTTTTCAGGAGAGGGAGAAGAGAATTTGGGTACATGGAAGAGTGAATTCACACAAGTGGCTCCAGCACCAGGGCCTAAAGGCCAGGATGTTCTTATTTTAGCGGCAAACAGGACCAACAGGCCTGACATTCTGCGAGGATTTCGACGCTATCGAGGTGGTTGGGATGTTGCAGATCGGCATTATTGGGCTGTAAGTGCAGCTGTCTTTTCCTTGACCATCATGTTTTCAAATGGATGGATAGTTTATTATATATATTTGGTGTATTTGATTGAAATGGGGAATGCGACTGTTCTACATGTTATGATCGATTGCCCACTCATATCTCTATCTATACTGAATGTCAATTGAAAATTGAAAGTGAATTTTGATCGTGTTTGATTCTTGTAACTATGACAAGTTGACAACTTTTGAAACTCAAATGGTGGGATGAATAAGTGATATTTTCTTTTATCGGTCTTAGGGGAGCATATTTTTTACAAAGCATATTTGGACTAATGAACACGACTTGGGACCCTATAAATTATTTAAGTTGATTATCCAAATACACACGCTTACTATATAAGCCTGTAGCTTTTTGCACATTAAAGTCATGATGATTGTCCTTGGCTACTGGTGTGCTTTGATTTTCATTTCATTTCCATGCTTTCTGTCCTTTTTTAAATCATGTTTCGATGAAGATTTGATTCTATTGTCCAGTTATTCTGTTTGCTCTACCTTTAGAAGAAGATTCTTCTCTTCTCACGTCAATTAACCATTGTATCTACAGTCAGTTGGATTCACCGGGGCAGCTGGATTTATTCTTGCTGTCCTGTGGTTTATCTCATTTGGCTTGGCGCTTGTCATACATCTAAGCTGTGGATGGGGAATTAACATCAAGGACAAAGGATCAAACCGTTCGCAAAAGATTTGTCTTATACTACTTATATCATTCACTTTTGCTGCAGCGTAAGGCTCTATTTTGATGTTCCCCTTGTTAATTTCTTCGTGGGATGCCGAATTTCCTTGTAATTCCCCTTATTCTTCCCCCAGTTATCACATATATGGAAAAATTGTTTTTTAATCAGCTTTTTCATTATTGATTATCTGATATTCTTCTGTATTTGTTATTCAAAATCATTTGTGATGGATGTTTTATTATAATTCAGTGAAAAAATACCAATGAGGATGACAGTTTGGTAATAATGTCATTCAATTGCTGTGAAATTTCGAGAATGGGTTTTTGCACAATACATGTGAATTTTGCTGTATACTGCTGGCTCTAAGTTTTATTCATCACAAATTCAATCGTGGTTACTAACTTGAGCTACTCTCTTATCATACAGGACTGGGTGTATCCTCCTATCTGTTGGGCAGGATAAATTCCATGACCAAGCCTTGGATACTCTTCATTATTTTGTCAATCAGTCAGATTATACAGTGCAAATTCTAAGAAATGTAACAGAGTATCTCTCCCTTGCAAAAACTATCAATGTCACTCAGATTCTTCTTCCATCTGATGTCATGGACAGTATTGACAAGCTGAACGTGGATCTAAATACTGCAGCAGACACACTTTCTGAGAAGACAAATGAAAATTCAGTTAAAATTCGAAGAGTATTCAATGACGTGTAAGAAATCATAAAACTGAAAGCTCTTCATTCTAGAATTTGATTGTTTATCTATGTAGGATGTTATAAATCATGTACATTTTGTAGGCGTCTAGCTTTGTATGTTGTGGCGGCTGTGATGCTGCTTCTGGCTCTTGTTGGACTGGGTATGTGTTGATCATAGAATCTTGAAAAAATTGAGCTAATTTTATATATATGTTCCCAAAGTCTTCGTTATAACTGATTCTTATTTTTTCAGTCTTGTCTGTCCTTGGATATCAACATGCAATCCTCATGTAAGTTATGTTTGTTTATGGGTCCACTGATATTACTTTGTTTATCATGCCCAATATATGTGCGAAAGGTCCTTGTTATGTTCTTCTATCTGATTTTTCAAAATGTTTTGCAGATTTGTTATCACTGGATGGTTACTGGTTGCAACCACATTTGTTCTTTGTGGAGTGTTCATGATCCTTAATAAGTAAGTCACTATATCTCAATATATTTCTGTTTTAACCTATTATCGGGAATCCGTGGGAACTATTCACTCTCTTGGCTCCCTTTGGACATTCATCATTTGATCTCCTCTCCCTGCACCTTCAATTCAAAGTTGTACCTTAATCTGTAACAGAACCTGCCCGAGCTTTGATAATATCAGAACAAAATCCAATTATCTTTATATTATGGGAATTTCTGTCTATTCAAAAGCTAACATTAACATGCAAACCTGACAAAAGTTATTTCTATTACAGTGCAATTTCTGATACCTGCATGGCTATGGGAGAATGGGTAGCAAATCCACACACCGAATCCGCTCTTAGTAATGTCCTTCCGTGTGTTGATCAGAGAACCACAAACAAAACACTTTTTCAAAGTAAACAAGTGGTCAACAATATTGCAAATGTTGTCAATCAGTTCATCTATAGTGCTGCAAATGTTAATGTAACACAAGGTAGTCCTGCTTACTACAATCAGTCTGGGCCTAGCATGCCGCCTTTATGCTACCCTTTTGACTCTCAGTTTCAAGAGCGTCAATGTACAGATCAAGAAGTTTCTTCTGCCAATGCTTCAATGGTAATTTTCTCTATCACTTGGTTATTGAGCTTTGCCACTTGTTGGCTTTTGGTAGCTTTCTTTCCCCTGTCCTCCAATAAAAATTCAAGTGTGTTTGTGCTAAGAAATATTAGTTCTTTTAAGCTTTGAATTCTCAGTAGAATGCTGCTGGAAACTTGAATTTATTCTGAAAATTTTTCTGTAATGACTTTTAATGTGTTGATTTGTGAAAATATGACCTTCCATCAGTCTTAGAAATGGATTTAATATTATTTGTATCGAACCAGCCAAACTTGATTTCTGGAATCAACTCTGGGTTTCTATCTGTAACCATTTTGTTTATGCATTCCGAGTTGGGAACAACTTGTTCTTAATTTAGGCATATTAATTAAGTATTTTGCTTATAAAAAAACAGCCAAATTGCCATACTTGATAAAGCCTAGAGGCTAGGCTCTAAATGTTTTATCTGTTTTTGGTGTTGGACATGAACTTCTGGCTTGAAACCCTAACTTGGTGCATAACACCGGTTGACTTGTATTACACCGAATGGCTATGCCCTATAACTGAACACATTTTGGATAACTAGTAAGCAGTAACTATTTCAATTTATTGGCCATAGGGGAATCGGATAAAAGAAGTATCTCAGTTTCGCTTTAGAGTTGTTCTAATTCTAAATACTTTGTATCATGTTCCAGTGTCTATTTCTGCTAACAAAATACACAGAATCTCATTTAAGTCCATTGCCTAAACTTTCAGGTTTGGAAGAACTATGAATGTGAGGTATCTGAATATGGTATTTGCAACACAGTTGGCAGGGTGACCCCTGAGATTTACGTGCAGTTAGTAGCTGCAGTGAATGAAAGTTATGCATTAGAACATTACACTCCACCTTTACTGAGCCTTCAGAACTGCAATTTTGTCAGAGATGCATTCACAAGAATCACTTTGAGCTACTGTCCTCCTTTGAACCATTACCTTAAGATTATCAATGTAGGACTTGGGCTCGTTTCAGTGGGTGTTCTGCTGTGCCTTGTTCTCTGGATACTCTATGCAAACCGCCCCCGAAGGAGGGAAGTGTTTGAGAAGTCATCCTTACAAGAAACAGGCACAAATTTACCGTTGTCGAATGTAGATAGTGAAGTATAGATTTTACAAATAAAAAATCAGTTGATCAAGTAGATTAAATTGTTTACAATTCCCAACTATATTACGGGAAGAAGCAAAGGTGCAGCGAAGCCGCATCTTTACTCCGAAGAGGATAGCCAAAGCTAGTGTACTACACAACCTTTTGTCTATATATAAAGAAAGAACAATTTGATTTATTTTTAGCTTTTTATATTCATGGCCTGCTTATCGCTTTGACAACCACATTTGTAACTTGAGCCATTTTAAACAAATGTTGAAAATTAGGAAAACGAAATCCGAGTGTGTAGAAGAAGAAGCAGTATAATGGAGAGAAACAATTTACAGAGTCTCAAAATTCAGAAGGATCAAACAGGATTTCCTGGTCCTCATGGACGTGGGGCTGGTTGACCTGTGGAGAGAGAACATCACTAACACCGTGAACAACAACCCTATCGTTGAAAAACACATCGGGAAAGAAAACCGGAACTCCGTTCAGAATCAAAACGCCGTCAGATCTGGTGATGTTGATGGCGAAACCCTCCAAGAAGGTTGGCAGCTCCGTTCCGTCGCCCAAATCCACGAGATCGTTCCACAGGATCCGGCACGGAACGATGTGGCGCCGAAAGAACGAAGGATAGTCGCCGAGATCGCCGATGCGGTTCATCAGCATGTCGTCCGCCGGAGCGAACACTGTGATGCCGCTCTGCTCCGCGACGCCGGAGAGCTGCATTCCGAGAAACGAAGCCATGGCGGAGTATCCCCCGGTTTTTAGGGTTTGGATGGCTTGGTCGAAGGAATCGGTGTGGTTCTTCGCGGAACAGGAGGAATCGGAATTAGGAGTTGGAGTGTTGAACTGAAAGGTAGGGTCGAAGAATTTATCGAGTCCGTAGACTAAGAGAAAACCGTCGTCGTAGATGGGGGAGTCTGTGAGCTTGACATTGTTGACGGAGACGAGGGAGTTGTCGGAGGAGGTGACGGTGAGAGACTGGCCGGGGAAAAGGGTGGGAATCCGGGAGCCGGGGGTGAGTTGGCGGAGGGTGGCGGGAGGGAGCGGGAGAGGGGCGAGGTGGAAGCGGAGGAGATCGAGGGAGGGCTGGCCGGATTTCTTGAAGGCGGAATCGGAGGGGGCGAAGACGGTGGCGGAATGGGACTGCTGGAGAAGGGTTTGGGCAACAATTTCGAGGGTGAGGGCCATGGAAACAAAGCCGGAATCTGAGAGCACATCGGCGGCGTCGAAAATGGCTTCGCGGGGAAGAGCGTGGCAGAGAGAAAACAAGAGGAGCGTGAGAAGAAGGAGTGCCACCGCCATTGATGATTTCCCAACTTAAACGTGGCCTTCTGTTATTGGTCCAAGTAGTAGTTACATACACCTTTCAAAACCCCCAAACCCCCGCCTTTTCCACTTAACTACTTCTACTTGCATAAACCCTTAAATAACTTTTTCTTCCCATCCATCTTGCTTCTTTTTTCGACTTCATTCTTTTTTTTTTCATTTTCATTCATCACCCATGTTAAAGTTATGTGCCTGTTAACATTTTTAACACTGGTTTCTGACCAGTTTAAAATATTCAAATTACAATTTTTCACAGATAAAAAACCAATTAATTAAAGTAAAATGAAAACAATATTTAAATAAGTTTTTCGTTTTCAAAACTGTTAGAACTTTTTTTCAAAATTTACCAGACACACTTAATAGATAATTTCTAACACTAAAAATCCAAAAATGAATAATGCATTTACAATTTTTGTGACATTTTGTTTTGCTTTAATTAATTCTATTGGTTATTTTATCAACAAATATTAGTTATTAGTGTGTTAGTTTTTGTTTCGGTACATACTTAAAGTTTCACATCACCTAGGAATTGAGACAAAAGATCGTTTATAAACATGTTTTTCCCTTAACTTCTTGAGGTGCCTTTTAAAGATAAAATTATGCTAGAGCCACAACTTCTAAAGCAAACAATACCTTGAGTGTGGTGACTCTAACGATGTCTTGTGACTGGCATAGGAACATTGACACTGTTTGTGTGAAGCATGCCATGCTCTCATGCCCCTTAGCCACAATCAAATGGCTTACTCTAGTACATACCTAAAATCTCACATTGCTTAGAAATTCATCGCTTAGAAATTGAGGTCCATGGCCGTTTCCAAACACCCAACTCCCTTAACCCTCCAAGACACCTTTTAAGGACAAAATCGTGACAGAGTCACAACCTCCAAAGCGGACAATACCATGGGTACGATAACCCTAATGATGTCCCGGGACTAGTGATAGGAACAATTTTGTTGAATTAAAAAACATGACCTCTCCCTCTCTTTTCTTCCTACATATATAACTTTGTCATTAGACCGACCTTATAATCCCTTGAATCTACAATTTTAATCATTAAAATTTATAATTTAAACCATTAATGACAATTTTCAAAATCATCAAAAATTGTTTTTCAAAATTTTAATGTTCATGTCATCATTCTAGGACCTGCTCTCTTAATTTAGAAACCCAAATAAAAAATACTTTAGGATCTAGTTCAAATTATCTTATAATTTAGAAGTCAACTTCAATCAGATTAATTTTACCTAAATTTTATTTTTTTAGTTTTAATTATAGATATTTATTTTTAATATAAAAGTTTTTAGACCATGAGACAAGTTGGTTGGATTTAAGGCGGATGCAAGGAAGAGAGATATGAAACAAGTTGGTGCATAGTGAGTGATTTTAATTCTCATAACAAGAACGTAAGGGAGTTGATAGCAATAGTAGAGACACAGATTTGTTCATTCAATAGCTTTATTGAAGAACATGGTTTGATTGATCTTCCTATAAAGGGTCAAAAGTTCACTTTGGTATAGAAGCGATGGTAAAACCATAAGCATACTAGATAGATTTTTAATTTTGGAGTAGTTCTTGATGTTTTGGGATAAAGTGGAGCAATGAGGTTTGAACTGAAGTGTTTATGATCATTATCTAGTCTTTTTGTCAGATAGGGAGGTGAATTAGGGGCCCAAGCTGTTTAGAATGTTAAATTGTTGATTCGAGGACAATCGCTTTAGACCATTCGTAGAGTATGAATGAGGGGAAATGAATGTGGAGGAGGGACAACTTTTGTACTAAAACAAAATTTGAAGTTGATTAAAGAAAAAAAATGAAGGAATAGAATAAGGAAGTCTTTGGGGACATTGATAAGAATTTGCAGGAGGTGAGAGATATACTGCATGGGCAAGATTTGAAGGAGGAGGAAGGGGGACTAGAGAAGGCAGACACTAAGACACGATTGGAGAGGAATATAACATATAGAAAACGGATTCGACGAAAGTGCTCCTTGTTACACAAAACATCCAGGTTATAGTGGTTAAAATACGGGGATACTAACATAAAGTTTTTCATAGATCTTTATTGAAGAGTAGAAAGATTAATGAGATTCTTAGTTTGCACTTTGAAGGACAAAAGGTGTCAAAGGTGGTGCCCTAAAATTAAAGATACAAGAACATTTCAGACAACATTTCCAGAGTAGGTGGTGCAATCGCCCAAATATTGACACAATTAGTTTGAATAAGTTAAATGGTGGGGATAGGGAGGAGCTCGAAAAACTTTTTACTGAATAGGAGGTAAGGTAAGTTGTATAGGATTGTGAAGTCAACAAAAGCCCAAGTCCTGATGGTCTAAACTTCCTATTTTTTAAGGAATTCTGGGAGATGGTTAAGGGAGACTTTCTGGCGTTCTTTCAAGAATTTTATTCCAATGGCAAGCTACCAAAGGGTTCTAATAGCTCTTTTATAGACCTAATTCCCAAAAGCTCAAATCCACACAATATTGGTTATTATAGACCAATATATCTTTGATTAGGTGTACAAGGTACTAGCAAAGGTTTTGACAAAAAGATTGAGCAAAGTCATAAAATTGCCAATTTTGGAAAATCATACAACTTTTGTGGCAGGTAGGAAAATTTTGGATGGTGTCCTAATTGCTAATGAATTGACAATGGATGCAAGGAGAAGTTGTAAAGACTTGTTGTGTTTCAAGGTGGACTTTGAAAAGACTTATGACTCTATTAGTTGGTAATTCCTATGGTATCTTTTGGATTGAATGGGGTTTAGCACGAAATGGATTATGTGGTTAAAGGAATGTGTGAGTTCGACAAGGGTCTTAGTATTTATTAATGATAGTCCTACTGAAGAATTCGGAGTAGGGAGGGGACTTTGTCAAGGAGACCCTTTATCTCTTTTTGTTTTTGTTATCGTTATTGAAGGATTGAGTCAACTGATAAAAAAGGCAGTAGAGTTGGGGAGTTGGGAGGGATATTCTATTGGGAGAGAAAGAGTAATTATCTCTCTTTGGAATTTGCAAATGATACACTGTTGTTTACACGGGGAATTGGCGATCCATGGAGACAATTAAAGCAATTTTGCAGTTGTTTGAGCTAATATCAGAGCTAAAAGGGAACTTTCATAAAAATAACCTATTTAGGGTAAACGTGTTGGATGAATGGTTGAGAATGACATCTCTTTTCTTGAACTGCAAGGTGGGAGCACTGCCTTGTAAATATTTAGGATTACCCATAGTTGTTGATCCCTCACCAATGATGGAGAGGGTGAAAAGGGGATTGGTTTCTTACGACAATAAGCATGTTTCATTAGTTGGATGAGTTGTGATCTTAAAAGCTGTCTTATCCGCTCTACAAATCTATTTTCTCTCTTTCTTTAAGGTTCCAAAAGGTATCATTTCTGTTTTACACTCTCAGTTTAATAAATATTTGTGGGGTAGTAAGGAAAATAGTAGGAAGGTTCATTGGGTGACGTGGGAAAATGTGTGTAAGTCTAAAGAGGAGGGGGTCTAGGGTTGCGAGACATAGGGAATTTCAATTTGGCACTATTAGGAAAATGAAAATGGAGGCTGAGGGTGGAACATGAAAGTTTGTGGGTCAGAATGTTATAATCTAAATATAAATAAGAGGACATGAGTTGGGTGGAGAGTGGTTATCAGTGTTCTACTTGGTGGAAGAACTTATAATCAGTAGAGGTAGGTGGTGAAGGCAAGTATGATTGGTGGTAAACCAATGTTCATTGTAGCCTGGGGAATGAAGGGAGATAATTTTTTGGGAAGATATTTGGGTGGGTTAGTGTAGTTTATGAGACACGTACCCCTATTTACATGGGCTTGCACTAGATAAACATGCCACAATTGTAGAGAAAAAGGTAAGGGAAAGGGGATAGAGAGGGTCTTAGAGGAGTAATTTGTCCTCATGGGAAAATGAGTTGGTTACAGAGTTAGTTAGGTAGATGGAAAAGAAGTTGTTATCCAATGGTGTCCCTGATCGATGGGTTTGGACCAAGGATGTGTCGGGCATATATTATGATCTTTAGCTTACATGTTTTATCTTTGGATTCGAACAACGAAGTTGACAACATTGGTAAGCTCCTCTAGGTGAAAGGAGTACTTCCTAAAATACAATGCTTGGCTTGGAGACTAGGAGCGGACAAGTTGTCGACACAATCAAACTTGTTGAAGTGCAACATATTAGCAATAAAGCAAAACTTATGTTGGTCATGTGGAGTTCTCAGGGAATCAAGAGCGCACTTATTTCTTTTATGTGAAATTGCATATCAAGGTTGGCAAGAATTATGCGGATGATGGGGATTTCAAACGGTGTTTCTTGGAGAAGTTAGCGATCATTACCACTATTTGATAGGGGTGGTACCAAGACCTACACATCTAAGTAAAGCTTGGTCCTTTTGCTAGGATCTGGCAGATTTGGAAGATGAGGAATAATTTGATTTTCAAGGATGCAACTACAAGCACTCAAGACATAGTGCAGACATCTCAGCTAAACTCATGGGAATGGTGTCATACAGCAAAAATTACATCCCTCTTATGTAGAATGGATAATGAATCCAATTTTTTGTATGGGTAAGGGCTAATTATGAGATTGTTTGTATGCATTTCTTTTGTCTGTAAGATGTTTTTTTTTTACTTTTATGTTGTGTAAACTTTTCAGGAAGACATCTCTTCTGCTTTCTATTAATTAATACTATCTATTGGCTTATAAAAAAAATATAAAAGTTGTTAAAATTTCAACAATAAAAAATAATATCTTCTATGATTTTGAACTTTAAGAGCATCTTTAATGGTGTTTCTTTGCGATTTTTTCAACCCAAGTAACAATTGCTTATCATTGAAGCAAATCTACGTGGCATAACAATCAGTTACTTGAAATTGAGATTGGGTTGCTTGATGAAATAACATTGCTTCATATTAAAATAATATATTATTCTTAAAACTCCATGCACAAACGAATAACACAGAAATGGATGGGAAGGAAAGAACAATTAAATGGTGAATTTCTTACTATTGGAGTGAATTTGTGTTTGAGATGCTTAATGTTGATGTGACACTTGGAAGCTACCTAACACAATTTTCAATACATGAAGCAACCTTAATAGGTTGCTTCCATTGTTGCTACATAAATGTGTTTCGATAGGAAATTTCAAGAGGGTAATTTATTTCATTTAGGAATTTCAAATTCTTTGTTATGAAATATCTTGTTTAGATGAGAAATTTTAAAAAAAATTGAAATTTTAAGCCTTTTGATTAGTTAAAATTTTAGAATTTCAAATTCATTCAAAAAATAAGAATTTGAAATTTTTCAAACCTACTTTTCCTTTACTAAAATTAGTTGAGGTTATTTTTTTACTTAACATCGGCTAGGGGGTGGTTCAAACAGGTTGACCCACCAATCCACCCTCATTTTGACGGGTCAGACTAGTATTTTAGCCCCTTGACCAATTTTTGACTTGCCTTATCTAACCCGCCAATTTAGCAAGGCAAAGACGGGGTGGACTGACCCTCCAATCTACTAATATTATATTTTATTTTTAAATTATAATATTTATGTAAATTAATAAAATAATTATAATAATTAAAATCTAAAATAAATTATTAAGTTGAATTTATAAAAATAGCTCTGCTAAGAAAATAAAATGAATTTTTTTATAAATTTATTTGTCATTTATTTATGTAAAAGTATAATATTGTCAAAAAAATAAAACTCATTACGCAAGGTTTACTTCTTGTGATTTTTCTATTTATTTTTGTAAAAGCATGACTTTTTTTATAAACTAAAAATTTATTTTTAAATTAAAATTTTTAAAAAAGAATTCAAAATATTTTTTGATAAAATAAATTTTTATTTTTAGTAGGATTTGAAATACTCTATCAAAATAAGAAAATTAAAATCAATAAATTTGAATTATCTTATCCAAACAAAATATTTAAAAAATAAAGTATTTGAATTGAAAAGATTACAAATTTAATGTACTTCAAATTCTTATATTTATAAAATTTTCTATCCAAATATAATGTAAGAGTAATTTGATTTTTTAATTATAGATATCCCCAACTGAAATAATTTTGTGTTAGTGGATTCCTACTGGGTGATATAAGAGTAAATTGATTTACTATATATGATAAAGATATAGTTATTATATAAAATAATTTTTATAATAAGTGGATATTTTATTTATTTTAAATTCTAAAATTCTCACTTCAATTTTGAATTTAATTAAAATTCCTTAATCAAATTGTTGATTATCGTGTTATTGACTTGTGCAATTGGTCTTCACGAAAGGAATGGGTTGAAGTCATGTAAGGTGGGTTCTTGATTTTGTATATTGATTCTTTTGGTTCTCCAAATATTAATTTGCAGAAGTGGTGCAAAATTTTCAATTTTCAAATTAGTGAAAACAAAAATCAAGAGATTGAGAAAATGAAAGGGGAGTGTACCTTAAATGGGGAGAGTTTCCCTCATACATATTGTGCCATCTCTACTCTATGCATGAATGCAAGATAATATGACGTTGGTGATGACGGAATGGTAGGTGTTCAAATTGTTCATTTTATTTTGCTTGTTTGAAATTGGTAGTTATATGATTTTTTTTTTGGATTCTCTTAATGTATTGCAGGTGCATGATTTACATATGTATTAGATCTGTTAGGCCATTGGGTTGACACTATAAAGAGAGATTTTGGGCGTATAATTGTCTAGGCCTACCTGAATTCGTTGCTTTGGGCCAGTGTAGGTTAATTATGGGTTGTTGCTTGCTGCAAAAAATAAATGTTTTTATGGGTTTAAATGAGCGGCTAAAACAGTTTTACCTTTTAAACTCTCGATAAATCATAATCTATTATTTATATAATTTTTAAGATATTTATGATAAATTTCAATAAACTTATATATAATTTTATAGGTTCTAATTGAAAATGTAAAATAAGATTCCGAATTAGCCAATATGAATTGTTTACAATTCAAATACAATTTTGGTGATACATACATGAAACAATCATGTTAATTAATAATTATATTTAGGTTTTAGGCTTTTAGGGTATGGTTTTTCCATCTTAGTTGGATAAGGTAAGACTTTAACAGCAACAATAGTTTTTCATTCTTTTTCTTAACATAGTAAGGTGTCATTTATGCATTTTAATGATGGTGGCTTGTTTTTATTTGAATTTGTACTTGATGTCTTTATTTATAGTGTTTACTTTTTTGTGTTTGTATTTAAGTTATTAGGGTTTTGATTTACGTGAAAAGGTAATGTAGACATTTCACTTAAGGGTGATGGACTTTACTGAAACTAAGATACCTTATTGTTTTTTTGTCAAGTCATCATGATGTCTTGACCATTAAGAGTGATGGACTTTACTGAAACCAAGATACCGTAAGGATAAACTCAATCCTAGGTAGATCTAATCCAAGACTCCTTTGATAAAAAAAACTTTTCTCTAGGTTATTAGAAATCTTAAGTAAGAAAGAAAAAATTCATGAAATATGTGGAATCCACTTATTTCCTACGAAATTTTTTTTTATAACAGGAGAGTATTCACATCCTCTCTTAATATAGTAATATTTGGGTTGTTTGTATTTTGCAAACATCAACTCATAAAATTGTAGTGATAATAAAAACAAAGAAATAATTATTTGTTGATGATTTAGTTTTAACGGTGAAAGAAAATTGATTATTTTAATTGTTGCGACGCTGGCTGCTCCAAACGCACTATCGGCTATCAATTACATCATCAATACCACAAATAGAGTACGTGAAATAGACGGGAAATAGTGTTTTTTTTTTTTTTCTTGATAAATACACTAGAAAAACATAATATAGAGTAGGGTTATTTTGATCAAGTAATCGTTAGTGACTGTTTTATATATCGTTTCATTTATAAGGAAACATTTTAGATTATAAATAAAACGGTAAAAGCGAGTGCAGCTGAGAAAAAAAAAAAAAATCGGTGCTAGTTTGAAAACTCATTCTTCTTAGTACTTTAGTATTTAAAAATAAAAAATTAATTTAGTAATATTTTTTTAAATCAGTTTTTGAAAAATAATTCTATTTTTTTTAATTTTTAAAAACTAATAAAAATATTTTATTTTTTAATTTTTTATTTTATTATTAAAAAAATCAATATACAATAAAAATATGTTGTTATTTTTTTTTCACATTTTCGTAAATATAAAAAATATCTTTATTTTTACACATTCAAAACAATTTTCAAATAATACTCACTAAACATTTTCATAAAAAACAAAACAAAAATATGCAACTCTAAACTAACAAACCAATTTTTGTGTGTTTTCCTTTAACAACGGGGACATGAAAGCTTGAATTTATAAACGAGATTAACAAAAGTAGCTACTAACTCTAACTTGACCATTATTCAATAATATAGACACCCACACACGTATATATGGTTTCATTTGGCCATATTGGCTTTTGGTGTTTTGACTAAAAAGTTTCTAAATAAGTGAAAATGAGTTTGATGAGGCACCATTCTTCCGTGCGCTTATAAACTCCTAAATTAGTTTGGTCGCTGACCTACACAATAATTCGAATCTTATTATTCGTACCCACAAGATTTGCATAGCCTCCATGATTAGAATGGAGCAGGAGAGAAAAAGAACCAGATCAAATAATCAAAATATGAAGACAGGTTGAGGTCATATATTTTATGGGATCACTTTGACATTATGTATCAGTAAAGTCCATATCCTTCGACTTTGCCCAACCAAACCAGCCAAAAACATCATAATTGTCGTGGGTTAACCTAATGTTTATGTTCTTATCATAATTAATTATAGTGACGTTCTTCAATTTAAGAGTCAATATATGATGCTGACTGTCATATTTCATTCAACTACCAGACTAGCTAGAGCAACTGTACATGTTTTTAATATATATTGGGTTGCATGCAATGGTCTAATTAAAACCCTTTAGTTAGTGTTGTTTAATGATCGATCACTTAAAGTTAAGACTTACAAAAGTGGATTTTCTTTTAAGGTGAATGAGAAAGGACAAAAACATTAGATGGAAACCCACGTCTTTATGATATCCTGGCCTTCCACGCTGAATAATGGAACTGTAAACTAAAAACTAAGCTACGTATAACATGTCTTCACCATGTTATATATGTTTTATTTATATCTTATATATCACACCTCATACTTGAACTTTCACTTTGGCATAAAGATTTACGTATATAAGCATAATAATAGATAATAAGAAAAACATATGCATGTGTGTGTTTTTATTATTTTTACTTAATGGGGTTGGTGATGGAGGAAAATGATATGGAAAGCATATATAAATTGGAGATTGATCGAATGGGTAATAATAGAGTAATATAGAGAGAGAGAGTAGTGACGCAATGATAATTTGATGGATTAGGGTGCATGGCTGCTCATGAGGTACACGAATGAGTGGCTTGTAGCAGATTCATTCCATTTTTTCAATGTACAAAGCGTTTACTTCACCAAAGTTTAAAAGATTGAAAAAGACGAATGTGTGTTTTTTGGTCCTCGAAAGTCGAAATAGGAGCGGTTGATTATGCTGAAAGTGAAAGAATTCATTCCTACCGATCGAGCCCAAGAGAAGAAACGACAACCTAGCTATCATCAATTGCCCCTACAATTTATTATTTATCTCAGTATCTCACTATAATTTTTTATTCATAAAAAATAAAAAGATATAACGAAAAAATTGAATTTGAATCTTTTAAGGTCTAAAGATACACTTTAATACCTGTTCTCAATAAATTTTTCAAATGTTTATTATATATTTTATTAGCCTTTTTTAATTTTCCAACTTAAATATGTTTTATACACTAAATTTTTCTAAATAATCAATTCTAATGTATATTTATTATTTTGGTACATAATTAAATACGGGAATTTTAATATTTGGGTAATTATGATATTATTATGGAAGAATATCTATAAATTAATTATTAATTTTAAACTTCACCAAAAAATTATTAATTTTTTTTAAAAAAAACCTAGTTATTAACTACAATTATTCGTCACTTTCCTTTCCATATGGTTTCATATATATACTAAAAATTTATTATCCAATAAAATTTAATTATTATTAAATATTGAGTTTCTAATTAATTAAGTTTTATTTATTGATAAATTTTTAACATATAAAACCATATGAAAAGTCATATATTTACTGGTAAATATTATATCGAATAGTATTATTAAAATAATTATATATAATAAATTCAATAAATGATATTATTTAATATTTTCATAAATGTTAAATTAAAAATACTAAAGATATATGTTAATATGATGGATGACGTCTAATTTAGCTGTATAGATAAATAGATCAATTGAACAATTTCAAGAATAAAATGATTGTTGAGGTCCAAAGAAGATAAGCCAATACACTCGGTAGAGTCATAGACTGATCGAAAATGGATAAATTCAAAAGATTCTTTTTTAAGTATGAAAGCAGTCTTATTTTAATCGTCTTAAATTTTCTTGGTTAAAAATATTTAATTTCGTTCTGATAAGGAGAAGATTTTAGATTTTTCAAATTTTCTCCTTTATCAGAACTTTAGTTTTGTATCTCAGAAAAAAAAATTAAAACTATTTTCTATCTTAAATTTATGTCAGATTCTTAATTACATATTTTTAAAAAATAGAATACAAATTGATAATAACATTTAATATTATAAGTTTTAGCAAATTGAAAATAAAAAAAAACTTCTTTAAAAATTTAAAATATTTTTAGAAAAATATTAAAAGACAGAAAAATAATTATGATACTACATTAAAAAATATAATCAAATTATTTAATTTTTATTTATATATTAAATAAGAAATTAAAAAAAAACATTATCTAAAAATTCATTACCTCGCATTAGAAAATTTATTTATTATATTATTATTCTCATATTTCTATTTCTTAATTTTGTTGCTTGCTATGTTGAATAAAAATAATATATTTATGTCATTGAAAATTACTTCCTTTTCGAATTATTAGAAACAAATAAATTATATTTTATCTTTGTCGTAGATACAAAGTCTTTTTTGCTTTCCCTTTTTACAAAACAAAAAAAAAAAATATACAAAGCCATTATTTCTGAAATATTGAACAAATAAATTATAACGTAAAGAAAAAACAAATAAATTATAAAAAAAATTATATATAATATTTTTTTTTTGTTTATGTTAACATGATAGAATATGTTAAATTATCAACGAATATGTAATATTTGTAATGAATTTGACAAAAATGAAGAAAGAATAGAGTTTGAGTTTGAAAAGAATTAAATATATTATCGCGCCTGTGTATTCGCAATTCTATTAAAGATATTTATAATTGAAGATATACATGTATTAATAATGCTTAAGAAAAGTTGATTTATGGTAATGTAAAATTTGTAAAAATGTGTATTACTGACGTGAGAGAAATAATAAAATAGTTAGAAGTATGAAATATTCAGAAATAGTGTGCACAGAGACCTTTGTAAATGTTTTAAAAGTACTTTTTAAGAGTTTAATTGGTATACACAGTCAACTATAAAAGATTTTTACATTGACAGTGTATATCAATTAATTTTTTTAAATAAGATTATAAGTTTGATTTATGGTATGTTTAGAGAACAAATGTGGTAGCTTCAAATATCTACTTTGACGATATGCATTATTTTTTCATTTTGAAATAGATATAACAGTAAAATAAATATTTAAAAAAATGAAAATGAAAGGGAAATCCTTATTGAATAATATTATAGATGTTAATATATGTTGATTTATGATGTGTAATGGGTTTTTATTGTTGTAGAATACAGATTGTTGTGACTTCTAGTAGTATAATAATTATTCAGTTAGGACACGTTGATGGCACACTAAGCCGATTGAGAGGTAGTTAGAGAAAGGACGAAGGAGAGAGAGTTTGGGTAGAAATTAGAAAAGAGAGGAAGCAAGCAAACAAACGGTGAATTCATATTCACATTCTTCATTCATCACCACTGTCATCATCATCATCTTCTTCTTCTTCTTCTCATTCAACCTTCATTCTCATTCTCATTCTTTTATATATCCTCGCATCTCATCAACCACACTCAATCTCTTGCTTCATTCCCAAACCTCTTTTTCCCCTCAAGTTTCTACAAACCCAAACCTTTCCTCCCATCACTTCCAAAAGGTGAAATCAATCAGCTTTCTTAGCTTCCACTAAATGCGATCCCCTTCTTGTAAGATTCCCACTTCCTTTCCACCCTTCTTTTTCAATTCCGATGCTTCTTTTCTCTTTTTAAGTCATTCTGTTAGTAAAGGTGCTCGCTTTTTGTTCTCTTGTTCCGTTTTTTTCATCTGGGTATGTATGTCCCCTCTTTCCTCCCCTTAACTTTTTCTCCCCACTTTCTCTTCTCTCTGCTCTTTCTCCACTTGCCGGGCCACCCTTTTTGAAGTTTCTGTGTTTCTCACTGCAAATGCAAATTTTGATATTAATTGATTCAGTTTTTTGTTTATGTATGCAACAGTCTGTGAGATTCGATTAACTTTATTTATTAAAATATATATATATATACATGTTTGTTGTTGTGGATGGGGTGTGTCTGTTCCACCTTTGGACCTTTGTGTTTATGATATTGACTGCCTATTTCATCAAGCACTATGTGGGGTCCAGTTAACTGGGAATATGTGCATGATAAAATTCTCCAATTTTATGAGCACCCAAATGGGAAATTGGCCTATTCTAAATATGCTTGTCGATGTTGCTGACATGCTTTTTTTGTTTCTTTACTTGCATGTGGATTTCATTTCCAGAATTTCTCAAGGATATTTACTTGGCCTATAGGATAGCTGTAGACACAGAATCTAGAATTTTGTTAGTGGATTGTGGTATTAAAGATGGGGGATCACTTTGATTTGCTGGTTGATCGATTGCTCACTGAGTCCACATTAGAAGCTGCACTTGAAAGCAGGAATAGGTCAATGCTTGCTGCTTCCTCAGCAGTGAATGATGCGAAAATTGATCTCAATTTGATAAAGATGGGTGTGGATGATATAAAATTTCCGGGGAAGGTGGTAGAATGCAGGATATGTCATGATGATGATGAAGATTTCAATATGGAGACACCCTGCTCCTGTTGTGGTAGTTTGAAGGTTAGTTCTATTACTAGTGTGTTAATAATCATATATTTTGAATTTTGACATATGAAATTGACTAAGCCTTTTAATTTGTGTTGGGTTATTTGTAACTTGAAATCCATGATATCTGCGTTTGGAAATTTAAAGGAAAACCATCTATTGTAGGGTTATAATGGTCCCGAACTTACTTATGTCAACTAGTTTATTACGTTTAACCATAAAAACTGTCTGTTATTCAGTTATGTGGTTGCACTTGTATACATGAGAACAGTTATCATTTTAGCATGACAGTTATCTAGCTACACATAAAAGACCTCCTTCCACCAAAGATAACAAAAGATCTTTTTACTAGTGCATGGTGTATTTGACTCTTCCATTTTTTATTAGTTGCACATATACTAACTAGTAACTACAGATATTTATCAAACTTGTTTGGTCTGATCATAAGGAGTAAATGCTGGATATCTTGCCCTAATTTTTATTCTATCGGCCTAAGTTAACAGCTTAAACATTTTACACATTTATTAATTGAATTTCTGCAGTATGCCCACCGCAGATGTATACAACGATGGTGTAACGAGAAGGGTGACACCACCTGTGAGATATGCCACCAGGTAAACTTAAAATTTGTCTCATCCTTGATTCTCATACTCTTGCTACATACTTGGCAGTATCTGAATTATTTTGGTTTTGAGTATGTATGCCATATCATTTTCACCTGATTTTGTTATAGTTAGTATTTTCCCAATGATGTAAATTTCAGCAATTCACACCTGGTTATACAGCTCTGGATAGTCATTATATTAGATTGTTTGTCATATCATTTGTTTATAATTGATTATTTTCCCTATATTGTAAATTTCAGCAATTCAAGCCTGGTTATACTGCTCCTCCGCCACTATTTCAGTTTGGACGTATTCCAATGAGTTTCAGGTAACTTTCATGCAATATTTTTATTATTTTTTCCCATAAGTTAATCTGTGAACCTTGTTTTTATCTTTCCATTTTCCAATGTGCTCCCATGATGTTTATGTCAGGGGAAATTGGGAGATTTCAAGAAGAGACTTGAATAGTACTCATTTGGTTAGCATGGTCCCCACTGATCAGAACCTTACCACTTCTAACTATGATCAGTATTCAGCTTCTGCTACAGGAAGTTTGCTTTGCTGTCGTTCAATTGCTGTCATTGTAACCACTTTCATTTCCCTTGTGCATTTATGTGCCTTTACCACCGACTGGCTATGACATTTCCTAATTTTTCATTGCTTGTGCAGTTCATGGTTCTTCTGATTTTAAGACACACACTTCCCCTGGTAATTAGTGGAAATAAGGAGTATTCTTTCCCACTCTTTTTGGTACGTTTTGCAAAATTCAACTAATAATTTTAGAAAAGCCATAAATTATACTTCATACTTACCAAGGTTTATTCAATTTAATGGAGTTTTATTAGCTGTTGTTATTTCGGACTGCGGGGGTTGTTCTTCCCATATACGTCATGGCCAGGGCAGTGGCATTAATCCAGCGGCATCGGAGACAACATCGAGTAAATCTCTACCATGTGTTCTTCTGTTGTCTCTTATAAAACGCGAATCATGTAATTTCATATAATGAAGTCTATTGTATTTTTGCTTCTCCATTTGTAACTGTTAGGAGCATCTTAATGCCTCGGCCAGTTCATCTGATGATGAAAGTGAGCAAGCAGCTTTGGAACCTCAGCCTCATATCATACATGTACTGTAAAATTACTGTAGCCCATAAATGAAGAGTGAAAAGCGCTTAGATGCTGCACTTTGTCTTCTGATATCTTGCGTAAATTAGATGGAGACAACTTTCCTGAGAACCCCAGTTTGCTAAGGATGGTGACACTGAAATTCAGATGTGCAGCAGTGTTGTAACTAACTCATAAAAGGCATTGCATGCACTTGGGTTACCAAGTCCCTCTGCTATAACTCTTCGGGAAGTCCTGGTAGCTGCAAGTTACACATTTACATTACTGTTTCTGTTTACTGATTGGAATTATTCTGTTGTATAGATAGAAATTTATAATTATATAGAAAAATGACATGGGTAGATATAAAAAATGGATGACTTGTATATATTTCAATGAAAGTTAGGTAGGTACCCCGGGGGCATTAACTTCACTGTAGGATGCTAGTAGCTTCGTCTATCTTTTGAGTTTCATGTTACTTGTATGACCAGTTCATTTATTAATGAAATTTCATAGAAAATGACATTGTATATGTAGTAATTGTTGAGACTCATAATCCAGGGTCTAGATATGCGTCTCTCACCCTTTGTAAACTCTCCATTAGCCCTCCAATTGATATAGACAATAGGTATTCTGTTGATTTCCTTAGTTTGGTGCATATAAGTCCTAATCAGCTGGGTCGTTTCCTTTGTCTGTTTTCATTTTTCTCTCAAGTCCTAAGTAATTAAATTCTGTCATCCTCTTCTTACTATATGATTACGAGTGAACACTTTATCGTCAGTCCTGACTCCTGATTATACTGAAAACAATTTAATGGGCTCACTAATGCATCTATTTAAGCTTTTTCAAATTTTTCTATTTACTAAAACTTACATTTTATTAATTTATATTTAAAATCACAAGACTTGGATACAACTCAATAAGTAATTTTTATATTCATTTTTGCAACTCACTTTGACTTATATGGCATATTTGGTTGAGTAAAAATAAGAATAATGATATCTTTTTTTACTTTGATTTGAGAAAAACAAGAAATTAATCTCTAAAACTAAAATTTATTCTTTTATTTTTTGTTCAATTTAAATTTCAAACTTTTTTCTCCCACTCACTTTCTTTTCACTGTTTCCAAGCGGACCATCAATTTAAATTTTCACTACAGATTATTGAAGTAAAACTTAAATTCTGTTGAAAAACAATACCAATGGCTATGGATTATGAAATTTAAATTTCAGGTTGTTACATAAAAGACCTCAACCTAACCGAATCATAAAGACCTATTAAATGATGGTGAAATTTTAGACTCTGATTTCATTCAAATTTTAGACTTTGATGATGAAAAAAATAACCCAAATTACAAAGCAAAAATGTTACATGTCAATGTTCTCCTTTTCCTCAAATTCCTAGGTTGTATAGATGTGAGCAAAACGCAAAAAACAAAGTGAAAGAAAATAGCACAGATCAGTAATGGTCTGTAGAGCAAGAATTGTATTCTGTACATTCTATTAAGGAAGCATTCAAAAAGGAACTTGGCAAGACTCTTTGGAATGAGAGACCATAAGTTGGATTCTTATGAAAGCTGCTATGCTCCTCATATGACTTGAAGAGTACTTGTCTACAATTCCTACTTCCACGTTCTCTTAGGCCTGAAACATTATGCAAACAAAAAGAAGAGATAAATAAGAATCTCAAGAACACAATCTCTCTCTCTCTCTCTCCTTATAACCCCCCTCCTTTTAATTCTTCAGGACCCAGGCCATTGGTTAATTTTGAAAGAGTTCATTACCCTCCTAATTATCAAATGTTCTTTAAAGAGTGTAGGTGGTGAAAATACTTCCGACTCTTTTGCTGAGAACGCCAGTAGCAAGCAAGTGCTCCAAAAGCACAGCTAGCAACAGCAATAGCCAATGCAGCTCCCACAGGCACCACAATTGCATTAGTTGCTACAATTAAATCTTCAACTGCGCCTTCACTTCCATCGTTTCCAACAACACTCCTGTCCTTGTACAGAGACGCCAGCGTTTTACCGTAGTAATCAGTCAAAAACTTAAACACCTCATCTTGGTTCCATTCAATTTTGTTGTTTCTTTGATCTTGGCCTACGTAACAGGAAGAGCAAAGCTGCTTTGGTGGCCAAATTGTCTTTGGGAAGTTGGGGTCAGCGGTACCTAGAGATGCTTCATCTTTTATTAATCTTTCATTCACCTTGTTATGGGAACTCCACAACCAGAGAGCAAAGTCACGGGCCTTGATGAAAGGACTAGAAACCCTGAAAGTTTAATTTGAAATTAGAGGAGTAGACAGAAAAGGAGCTTGAATGATATTGACATTATCGGTTCTCAATTTCCTTACTTTGAACACATCTTGTAAAAATGTTGTCGGCATTCCTCACAGATGAAGAAGTTGTGAACAAAATCACAAAGTGTATTGAATGTAAACTGACTCTCTTCATCCTCGATCCTCACAGAGAGTGAATGCATAAGAACCCATAAACCACAGCTGCATTAATAATAAGAAAGGGTACCTAGTTAAGATATATGTTGTAGAGCAGATGGTTTGCAGAAATGTTTCAAAAGTTGGAGTGGTCATAGAGCCAACAAAGCCATAGCTTCTTTGGTTAGACTGTTATTGAACCAGTAATAATCAACTTCATATATTTTTAATATTATATAATATATCATGTAATAAACAAACACAAAACCATGAAAACTAAAGCATGTAAAAATTTTTAATTACCATTAAATAACCATATTATATTTCCTATAAGAAAATCAATAAGCTAAAGAATATCAACCCATAAGTACATTTCGAACTTGGCATTTTATTTGACTAAACAATAGTATTGGTTGAATAAAAAAATTAAAATATATAAAAGAAATAAAAAGTATAGTTCAATTTCAAACAAGTTCACGATTGGTCGTTGATCAAATTAACAAGTTCTGGAAAAATAGGCAAAACACCCGACTAATTAATTGACTGGTCATTCAGTCAAATCAGCTGGTCCAGTCTGGATTGTAATCAATGGTTTGCAGTCAATGCACAATATAAGGTTACTTAGGGTTAGGTGGGTCTTAATCCTTAGTATACACATTTCTCACATAAGAAAATAGTCGCAGATTGGAATATTCGTAAACAACAGGAGTGAACTACTTAGAGGGATACCAACTTTATTTTATTTTATTTTAAATGAAAACAAGGGTAGTTGTTATATGGAAGTTGAAAATGTTGAGTGGATACGGAATTGACAAAACATAGAAAGGTAAAGTATTACCTAAAGCCTCTGGTTTCATTCTTACTGCCACGGCAGAACATCTGCAAAAGAGAAGTCAAAATAAATCAAAACAATCAGGAATGTTCTCACACCAAGAAAATTCAAAATTTAATGAAGGAAGGCAATGTTATGAATTATAATAAAAATAAGGATACTTAAGACAATATGTATGTGTGTATGCATACATCTTCATCTTCAAATCCCAATGAACATAGGATTAGAAAAAGAGAAATCAATAACTTCAACAAATAAGTAATAACATTATAACAAGTTTTGTTTTTCTAAATGATTACAAAATGACTATATAGTCAGCTATGAGATTCTTTGTAGCGGTAATTTCCAAGCTGGAATGCAGTGTTTTCATTTAAAACTTAGAAGAAGTGAGCAGCTAACCATAAAATCTTCCATATGGGATGGAGAGTGACACTGACACATAGAAGCATATGCATTCATTGTACAGTTATATACTGTATGCAGTGATGAAAACCTATATTTTCCAAGGTTTTCCCTTACATTTATTTGTTACGCAAAAAAGGAGAAAGTTTTCCTGGCAGAAGCAACATACGCATCCTTTAAGCAGTCTTGTGTACTCGGTAGGGAAGTCCAGGGATCTGGATCAATCCGTAAATCCGATCATCCAAATGAATTCAATTAGATCTATGAACCAATTTGGATGGAATAGGATCAAATCTAATCTAATCTGACTTTAATCAGATCAGATTACAGATTTGCAGTTTACAAATCCAATGATCTGTGAATCAGTCCGAGCTATTTAATTTTAATTTTTATTTTATATATTTAGTTATTAGAATGTGAATAACAATTAACAAGAAACTCCACAAAACAAAAACAAAGCTCGTAGCCCAACTTTGGTAAGCCATACTCACATTCAGCTCACAACACTCTGTTGTAATGTTGTCACTCAACCCCTATTTCAAGTTCACCGCTCAATCAAATACATGAACACTCAATCACAAGTCCTAGCACAGTAGCATTTACATTTAGTGTACCAGTACTTAATGTACTTCTAATTGTTATTTTAAAAATCCAATACATGTTAAATTTTTTTTACATACTTTTATATTGAATGCTTTGTTTCCTATATTTTACAAAAAAAAAAAAAAAAAAATTCTTTGTAATCCATTAATACAATCCTATCTGATCTTGATTGGATGGGATTAGGTTGCTAAATTTTTTCTTGACAAATCCGATTTAATTCAATCTGATTAAAATTGATTGGATTGGATTTTATTTTACTCCAAATCCAATCCATAAACATCCCTAGTACTTGGGAAGGAGTACCCATGTTTTCCAGATTTGTCCCTTGTGAGTTGTGACTGTTACAAGACATGAAAATGTTTTGGCCTCTCCAAAGTGTTCGGAGGAATTCTCACTACTGTATGCAAAGAAATTGCACACTTGGTTGCAGGTTTTTACATACTATGGCTCACTGCTTTCCTTTTCATTTAAGAAGACCCTAGCCATTGCGTTTCTGTGTGGTAACCAGGGTTGGATGATGATAGGAAGTAGGAACTGAATTTACTGTAGATTAATGGAGGAAAGTGGTTTGACTACAAGGGTAATATGCAACAAGTAAACAAGGCAAATCAGGGAAGGAAAATTCTCTATTTGCTGCAAGACTACAACAGCCACTCACAGTTACTCAAAGGATAACCTACCCCCTCGCCCCCAAAAAAAACAAAAACCAATCTTACACATTTGCCATGTGGACAAGTTAGTTACATCCAATAAAAAATTTCTCTTTGGCTCTTTAACCCAATGCCTATAGCTGATTGACATTAAAAAACATTTCTTTCCTCAAAAATAGGTTTGCTAGTAAATATTTCTTAACAAGTAATTATGAGATCCAACTATCAGTAACTAACTAACTATTGAGCAACTTAGATATTATGTTATCTTGATTTTAAATATAGTATGTAGACATATTATCTAGAATGTTATAGGAAACAATAGAAGTGTAGACATATTATCTAGAATGTTATAGGAAACAATATCTTCTATATTCATGTGTAATTTATGAAATAAGTCTATATAAATATGTTTCTGTCATGCATTCAGAAACACGATTTCATTTAATTATTCCTCTTTATTTCTTTAATTTTAATATGGTATTAGAATTAGGTTGAAGGAATAATGAGAAAGTGGGATCACCCTACCCCTGGTGAGCTCCTCTTTACTTACTGCTCCTCTTCTACAACATTTCCCCTTCTTCCAACAATAATTTTTTTTATATATTTACCTTTTATGGATTGTTTTAGTTTGTTGCAAACTTATTCAAGCAAGGACCATGTCCTCGCAACCTTTTTGACAATTGTTGTCGTTGTTGCCATGTCGACCACCGCTTTCTATTCGTCACTCGTCTTTTAACAAAGAGTTTTTTTATTGCCTACTTGACATTCTTCTTTTCCAGACCTTTTCTGGCATTTTTTTCAATTTAAATGATTTTTGGATTTTGGTCTTCACAAATATTGGTTTGAAGTCTCCAAGTGTTAGTTTTAACTTTTAAGAAAGCTGGAACTTGCTTTGCTTGCCATGAATTTTCTTAAGCTGATGGACATTCCAACTATCTAGTATCTAGCAATGTTATATTTCTAGCAATATTTTCCAACTTCACAAACATCCTTGAGTTGTTTTTCTAAATATTGTTTTATGATGGAACTCAATTTTATTACTTGCATGTAACAAGTTGAATGCTTAGTAACTTCCAACTTGGGGAGTGTTGAGAATCATAGATATTATTTTATATTGATTTTAAATATAGTAAGTAGGCATATTATCTTAGATATTATATAGGAAACAGTATCTTCTATATTCATGTGTAATTTATGAAATAAGTTTATATAAACATGTTTGTTTCATTCCATTATTCCCCTATTTTTCTAAATTTGACAGTAACAATTCAACTATACAGTAACTTCCAATGAATAGAATATTCATAAATAACAAAAATCTATAAAAGGTTTAATACAAGCATTGAGATCCTACCCAGTATCCTACCCAGGTTTAATACAAAAATCTATACAGTAACTTCCAATGAATAGAATATTCATAAATAACAAAAATCTATAAAAGGTTTAATACAAGCATTGAGATCCTACCCAGTATCCACGAGGCACATCTTTTCCACAAATCTTTAAGTTCTTAACTGAACTCTTATCATCTTCCTGCTTATTAGTTGGCCCAAAATCTGTTGGGTACAAGTCATCAAAGTTCACAAGAAATTCAGCTGTACCCTTCCGACATCTGAGAAAAATAAAGAGCACCAAAAGCAAAAAGCTAAATATTGGGCAAAGAAGAAATGATCAGACTGATCAGTAAAAGCTTCATTTTACCTCCTAGAAGGATGATGTGCCGCCAAAAGCTGAAGAAACTTTATAAGTGAAGCACGAGTTCCTGGTTTTATCATCTGCAAAATAGAAAGTATTTGTACCATCATCCAAAACAATGAGCACAAAAAGACGAATCAGGGAAAATACTTAATCTACCTTGTGCTCTAAGATGATGTCAAAAGCTGTAGAAGTTGCCTCTTCTACATCATAGATCGCTCTTGCAATCTTTCCAAGTCAGGTATACCATATATGTCAATATCTTCAAAAATATAAAATGAAAGAAAGGAAATAAACAAGTGGACACGTAAAGAAAAGTACCTGTCCAGGATCAGATACATTGGATGAAAAAAGCTCATTTTGAAATTTCTGATCATCCAGCCCGAATGAACTGCAACATTACAAACACTATAAGTTGCACATACCATTTCCATCAGATTTAAGCAAAAATTTATGATGATAATTTTCAGCTTCCATCATACACAACTGAAATGCATCCTCATAATTCTTTACTCTTGCACTTAGAACTTTGATTTTTCCATACAGCCTAGTGCCTACTTTGTAGTCCATTATATGTCTACAATTAGTCAATTACAATGTTTATATTCCAAATTCAGATACATCATCTGGCTTGAATAAAATATTCTCCTACCATATCATAACTGTATCAATAATGAATTTATTTATACCTCATACCTGCCTAATTGTTTGTTGATCCAATCAAGCAACCGATCAGCTGGGCGTGCATCATCAATCACACGTATACCACTGTTCTCTCGTTTAGGTTCCCAACCGCCACCAACAAATTTAGAAGGAGAGCCCCAAAAAAGCATAGGATAATGACCGACAGAAAACTTATCACATAGCTTAGTATTTATCTGTGCTGCCAAAAAATTGAATAGAGAGGGTACCAATCACCAGGGCATGTTTAGTATAAAGTATAAACATTAAAGCTGACCTTAACCTTCTTAAGAAAGGAAGATAAGATGTGCGCACCTTTGATGCACAATCTACTCTTGTCATTAATATGATTCCTGGATGCACTGCATCAGGTCCATTAAATAATCTGGCAACCTTTTCATAGTGAGGCTGCATTAAAATTTCAGTGAGATGATAATGATGAGTCGAAAGGTTCATTGAAAAAAAAACACAAAATAATTATACTTTTTTAGCAAATAATACCTTATAATTCCTGCATGCAGGACACCTGACAGAAGAAAGGGACATAAAAGAAATGAGCATCTCTTAAACTCATATTTCATTCTTAAATATGGATGAAAAGGAATAAAGAAAAAGACAAATGACCCACATATTTAAAATAATCCAATTACCTGACTATAAGAAGAGATATTTAAAAATATAATTAAATATGACTTTATTCAAAAACATATCTTGTATGTGTATGCTAACATCACTTCAGAAATGCTCTGTAAGTGTATAAGTAATTTAGCAACTATAAGTGCGTAAGTATTTATCAATTAAAAAATTTCTATGCTGGTTTTGCAGAGCATATTTTTCTGTCAAATGTTAGACTTAAGGTAGGTTTGATTTGTTAAAAGGCAAGAGAAACATAGTACCAGAAGATCAGCAACTATATAACAAATACACAAAGACTTGAATTACAGGACATTTTTTATCCTGTACATTGTTTGGTGAATGATGGACAGCAAAAGCAAAATAATATAAAATTGACTAAAATTCTCATTTTAAATATTAATTATTTTAATATAATTCATATTCATATTATTAAACATGGGATTGGGAGGGAAATAAAACATAAGTAGGGATATCTGCGTCTTTTGAATACTTTATATTAGACTATTAGGACAAAAAATTGTCCCATGTTTTTTGAGTAATAAAAACTAGAAGTTTAGTTCTCCTGTCTGTAACTGCTTAATTTGTCCCGTCATGTATCCTTTTTCAAATCAAACATTGAACAAAAATATCTGTCTTGTCTACCAAGAATTTAACAAATCAAACAGACCCTTGGTAACTCTATTTCATTGTAACCAGCATTGCTGACAAAAAATAGGTTTTTTTCATGACAACACCACCATTAAGATTTTCATAAGGCTTGAATGCAAGAGTTAAATGAGAAGGTCCCTGAAAAAATATATTTAGTTTATTTCAAAGAAATAATCACATATTTTTGCCAGTTCCCAAAGAGAGCTTTTGGAAAATAAGTAATAATCCTAGAATAATTTTTTATCTGCATGCACCAAATTGATTCATTATACTTCCACGGTTCATTTCTTCTTTTTTTTTTTTTTTTAGTTTTCTAAAAGTGTTTGTTGAGAAGTTAATTCAAATAAACTTATGGATGATTGAAAGAGGGAGAGAACAAAGTAAATGAAAATTAAAAAAAAAAAAAAAGAAAAGACCATTTTCAAGTCATTGCACATTATTATGCTTTGTTCCCTTTACTACTCATTGTACAAACCTACCATTAGATCCCCTGGCTGTTTCCCTACGGCCTCCATTAGTGCCCCCCTTCCCTCAAATCACCCAAAACAAAATTACAAATTAAAAGAACCCCTGGCCTTGAAGTAAAATCGTAAAAACACAAACTTTTTAACACCCACAAGAGACTTCAAACAGCTACACAGCTAGAAAGCATAAAATACAATAACTTAATAGAATCATAACAACTAACCAATGGGCAAAGAATTCAACAATGGCGAAAGTAGCAGGCGTGTCCTTGAGAACAGCATCGAAATTCGTTGCGTTCAGCTCAACGGCAAAATCGGGACGATCACCACCGCTCCTGCCATTGTCGTTGACCTCTCGAAGGATCGAACGGCGCGAAGCGAAGGAAGAAGACAAAGTCACAGAAAGAATGCAGAGAAAGAGACCCAAATGTAAATACATCCCAGACATGGAAAACGGGGCGGATCAAAGGGATAAAGGATTAGGGTTTTGAAGGGAATTGGCGAAAATTGAAGAGAAGCGAGATTCTTTAAGGTGGGGAGGAGAGAGAAATGGATCTGTTAGTAACAGTTTTCCTTTGTTGTTGTTGTTTATTGAGAGTGAAAAGGAGAAGAGAGGTTTGGTTGCAAGTAGCTGTGGTTATGGAATTGGAATTGGATTTGATGGGTGTTGTTGTTGGGGCAACCAGAAAAGGGTGAGAATTACGTTTGCATAAGCTTTGCTTCGGATCAGAGATGGCGGAAGCACTTCTCTCCAGACCAAACCTTGAATCACTCCCTCTTTCCTCTGTCACCTCACCTATGCTATTTGTCACCAAACATAAATATTATATTAATAAAATTAATTTAACTAAATTAAAATACATAAATATTAAGGTATTTCCATAGTAAATATTTCTTTTTTATAATTTTTTTATTATTTTCCTTCAGCTAGAAAGAGTGGAATTTTCTTGATTTTAAATTTAACTTCACACCTGTGTGGATAAATTTGAAAGGAAATTATTTTTGAATTATAAAAAAGACATATTATCCATTTTTATTTTTTTTATCGTTAAAAAATATAAAATCAATTCAAATGTTAACGATATAGTAGTTATTTAATAATAAGAAAGTATATAAGATTATTGAATGTATAAGTTTTTAACTCAATCATGAAATTATTTTTTATAATATTGCTTTTTTGAAATAAAAAATATTTATAAACAAATGAAACAATATAGCAAACTCAGATGATAATACTAATAAATTTTATTTTGATTAATATTGTATTTTATTTAATTACAATCATTTTTATTGAGATCTTTAACAAAATATTAAAAATAAAATTAAATAAATGAATAAAATAATAAAATTTATTATAATATTTTGATTTTTATTAAATATACTATTAATTATAATATAACATTCATCGTAAAAACCTTATAATATAACTTGAGATTTGTGTGTGATTTATGTATAGAGTTTAATTAGTATGCATTGTCAGTGTAAATTTGTTGACTTGACTGATTAATACTTTATCTCAAGTTTATAATTAAATAATCTTTTTCATAAGCATTACATGTCATTATGATATTATATATAGAGCAATCTAACTTAACTTTTTAGTAAGAATTTGTATGAAATTAGTATGTGTATCGAATCATTTTACTAAATAAATTTAATTATGAAAATATAGAGATTTATTAAAGATTTTTATTCAATTATGAGAAATTTAGAACAAATATAAAACAACATTAATTTAGTTAAATTAATTATAAAAACTTCTCATAATATTCCCAAAGAATTTTAATTTTACAACCACAGATTATATAATATTCATACTTAAACACAACACCATTTATTAATCATAAATCAAATATCACAACTTTGTTCATAAATTATAATTCATAAATCATTATATTATCAAGTTTCATACTATCAAATAGAAATTTATAGTAAGTAACTTAATTTCCAAATTTTTTTGTTAATATTTATCAAAAGAACATTACAATATTACTATAAGACATCCTTTCTGATGTGAAAGATCATATTAGACTGCGACCATAGAGCATACACAACTTGCCTTTCTCTTAATCACATATTTACTCGTTCTCTCCAAAATACATATTAATTCATTATCCTTTGAAAACATATTGACAAGTTTAGGATAATCCATTTTGAGGATAATTCATAAAAATTTCACAAATCATAATTTTCACAACTTGATTCATAAAACCATTATTTATGAAAACCAATGTTATAATTCACTTGCCATAACCAAGATATGAAAAGTAGCTAGCAAGGAATAATTTATATAAAAATCATAACAATAACTAAAAATCATAAACAAAGGGTCAGAAATAGCAACTGGAGTAAATAACAAGCATAAAGAATGAATATCTACAAGTCAATAAAGCAATAACAAAATAAAAATGATAAACACATATAGTTCATTAAAACTTACATCTCCAACGATTTATAAATCTCATTCCCCCCTTATCTTAGTAAGAGCTTGATTAAGATTAGTGTAGAACATTCATAGCTTCAATCTTCCTTGGAAGATTTTCCTTTAACTTACTTCCTCAAAAACCTCTCTTCTCTTACTAGATTCCTTCTCTCTTCATTGAACTTGTTCCCTAAAAGGAACAAGGCACCCCTATTTATAGGATGGGACTGACCTAATTTCACTAAGCAATTGTGGGTTTAAGGCATTTTCGCTGAGCGATAAGAAGTTTGCTTAGCAATGATCCAACCATTCCAAACACTTGTCTCACATAGCTTAGCGAAAATAAGTTTGTACCAGTGACTCCTTTTTCCTTAATGAAATTGTAGGTTGAGGTTTGACCTATGACTTTGCAATTTACATGAATCAATGCCCCCTCTTAGTCCATTGATACCTTAGGTTGAGGCTTAGGTTATTGTCCTACAATTCACATGAACCAACGTCCTCTTTTGGTTCATTGAAACCTTTGGTTGAGGGTTGTTGCCCTATGATTCTCATGGACCATCGTCCTCTCTTAGTCTAATGAATAATTTTTCTTATTCATAATCTCTTGCTAAAAGTCTTATCCAGACGAAATTGGGTGTTTGTGATAACTAAGTTTCTAACTTTAACACCTAAAACTATATACTAACCTGATTACGAAAATAATGGTGTTACAACTCTCCCTCCTTTTAGATATTTCGTCCACGAGTTTTGGAAGAGATAGATGTATAATTCTCTCTTATTACTTTCTAACTCCCAGTTGCATCTCCGTCTCCATGCTGACTCCATAGTACCTTTCCTAAAGATATTTCTTTTCCCCAAAGTCGTTTAATCCTTATATCCCTAATTCCAACAAGAAATATATAATAAGTAAGGTTATCTCATATTTATCCATCCATTTGGGGGTGATAAGTTGAACTTAGTCTGATTCTAGTCCTTAAAGCTTGTCACTGCCTATTCCAAAATCTTAAGGTGAAACGAGGATCTCTATTTGACATAAGGCTAGAAGGCACACCATAAAGTCTAATAATTTTGCTTATGTATAATTGGGTTATCTTTTCCATAAAATACCTAATGTTAATGGGTAGGAAAATTAGTAGATTTGGTTAATCTATCTATAATTACTCAAATGGCATCATGGCCAGAGGTTGTCCTAGGCAATCCTGTTATAAAATCCTTGTATATACTCTTTCATTTCCTCTCAGGAATGTCTAAAGATATTAGCTCATTTACGTTCTACAAACTCATCCATATTCTTCTTCATTCCAGACGCCAAAATATTTCTTTAAATCTTGATACATCTTATTGGCTCTTAGATGAATACTTAGCCTACTTTTATGACCTTCCTCTAGTATCAATATTCCTAAGTAAAAATTCTTCCAGGGTGATATTGCAACTAAAAATCGTACTCCTTAAGGAATTCCATCCACCTACGCTGCCTCATGTTTAACTCTTTATGATAAAAAAAGATACCTCAAGGTCTTTTGATTACTAAACACCTCAAATCTTTACACCATAAAGATAATATCTTTAGATATTAAGTATAAACACTACTGTAGCTAATTCTAAGTCAGGTTGAATAATTGATCTTATGTTTTCTAGTTGCTAGATACGTAAGTTATTATTCTCCCTTCTTGTATTAACACACTACCTAATCCTCATTTTGAGACATCATAATATACACTAATTTCCTTAATAGGATTAAATAGAATCAATATCAATTTTTACTTAGGTTGTTAAAACTATTATTACATGCCTCATTCCATTCAAAGGGTGAGTTAGTCAATGAACTACTATTTTAATGAATTTTCTTTGATTATCTACCAATCTTAAGGAATTACATACCACATGATATTTGTTTAATTCCTTCTCCTATCTCCAATTTTATCCTTGGAATGGTTAATTATAATCCTATGAGGTTACATGTACAACCAAAATTCACACTTTGACTACTTTCTATACAACTTTCTCTTTCTTAAAATTTGTAGTACTAATCTCAAATGTTTCTTAGGAAAAACATTGGGCTTAATGAAATTCGGTACTTATTAATCACCCCAGCAAATTTCTCAATTCTGCTAGTTCCTAAAGGTGACATTTTATAAGAAGCTATGATCACAAAACTTGATTCTAATTCTAAGTAGAAAATTTTCATTTCTCTCTTGTGATGCAAAAAGATTTTTCTCTCCCCTTGATCTTTCTCCTTAAGGTTCAAAACACCATGAAATGGATAATGGATGGGAAAGAAAATGGAGGTGGGGCACCACTCTCAAAAAGAGATAAGCCAAAGTGTTTAGGTTTGCCACAAGGGAAGGAACTCTTGATAAAAACAACTAGGAAGAGGTTCCTCAAGAGAGAGAATTCTCAAGACCTTTTACTAAGAATATATTCACAAAGATACTATTTTTATTCAACTTCAAAGGTGAAATTTACAATGAGGGGGAATGAGTATATATAGCTCAATAGGAGAGCTTGGACACACTTTTCTAGGCAATGTGGGACTTAAGTGAGACACCTAAGTTCACCCCCCATAATGGAATTAGCATCTCCTAAATTGAATGGGCTAACCCAAAATCATGTCTTGACTTATGTACCCATTCTAAGCTTACTCCTCCTTTTTAACTAAAGACACCTGTACCTTCTAAACTAAAAAGAATATGATATGCTCCTATTTAGTTAATTAAAATAAAATATTCACAAGCTAAAAATGAAGACTATGACTTCCAATCTTCAACGAGCTTTCATTCATGCCATGCCTTCCTTGAATCCTCCTAGCCATGATCCATTCTAGGTGGGATTGCATCATCTTGGAAGATACACTAAGAACATTTTTAAGAAAAAGCCAAACTATTTGCATACTACAATAATCTAATAATTGTTAGGGATTGATTCGAAAGTCAGTTTTTGTCATGACAGTCATGGGTGAAAGATAATTATTCCATTCTATTAACGAGTTCATCAGTTGGAACAACTTCCTCATTGTCTACAAAAATTCCATCTAGGGTCTTTTCTTCTTGGTTCTTCATTCCCTTCATATTGTCTCCATTATTCGACCCCTCCTTAGGCTTTTTACATTCATTGCGGTAATGTCCTGGCTTACCATAGTTGTAACATTTTCCGGAGGTAAGAGCACATTTTCTTACCATATGTAGACATTTACAATGGAAACATTTGAAAAGATTTTCAATATTATCAGGAACAAGGTTTTCCTCTCCATTATTATGGTCCTTATTGCTTGGTACTTTCTTAGGTCCTCTGCATTCATTGTTGTAATGACCCTTCGTACCACAGCTGTAGCAGGTTATAGGCCTAATAACATAGTACTTCACCAAATGTGGCCCTTCATAATGAAAACATTTGACAAGTTTACAAGATCGGAGATTTTGTCAAAGATACAGTTATTTTGTCCCGAGGTTTATTTTTGTTGAAATACTCATTCCCTTTATACCTTTGTGGTCTTTCTTGCATCCACCGAGCTTGCTTTTCTTTAGCATCATCCTCATAAATTCTACACTGACTTATAAAATTAGGAACAAAGTCAATTTCTAAGTACTCAATTATTTGCATGATATCTGGTCTGATTCCATCCTTAAATTTTGAACAGCATAAACATTCATCAACTCCTTCAATAAATTTGAGGCAAAATTTTGATAGTTCATCAAATTTTGCTGCGTATTCTCCGATAGACATACTTCCTTGGCGAAGGTTTAGAAATTCAACTTCCTTCTTCCTATGAAGATCCTCATAAAAACACTTCTCCAGAAACTTTTGCTTAAAGGTTTCCCAAGTAATGTTTCTTCCTTCAGCCTATAGTTGTTGTTTTGTGGAGTTCCACAAATGTTGGAAATAATAGTGGATTGGTATTAATCAATTATATTTTATCATTATCTGGCAATTTAAGATTTGGTGATAATCATATCTTATAATATCTTTATGATTATTTGAATGGGATTATAGTAAGATTGACTCTGTGATGGGTTGAGTCAATCATAAAAAAAAGCCCATTTGAGGGGTCTCTGCCTACCCTGGGGGATTATAAATTTGCCATCCCATTAAGCAAATTAAAACAAAAACAATAATACACACTCTCTAGAATAATCCCCTAGAAAGTAGGTAGTAAAACCCTCAAGAGTTCTTGTTGAACTCATATCTCTACAATAATCATTCATAGGGTTTTTGTTCTTGAAGATCAAAAACTTCAATTCAATATATATGAGGTACACAGATTCTCTTTCCTCTATCTTTTTATATTTAATTCTCTATACATACTATAATCTTGTATCTATTGATTTAAGGTTTCCTTTTATTTCCATCAATTGGTATCAGAGCCAAATTAGATACATATTATAGTTGTTTTCTATTAGAGAATTATGGTTGTTTTCTATTAGAAAATTAAATTTGAATTGAAGATTTTTTGTGTTATTAGTGAAATTTTATAATATAGTTCACTATTATCTTTTTCACACAAAAAAAAAATGAGGGTTTACGCTAGTTGTTATTGTTAAAATAACATGTTAAAGTTTCATTCCCTTACTCTTACATGGGTAAATTAATATTGAAACTTTTTTTTTAAGTGCTACCCCTTTTAAAACCTAGTTTTCTTTTTTAAATAATTATGGGGTAAATTGTTTTCAAAATTACTTAATAGTTTTCCTTTTTTTTATGTTTGACCAATATGAGTCATTTGTGTGGGCAACATAATATATTTGTGTTAACTTTTACTTTGGAAAGTATTAGTGGGATTGCATGGACTCATTTTTATACCCATATTTTTGTGATTTGGTCAAGGGAGAACTTTGTGGTTTTGATACGATCATGTATGATGATTCGTGTGTTAAATTCATTCTCAAAAGCATTGAATGTTGTTGCTAATTTTTTATATTCTTATTTTTTCAAAAATACCATATTTATTTAATATTTTTATATTATTGGTATTTTTTAGTATAAAAAAAATTGATTAATTCAAGATTAAATTAATTTTTTTTTTACTATTATAATCTTGAATTTTTTACCTATTTTCATTGTGATAATTCTTTACAGTATTTGTATTCTCCAATTATACTGTACTCTCTCTAATATTGAATTATCATTTATAAATTCATTTAGGTTATTTTATTAATTATGCACAATCTTAATTGTCCTTCTCTTATGAGCATAATTTTCTTTATTAATTTGCATTATTATTACTTGTCTATCATGGGTATAATAATGTGAATTTTGTATGTTGGTCATATAATATATATGATTAAAATTATGCAAATTTATTGGACAATATGCATAATTTCTTTTTTCATTTACATAATTATAATTTCACTATTTTGGATGCATTTATGTGAATTTTGTGATATAATTATTATTTTTTATTGCATTGATGATAACTATACTCTATCGGTGTATTGTTATTAATGTAATTTGGTGTTATACAATGTATTTTTCTTGGCTTATGTTAATGATTTTTTAATACCCTATCGGTATTAGGATTTTATTGATATAAGTTATAGTACATTGTAATTTCCTTAGGGATTCTCTTTTAACTGAACTTTTAGAATTACATAATGTTTCCCTATTTTTGTAATGTTCAGTTTATTTCCCTCATTTGATCATGTTTAGTTATATTTATATGGAACCAAAATTTACACTCTCATTTTTTTTTTGTTCCATAATGACTTATAACTTTTAATTGGATATTTTTCCTTCAAAACAAAAAAAAATGTTGCATTTTTTGTGGTGCAAATTTTCTATATATATATATATATTGACAAAGAAATAGTTGAATTTTATTTAGCCCTCTGGGTATTTTTTTGTTATGTCAACTTATTTTTTCTTTATCAAGTGGAAGGATTTTGTATATTAGAATTTTAATTAATATCTTATAAAATAAATTGTTGTGATATAAGGTTTTTTACTTTAAATGTCCAATTAATCATACATGTGCAAAAACAAATGTTCTTGATAAAATTTTTTTTTTCTTATCACATTATTTGTTATCACATTGTTGGGATCTATATTAAAGATTTTATATTGGTCTCTTGTAAAGTATTTTCTTGTATAACAAACTCTCTATTGATTTGCAATATTAGTATGCAATTCTTGTAAGGACAATATAGGAATCCCAAATTTTAAGAGATTAATTTCTCCATACCATATTTTATAATATTGTTAATGGTATTCTTGTAAAAGCTATATGCTTTATTTTGGGATATATAAATAAACCTATGTCCATTATAAATTGTGATGAGAGTTAGAGACTATTTATTATTATATCCTTAATATTTGTAAGAATAGGTCTCATTCTTCCGCTGCTTGTAATCATGTTGTATTCTCAAGTGTGTGTAAATATTATTTATTGTAGCACTTGATTTTTGTTTATGATTACTTGAGAACTTGATTATGATCTCATATTCTACATAAAATTATCAAGTGATCCATTTTCTCACTCATGTAATTATTTTTTCAAGATCCTCGTAGGGGTCAATATTTTTGTAAAGATTGATTAACATGTGGTTAATTATGAAACCATTTGTGAGAATTATTTATTCTTATGGATGAATTTGTAGGTTTCATATTCTTCTTATTTTAACAACTTCTCTCATTAATCATTTTTTATTTTACTACTTTCTAATTCCTTAAGTAGAATAATAGTGAATTTTAATTCACTTTTATTATTATCTTATAAAGTCATCATCCCACTATCACTAGAACTTTTAATACTAGTGTACCCTAATGATAATCCTAATATTTTTTTTGGTATATTAAGGATTAGTGGGAGTATATATAATCTTGTATTATCTCTCGAAACTTATATATTTTTTATTGTCATATAACCGTGTGCACATTTAATTATGATATGACATATTCTATAGGGCTTCTCTATTTATTTTTGTCCTATTTTTATTGAGATACATAAAATCCATTGTATCTTTGTAGACATCTTTAACTGATGTTAAGGTCATTCTGTTGGGTATTGCACATTAATCCTTTTGGCATACAATTTTACATTGTGCATCTCTTTTACCCAAATTTCATATTTTAATTGATCAAAATTTTAGAAGTATATAATTTTGTATCATGTCTCGAGACTTATCTATCTGTATTGTCATATATTCTTGTGCACATTTAATTATGATATGACATACTTTATAGGACTTGACTATTTATTTTTGTCCTATTTTAATTGGGATACATATAATTCATTGTATCTTAATAGACATCTTTAATGGATGTTAAGAGCATTTTGTTGGGCACTGCACATTAATTCTTTTGGTATGCAATTAAGTATTGTGCATTTCTTTACCCAAAATTTCACATTTTGTTTGGTCAAAATTCTATAAGTATATTGTAGATGCAATACTCCTATCGAGTATGATTTTCTACTTTGTAAAAAAGTGCTTATTATGATAGTACTCCTATTGAGTACAATTTTTCACTATTGAAGTACTTATGAATTTTTTTTGTTTGGGCCAATTATCTAAGTGTTTGCTCAATTGACATTTTGTGGCCACAATAATCTGAGTATCATTTTATATAAACTAGGTGTCTATGTGGTTTTAGTAGGGAATTTATGGATTTCCTACTTATCTTTGGATTCTTACATAGTCACTCTTTTTTGAAACTCAAATTAGTTAAATGTCAAATATTATAGAGCATTTATGTAGCCTATATGTAATTACATATGTTATTGGGCTATGATGAATAATTAGATGCATGTAAATTATGCTTTCTCACCTATATAATTTTTCGGACTCAAGTAAAAAAATTTTTTATTAATTAAACATTTTTTTATTCACGGATCAAATACTTAACTTTGGAGTTTTATAACTCATATGGTTTGGTTAAGTTTTGATGTCTTAGATCAGTGGGAGTCTGAAAATTTTCTTATGAGATATGTGTGAAGTAATATCATTTTAGTAACATATCTCTTAGCATTTTTGGATGCTTCAGACCAAGTAGTATCATTTTATTGAACTACATTATTCTATATACTTTATGAGAAATATTTATGATATATATCCCTATCGGATATTATTTTATAGCTCAAATTTCTCATTGTCTAATATAAGATTTGTCTATAATTGTCATTCTAGCTTAATGATTTATCTTTGTATTATTGATTAATACCATCCAAGTGGGAGAATGTTGGAAATAATAGTGGATTGGTATTAATCAATTATATTTTATCATTATCTGGCAATTTAAGATTTGGTGATAATCATATCTTATAATATCTTTATGATTATTTGAATGGGATTATAGTAAGATTGACTCTGTGATGGGTTGAGTCAATCATAAAAAAAAGCCCATTTGAGGGGTCTCTGCCTACCCTGGGGGATTATAAATTTGCCATCCCATTAAGCAAATTAAAACAAAAAACAACAATACACACTCTCTAGAATAATCCCCTAGAAAGTAGGTAGTAAAACCTTCAAGAGTTCTTATTGAACTCATATCTCTACAATAATCATTCATAGGGTTTTTGTTCTTGAAGATCAAGAACTTCAATTCAATATATATGAGGTACACAGATTCTCTTTCCTCTATCTTTTTATATTTAATTCTCTATACATACTATAATCTTGTATCTATTGATTTAAGGTTTCCTTTTATTTCCATCAACAAATTCTTAGCCTTCCTATTAAGTATAAACACTGCAAATGTTATCTTATCTATATCAGGACATCCTATTGCGACAAATATCTCATTAATATAAGCCATTGAGTATTTAGTATCATCAAAGTCAAAGTCTCCCTTAAAACTTTGGTGGATTATTTTGCAAAATGTTTCTATTTCTCAGGGTTCCGTAGGTTCAGTGAAACCCCCTTACAAATTTAATTTAATTTTCTTATTATATTGATTATTATATTTAAATAATGTTATTAATTTTTTATTGAAGTAATAAATTATAAAAAATATTTTATAAAATATATTATTAAATAGTAGATTAGGATTAAAGATACTAATAAATACATAATTGTACAAATTACAAATAAGTTTACATAGCATATTTTACAAATTAGTAATTTTAGTACATCATGACTTCTAAAACATTCCTAGAATCCTTATGCTTTGGTTGCATCAAATACCTCTGCTAAGCCCTTTAGTCATTTCCTGCATAATCAAACCCCTAGGATTTAGAGGAAATATGGATCAGACATTTTATTTGAATATGAATCAAATATTTAAATTTCACTTATGAAATTTAAATAAACAACCAAGTTTACAATATTGGTCAAATAAAAAATAGTATAAACATCAATATCAAATGGTTTATAAGAGATTCAAAATGCTTATGAAATGCAATTTTGTCTAAAAAAAGAAAAAAATAGAGTGAAAATCATTTTGACTGAGTACTCCATGGAGATTTTCCCTTTTGGGTTTCTAGTAAAGTCAAAGCTTACCATCCCTTTGTCCGGTGATTCAGTAACACATCACTAGACCAAATCGATATACATATACAGAATTGAGAAGATGTTAGTGTACCCGGAAGGTTACCCCAATACAGAGCCAATAAGAACTGATCATATAGGGAATCACCAATACCCCGACACTCTCTAGACCATACGGTCCCATATACTAACTCAACCTAAACCTCATTCACTATCAAGAATAGTAAAATATTCAAATAAATGAGTTTCCTTACCATCAAGATTTCTTCTCATTCTTTTTCTCCATTTCATGTGTTATTCTTTTTTATAGAGAATTTTGAACTTCCAAAAATATTATTTCAAAATCATTTTTGTATTTTACTATCAACTGTCCTTGATAGTAATTCATATAAAATCAAGTTCGTAAACATTTTCATTATTTTTCTCCCCCAAAATATTTTAACTCAAAATCACCTGATGCACTATGTATTATGGTGCAAAATGCTCAATGCATCATTCAGATTACAGTAGTTTCAAAATAAAATGAACAGTTCTTATTTAATCGTGTTTAAATTCGATTTAACTTAAGATAAAATCAAAACAGACAAAATAGTAAGATAATATTACAAGAAGCAATTGTACTTTTACGTTGCCAAAAGGCCAAAACATTGTAATTTAATAAACTTGCTAACACTGCTTACATGTAATCCATTATGCCAAGTTTAAAACTATTTTACAAACAAAAGTTCTGGGAGGTCAAAATATAAAACTGGCACCCACAAAATACAAAACATATTCTTATTATACTAACACAGAGGGATAATCAATTTCAATTTTATCTGTGGTCCAAAATCTGATCTTCCAAATACTATCTGACTTGTAATGCAACTTCATAACATGACTAGCAGTGAAATTATAATACTGAATAATGTCATTAACATCAGTTGTGAAAATAACATCCTTTTCTATTTTGTAAAGGAACATTGAGTAAACCATTTTACCAGGATCAACTAAATAATGCATCCTAGTGTTTAATTCATCCATCACACTGCTTAAGAAAGGATTGTACAATCTTATCTGAAACTGCATTAGAACCCTTGGTCTGAATAATCAATTGGTCATAAAAAATACAACAAATGAAGACCTGGTTTAGATGCAAGAATCTGATTAGAACCCTTGGTCTGAATATTGAACTCAATGAAGATGTCATCACAGTTCAACTGTGTTTGTCCCATATGAAAAAAAATATAATTAAATATATACCAATCCAAATAGTGGCCATAAATATTAAATATCATAAACACAATATTCAAATACCTTTCAGGTTCTTCTTCTTTTATTTTAACTATTTACACTTTAACTTCAACACTCATATAAAATTTTTTTGGTAACAAACTTGCCGTTCATTTGGTCCACAAAAGGGGACTTCCAACCTATACAAATAAATAACATGTATGAAGTCTTTTATTGAAATTTGAATACAGAAATGTGTGAAAAATAATTCCAGATTACCGTTCTGGATAAAAGATCTCTTCATTCTCCAAAGTAAACACCCTTATCAGAAAGTTGTTGCTCGGAAACAAGATAAAATCAACATAATAAGCTTTGTTGAATTCATATAAAGTTGCAATGGTACTAATCCCACACAAAAAACCTTCGAAACCTTTTCTTTAGTGTTGGATGCAGAATGCATTCCCCTTTGGATCCTTCAGAGAACACTCTCCAATAACCATAAAGTCCTTACTGTTAAATAGAATGTATTTAGAATACATACATAATCCTACAACATAACAGACAAAAAAACAACAACTATAATATCAGGATATAAATTAAATAAGCATAGAATATTACAATTTACATATGTAATACATGTGAAATTATCTCATCAGGAAGAAACATAGTCCTAAAAAGTCCCAAAGGTTGCTTACACTGTCCATTTTTCCCATAACTTACTTGTTATGCTCCCTATTGAGAAAATTGGAAGAAACAAAGAAAAAAGGGACGACGTACTGAAGGAAGATGAATTATCTTCCCCTTTGAACAGTTTGGGGGCGCTTGTTAACACACATATATTAATTATATATATATATATATATATATATATATATATATATATATATATTTTGAAAAAAGGCAAGGTGCAGATGCTATCGTTAAATGTGAAGTTCACTTCAAAACATGCAGAATTGCAGATAATGATTCATAAGTTCAGAACCATAAGTTACCCCAGGACATCATTTCCCAAAATAATTAATATATTCAGTTATAAACATGCAAAACTTTTCAATTTTTCAAATTCTGAAAAAAATGTTATGTTTATCTCTCTGACTAAAAATATAACTTTGAACGTTGAATGATATAAAATTAGACACAATAAAATGTTATATACAACACACTAAAATTAGACAAACTTATTATACATTCAACATTTGTGAATCACTCCTTTGTGGTATGGTTGTCGTAGCTTGGTGGGAGATATTTGATAACCAAATTATAAAAGGTTTTATTAGGATAATGATCAACATCCTTTGTATCCAGATTTTTTACATTCATTATAAATTGATCTTTCCCAATGTACCTAGCTTTTATCCACCCCCTTGTTCAAATTATAGTGACAAGCTATATTTTGCAGTCCACGACCTATATACCTTGAGCGATCATATTTCTTCAAACAGATGCCAAAGGTAGTTCCCACAAGATCTGTAAATCACAATCTAGTTGTAAGTTCATCCTTGAACGAGGTATAAAAATATGACAGCAGTTGCACAACTCCCTATACAAAAATCATATAAGCATACTTTAGATTTACATTTACAATATAATAATTTACATGATAAGTTATTTCATTTAAACTTATTGATGAAAAACTAAACATGGAATAAAATTTATACTTAAATAATCTGGCATGAGAAGAAAATAATATTTGTTGTATGTAGTGGACATGGATCTCTTCCTTTTGATACAGGATGAATTCAATGCATGTATGTTTTTTAAAATTATAATTTTAAACTTTTTAAGTTAATTTTATTTCATTTTATTTTTTGTTTTATTTTATATTGTGCATATTTTCTATTATTTTAATTTTTCTTAAAGATTTTGTAATTTATTTTTTAGTTTAAAGGTTTTAAGTTAAGATTTATAAACCTAATATTTCAAATATTATTATGTTATTTTGGTAAAAGGCATTTAAAAAGTTTAACTCAAAAGATATATAAATTAAAAAATAAATAACAAAATGTTAAAAAAATTAAAATAACGAAAAAGGATACACAATGTAAAATTAAAAAACATAGTAAGATTTTATAAATTTTTTAAAATAAAGCATGGAAACGATACACATTTAATTTTTTTTAAGTTAATTTGTATTTCACTTTGTTTTTATGTATTTTATTTTTATATGGTGTATCTTTTCTGTTATTTTAAATTTTTTTAAAATTTTTGTAATTAATTTTTAAGTTTAAAGTTTTTAAATTAAGATTTTTGAACCTAATCTTTCAAATTATTTTTAAGTTATTTAGGAAAAATTTTTAAAAAATTTAACTAAAAAATAAATTATAAAGCATTTAAAAAAGTTAAAACAATAAAAAAAATACATAACATAAAAATAAAACACTTAATAAAATAAAATATAAATTAACTTAATTTTTTAAATTTTAATTTTAAAATTCATGATTTAAAAATATAAGTAAATAATTTTAAAAAAATCAAATAAGTGACTGAATGTTTTTCAGACTTGTTTTTTTTATTTTTTAAATTATTTTATGTACATAAGTTTTACTAAAGTATGATGTAAAATTTTTTTATGTTAATTTTATTTTATTTTATTTTTTTATGTATTTTTATATTGTGTAATTTGTTTTCATATTTATTTTATTAAATTTGTTTTAATTTATTTTTAATTTTTTTTGTGTATGCCCCTCTTTCTAATATATGATTTTACAATTTTTTAAGTTCATATGTATTTCATTTTATTTTTATGTTATGTATATTTTTTGTTATTTAATTTTTAAAAAATGCTTTATAATTTTTTTTAGTTTAAAGTTTTTAAAACCTAATATTTTAAATTATTTTTAAATTGCTTTAGTAAAGGACATTTAAAAATTTAACTTTAAAATTATAGGCTAAAAATTAAATTACAAAACGTTTAAAAAAATTAAAACAACGAAAAAACATAGATAACGTAAAAATGAAACACATAGTAAAATAAGATAAATATGAATGAACTAAAAGAATTAATTTTAAAATTTATGATTTAAGAAATATAAATAAATAAAAAATAAATTTAAAAAATTCAAGAAATTGAGTAATATTTTTTCTGATTTGTTTTTTTAATTTTTTTTTATATATGTATGTTTTTCTAAAGTATGATTTTTAAATTTCTTGAAAGTTAATGTGTATTTCATTTTGTTTTTTATGTGTTTTATTTTCATGTTGTGTATCTTTTTTGTTATTTGAATTTTTTAAATATTTTGTAGTTTATTTTTCGGTTTAAAGTTTTAAAATTATAATTTTTAAACCTAATATTTTAAATTTTTTTTATAAATTATTTTGGTAAAAAGCGTTTAAAAAAATTAACTTAAAAATATAAATATATACTAAAAAATAAACTACAAAACATTTTAAAAAAGTTAAAATAATAAAAAAAGATACGTAATGTAAAAATAAAATACTTAATAAAATAAAATATAAATAAAATAAAAAAATCATCTTTCAGTATATAGTTTTTAAGTGAAATAAAAATTCCAAATATTATTATTTAAAATTATATACATAAATAAAAAAGAAATTTAAAAAATTTAAAAAGTTAATTAAAAAAAATAAATCCAAAAAAAAACATCTTATAAGAAATTTTGTTGTTAAACCACCGATTTCTTGTAGATTTTTTATCTAAATACAAAATCACTTATAGCTTTTCCCAATCAATTTCAATGAACAATAAAATTAATTATTTGATCAAATAATATGGGTGTGACTCATTTTGACATATAAAGAAAAAGCCTAAACATGACAATTTTTTTAGATATTGAAACTTGACATTTATTTATAATTACATTTAATTAATTAAAAATAATAATTAAGGTATGGAGTGCGTGCCTACCTGAAGATTTTATTAAGGTCCACCTGGCTGAATCTCATCCACATCTTAAATCTCAAATCAAAAGCCGAATATTCGAATTTCACCGCTTCGAAACCTTTTCTTTATCGCTAAAAATTTCAAACCCTAATATCCCAATTTCGCAGGTGATCTTTCCCAAGCCAAACAATTCTTCCCGTCTCTGTCTCCGGTACTTCACTTGTTCTCTCCCTTTCTCGTTCTCGTTCAGCTTTCTTTCATTCCGACGCGTTTTGAATTCCTATTTTGACTTTGACTCCCTTTAGGAAATGTTCGTAATTCCTGATTTGTGTCATCTGCAGGGAGAGTCGATTGCACGGGAAACAAGAGTTTTCGCTGCAATTCTAATTGTAATCATCGGAACAATTAGTCATGAAGTTCCTCGAGTGTGCTGCTTTAGATCGGTATTTGTAATTTCAAACGAATTTGAATTAAATTAATTTGAATAATTTTTGTCAATAATTTTCTCTCAAAAACATTTTTAGGCTTAACTATTTCTTGGATAATTTAAATCTGGGAGAACGGACTATCAAAGGATGCCTTGAAGCTTATAGTTGTAAGGAGGAACAAGTGAATTCTCAAATATTGCTTTTAGATTTTGTTGGGGTAGTAATTAACAAATTCACGTGTCTTTTTTCCCCTTAGGCAAACATGCTGGAACGGATAAAAAACTTTCCATCAGTTTGGAGACCGAGGTAGATTGATGCCGTGTATATTGCATTTTTCACTTCACTGTATATTTTGCTATATAAGCTGTTTTGAGTATTTTGTAAATTAATTTTATTTTCCTTACAAATGGAAAGTAAAAGATGTTTGAACTTTGACGTTAAAATGATCTGAATGTTAGAACATTGAATAAGTCCTTCAACTGATTAATTGTTATTTGAACTTTTCAATTTCAGATTCTTGATTATCTTGGGAAATCATCTGATTCTGATTCCTCCTCTCCAGATCAAACCTTGATAACCAGAACCAGGTGGCCTTTACTATCTAGATAGGTTCAGGAAAGTGAAAATCAGCACTGAAGTATCTTTTAAATGTTTTCATTTTTTATTCTTTGATTCCAGCCGAAGGACATTGGTTTACCTGGTTCTTACCCTGTACCACATGTATCCCGATTACGACTTCAGGTACCTCAGTATCATATGATGCATCGTAGATATTTCTCTATTATCTATAGGAATAAAAAGGAGGATTATGGGTAATGCTACTGTCAGCTTTGTTGGCGACATGGCAACCCACTATATAATCCTTTTTTATTGCATTGGGAGTGTTGTCAAAAGGCTTGACAGACAGTTCAGAAAACTGTTGCTCTAGAAGCTGAGAGTTCAAGTCTCTCCATTTCCCAACTGTTCTTGTCATTTAAGTGTTTGAACAGTTTTGCTTTCACTTTGTGATTTTGCTGGAACATGCTTTTGTTTTTCCTATAATACCATACACGTATAATGGTTTTTAGTGCAGTTAAAGCTCACCAGTTTTTCGCAGAGGAATCATGGGACAGTTTTAAGCAGATTTTTGATACCTACATGCATGAAGCTTCAAAGGTGATACTATTGGTGTGGTCTATCATATATGTCTTGTCTTAATAACTCTTATTATTTGCATTTTCCCTTAGCTGTTTGATATGCAAAAATCATTGAGGCATCTTGAATGTTTTATCATAACATCATATATGATAACTACTTTGGAGTCTCACATTTGGTATGATTCCCAGGAATGATTGAGGACCTTGCTTTGGTTTGAACTAATAGTCTTGTTCGCTTTCAATTTCTAAAATTACTTTGAATTAGGTGGGAAAGGAGAAGAAAGAGAGAAAAAGGACTTTGAATATTAATTCTAGATTCTTAATCCCAAATTCCTAATCCTAACTAAATTAAATAAGGAAACTAAGAATTATAATGAAATAGGGAAACCACTACCACAAGATCATACTCCAAAAGTATTCTAAGATGCAACAATGATATTATGAGATTTTTAAAATATTCCAAATCTTCCTTAGTCAAAACTTAATTAAGCTAAATATTCTAAAACTTAATCCTTGAAGCCTAAAAGATATTTTCCATTTCTTGTTATAAGATTTTTTTTTTAAATTCTTTGCCTTATCTTGTTTTATACATTGAAATCTTATAGGCTAATATGATGTCTAGGCATAAGATGGTTAGACATATAATTTGTGGGTATTTATCATTTAAGATTCCCATATTTTGTATTATATCATAGATTCACTAACATGTTTGACCACCTTGTTTTGTTGCACCTAATAGTCTTTTACAACTTTCAATATATAAAAATATAAGTAGGGTTTAGGTAGGAAAGAAACAAAAGAGATAAATGAAGACTTTGAAGTTTGAACAAGAGTATGTTTTTGTAATTTGTATATAATTTGCTAACTCCTGTCATAGTAGTCAATAGCGTGTGATTGCGGGGTGGCGGAGTGGAGTGGCTCCTTGCCGCTTGTAAGATAATATTCGCGGAGCACTTGGTTCTCATGGGCCATATGCAGAGAAAATTGTGTCAACTTCAGTGATTAGCATTCTTCGCAGCTGTTACTTTGGTTGCATTGCTGCCAAAGGCTTGAAGGCCTTTACCGTCTTCAAATAAGATTTAATGACCTTCATTTTGCAGTTGCCATCTCCTTAGTCGATGACCTTTGTCGTTGTCGGATAGCCTTAGCGACCTTCATGTGTCATCCCACTCATCAATCCATGTTTTCTTCAAGGATTGCAGGCAAACCCATATTTTGGGTTGGGTTTAGGGTGGGTTATGTTAGATAGTCTTTTTTTATTTGTTGTCGATGAACCTTCATTCTAGTGTTTTTTTTTTTAGGAAAACCTTCATTCAAGGCTTATTTTTACGGATGCATCCCCTCAAATTTAGTATAATTACAGATGCATTCCTTTTTTTCTTAAAATTACACAAACTTTCTTTATTTTTACGTATTCATTACAGTTGTATCCTATTTTTTTCAAACTACACAAGCTTTTGTTTATTTTTGCATTATTACGTTTTATTTCGTGTGAACGTGATATGAATTGTTTTTTCTTTCAAGCTTCATAACAATACGACAATGGAAGTGAGATGGGTGTCGACTATAAAGTTTGAAAAATATAGGGGTTGCATTTGTAATAGCATACAAAATAGGATACATGTATAATATCATACAAAACTTATAAAGTACATATGTAATAAATTTATGTATGATATTACATCGTTTTGAAAGGAGAGAATACAACTATAATGAGTATGTAAAAGTAAGGGGGTCTGGGTTTTTTTCTTACAAAAAAAAGAGGGGATGCATTTGTAATTACACTAAATTTCAGAGAGTATGTTTGTAATTACTTTTAATTTATATCTTTAGGAGTCTTAATTGTTTGGAGGTTTGGTCAATGTCAATTTAATTAGCTTACTAAAAAACTCAACTAAAGAATGATAATAATATAATAATAAAATTATAACAGTAATAAAAAATATAAATACTATTTAAAGCATAATATATAACATAATAATTATCTAATAATCTAAATAAAGCATAATATATGATGTAAGAATTAAATAATAAGAGTAATAAATATTATTTATTTAATAATCTTTTTACAAGCAAATATTAGTTCTTAGTGTGTTAGTAAAGAGATTCAAACTTACAACCTCTATCTCTTCCTCTCCCATCTCACCAATAACTATCAGATTAACTTTATAACTTCTTATTATTTAATAATTAATTAATAATATTATATAATGAACTACATAGTAATTATATAATAATATAATAATTAAATATTAAATAATAATGGTAATAAATACTATTTAAAGCACAATATAATATAATAATTATTTAATAATCTAAATATATTATAATATATTATATAATAATTAAATAACAATAATAAAAACTAAATTAAGCTTAATATAATGTAATAAATTAAATTAGATTAAATAATAATACACATAAAAAATAATATTAAATATTATTGAACAAGGATATATATATATATATATATATATATATATATATATATATAAAACCAAAAATGTAACAAAAAAAAATGAAAAAAAAATGTAACCAAATACATTTTTACTATTATTTTATGTGAAAATGAAAAAAAAAATGTCCAAAAAAAATAGAGCCTAATATTTTCATGGATTGATAAAGGCATAATGTATCCCCGCATAATAAAAACATCTTAGCTGGATTGAGAGCATTAGAGATGATTGACGTTGACAATATTATTGAATGATATTCTACATACCTCATTGGACTCTCGTTGTAAAAATTATTATTGTTGATATTTGATAATTATGATTGGTTTTGATGCACTGATTTAGTTAACTAAGGTTCTTGTTGACTTATCTGTGCAGGAATGGGCTGAAGCTGTTGGAGGTGCTTCTTTGCTGGACACCTTGTTTAAGTCCCTTGATGAGGTATGGTTTCTTTAAAAACTGAATAGATTATAGAAAAGAAGTGATATCAAGATGCACTTGTGATACCTCCTGATGCAGGTGGTGAAGTTAGGGGATTGTGAAATTTACGGTTATGCCCCTGATTCCGAGGCTGATCCATTACTAGAGAGTGGAGCAATGTAAAGTTAACTTTGCCACACACATTCATGAACGTTAAAATTATTATTACCATAATTTTTTGCCTATTCTAGGTTATTTCAATAACTACCTTTTCTATTTGCTACAGATGGTCTTTTAATTTCTTGTTTTATAATAAAAAGCTTAAGCGGATTGTAACTTTTCGATGCAGTTGTTTTAGGTAAGTTGGGAATTTCACAATCTATTTCATAATCTACTTTTTGGTTGCGTCTATATTCATCCCTAGCGAAATGCTGTTTGTGGCAGTAACTTGATTGCTGACGGACTGCTTGTTGATGAGATACACGATGATTATGATGAAGAAATATTTGCTGACATGGATATATGAGTCACTCCTACCTCAATTAATTAGCATATAAAGACTTCTGATCCTCCCATGTGCAGTATTTTATAATATAAGATGTTTTTGGATGTGTAGTTCTGTAAATCGAAGACTTTCTGTGGGGCGAGTCGTAGATACGGCATATGTATCTTCTCGTATGCATATAGTGTATCTTCCTCAGATACATTAACTGTTAGGACACTTCTTGTGTAATATTAGGAAAAACATACTTCCTTTTGGAGAAGACTATTGGATGTTGAATTCCTCTGAAAATTATGCTTCCTTTTTCCTCCTAATTTGTTATCAGTGGGTTGAGACAAGGGTGCCTAAAATGAATTTATTGATCGATAGTTGCGTTTCTATCATCATTGATGCCGTAAACGCATGATTCTTTACCAACAAATTGTTTAGGGCAATCGGAGATAAGACTCATTCTTAGATTATCATGTGACATTTATACACTTGCTAAGAGCATCTGGAAGGTTTTATAGACGAGTTGCTTAACATTAAGCATCCAAATTTATGAGATTCACAAATCTGTTTAAGAATTTTTCATTCGAGATGTTCTAAGGGCAGAAACAAATATTTCAAGTGAGTTTATCTGTTTTTCCCCGTTTGGATTATTCAATGGATCAATATTGTAATGTATTTAAAATACGGATACATTTTGAGTTCTGAGTTTTATTATATTAATGCCATATAAAATGGTGACAAAATGAGCAGGAAGGAGCATGATGAAATGTGTGCAGTGTAATTTTTATTTATTTAACATTGCAATATGTAGAGGAGTTTTACACGAATTTAGAACGTGAAGAAATATATAATGCTTACATGCCAAGTACCACTTCAATATAGTCGAGTAATAAAATAACCAGCACCGGAAATTCGCTTTCTCTTCATTTTGTCCCCCAAATCTTGCTAACTTGTGTGTTTTAATAACCGAGTTTATGAGACTATTTATTATTCATCATAATAAGCATAATGTTCTATATTTTTTGTCGATTTAATATTGGTTTTACTCGTTTAGTTACGTTAATTGGTGAGAAAAAAAAAAGTTACATCAATGGTGGTATACGTGTCTGTCAGCCTAATTAGCTTAAGTACAGGGGGAAAAAGCAAAGACTATTTAATTAAGAAGTGTTTTTTGTCACCTTTTATATGATCATTTGAAAACAACGAGGTTGCTTTTATCCTTATTTTCCTTTTGCCTTTTTCTTCTGTTTCCATGATTTAAGTCCCTATCACTTTCATACATTTCAGGATAAGATATGATCATGAATTTGTCAAGGAATCTGATCGAGAGGAACATTGTTTGGTGACAGCAGATTTTCTTGTGCCAACTAATCAGACTTAAACTAATTCTTATAGGAGGATTGTGCCTTGCTCTAAATGGAATCAGCATGGTTAGTGGTTCGGGTCACTACTGCAAATTTTCAAATTTTAACTTCCTATCTAATGGAAAAAAATTCATGTCATGGCCTATCCTATTAATTGCCACGACTACTGGCAGCGATTAGGGTAGCCAGCTAAGCTATTTAAATAGCATCTACTAAGTGTTATCCAAAAATTAATTTATTAACATATAAAGAAGTGGTCTGAAAATTATGTACAAAGAGAAAAGTTGATAATTTGGATGACAAATATTGACATATACTTTCCAAATATTTTCTTTTAAATCTATCAGTTTAATTTAGGAACTTAATTTTTTTAATTAAGACCTTATAGTTAAATTTATTTTTTTAATTCAATCTTTTTGCTTAATTGTCGTTAGTTTTGCTGACAAAATATTTAAATATATGAAATTAATTAAAAAAAAATACAAATACAATCTTTTTAGACTTTCACAACATCTACTCAAATCTTAATACGCTACTTACTTAATCTAAGGTTTTGAGTTTTTGTCTCAGTGAATTTTGTTTTTTTTTTAATAATTTTTTATTTTGTTTAGATTGTGTTTTGAAAAGTTCTAAATTAAAGTGTTAGGGACCAAATGAAAAAAATAAAAAATTTATTAGATATGAAATAAAAAAAGTTTAATAGGAAAAAAATATAAAATTCACTAATTTGTTAAGGACAAAAACATATTTAAACCTAATAGTCAATAGAATTTTTTTTATTAAGTTCATATTTTTTATTTAATTTAAACTCTCATTATTTTTTAATAGAAACAATTATTTTGTTAACAATGTAGTATTTCAGATACGCACCAGCTCTGATAAGGCAGCAGAGCAGGAAATTTCTTCTTTGTTCAGTGAAGATGGGTTCCAAGATCATTTGCTGAAATACCAAATTCAGATGGACTGCATTGTTGTGTTGGTTTGGTACAACTAGGAATGATGATAATTCAGTGGTATGAGACATAAGTTACCTTGCTGAAGTGCACTACATACCTATCACCTTAATGTTTCCATTTGGATCACATCCATCTTACCTAACTCGCTATTTTATTAACAATATAATAATTGAAATAAATAATGTAAGAGATATAAACTGATTTAATTGGTTAAAAAATTAAGAAGAGGTGAGTTTCATTTCATGTTTAATGATTCTTTTTCTAAAATATCAAAATTGGTAATTTTTAATAAATTCTAACCAAAGAGTGTTAAAAAAAATTTCTGTTATTAAACAAGCTATAAACTAATGAAACAAGTTACAAATTTAAGAGGTAATTTCAGAAAGCAATTCTCCAAATTTAGTGTAATTATAGATTATTTTTTTAAAATTATATAAACACTTTTACTTTTAAATACTCATTACATTTTTCTGTTTATTTCTGTATTATTATGTTCTATTTCGTGTGAACTAATATGAATAATTTTTTCAAATTTCGTAATAGTGCGAGAATAGAAATAAGGGAGGTGTCAACGATAAAGTTTAAAAAACATAGAGAGTGCATATGTATTAACATACAAGACTTATGGAGTACACATGCGTAATATCATACAAATTAAGAGATATATGTTTAATAAATTTATGTATGATACTATATTATTTTGGGAGAAGAAAATACAACTATAATAAATACTTAAGCAAGAGACATCTGTACAATTTTTAGAAAAAGAAGGAAATACATTTATAATTATATTAGACTTATATAAGTGCATTTATAATTACTCTAAATTTAATGAAAAAAATAAAAAAGTAGAATAAAACGTTTTCATTTGTTTGTCGCAGCTACATCAATATATTTAAAAGAAAGGGGAAGCTGTAGATGTTAGATTATTTTATTATTATGTTTATTTAACTTATCATAAACTTAAAACTAGAGTAATTATGTAGACTGATGAAGTAGTTGTAGACGAGAATTTGGACACGTTTCAGAAGGTAGAAAAGTTGCCACTCAAAATCAACTGGATCGTATTTGATACTGGAGTTGTAGGTTTGTGTGTGCGTGTCTTCTTCATTGTATGAGTTAAAGTAGAGTTATATATAACATAACATCAGTAACATTTTTCTTTTTGAAAGTAGTTGGCGAAAGTGGAACACTTCTAAAAGTAACAGTTCTTTTATAAATTGTGCACTTTTACTCTATAAAAGTAACACTTTCAAAATTAAAAACTAACATTTGTTTATATACCAATATATATCATGTTCTGTTAACCAAAAAAACAACAACTATATGTCATGTTCTTTGGTAGTTGTTTTAATCAGGCTCTTCAGTCTTCTCTGTTAGCAGTTTGTGGAATTGAAGAAAGTCAGAAACAACTGATTGTTGTTGGCAGTTAATGAAACTGCTGAACAAGGGGGGAAATTGAATACACGTAGGGTAAAATTGGGAAGTAATGGTTAGGTGTTATGTTTAAATAGTTTTTTTTTTCTAAAGTTTTACTTAAAAATCATTTTTAGTATTTAAGATTCAAAAATATAATTTTTTAATTCTGATTTACATTTAGTCATTATTATTAAAAAATTACTGATAAAAAACATATTTTTTATTCGTGAATCAATAATTAATTTCAAAGATTAAAAAAAATATTTTTAGATAAAAACTAATAATACTAACATTGATAAAAAAATGATTATTTTTAGCACAGGACAAAACATAGATAAGCTTATTCTTCTTTTGGTGAAATAAATGGTGTATTAAATCCGAAAACTAATTTTGATTCGTTTCATCTAGTCTACTAACTTAACACATTGGTTTGAGATAAATTATTTGCTATCCATCAAGATTTTATTGTATTTTCTAAAAAATTTTATTATCTAAATAAATCAATAAAATAATTATAATAATTATGATATAACATAAATTATTAAGATAAATTTTTAAAAATAATTTTATTAAGAAAATAAAATCAAATTTTTTATAACTTTCTTATTTATTTTTGTAAACCTAGTAAAGAAAATAAAATTATGATGCAAGATTTACTTTTTGCATTTTTCCAATTTATTTTAGTAAGATCATAAATTTTCCAAGAAAATAAATGTTTTTGGTAAAATTAAGTTTCATATTATTTTTAAAAAAACACATTCTAAAAATTGTTTTTCCCAAATTTAGTAGTACGCACTAAACATTCTAGCTTGACTTAATTACAGGTTAGTCTACCCTGGTTCATTTTGGTGGCCAAAAAGGAATGGACAAATCCGATTTAATATTTTTAATTATTTTCAACATGCGTGGTACCAATATTATAGTTATAAAAAATGACATTATTTCTCAATCGCAATCACTTTATTGTGACTTTAAACATCTTATTTTGGAATCATTTATCATAATTTAAATTATATTATAAATTTAAAATATAATTTATATGTTAAAAATACTAATTTAATTACAAGATATAATTTATATATTTATAATTTAAATTTTTTTGTTTGTAATAAAATATAGTTTTATTAAAATAATTATCCTTCCCATACAATACAAATCCTAAAATATTAGATTGAACACGATTTTATCAATTAAAGTTTGAGATAAGTTTTTTTAACAAGTTTGAGATAAGTGGTTACATATTTAAAGTTATGTTTTATTTGCTAAAATTAATTTAATGCTATGGGTATGAAAAAATACTTTTTTTTGTGTTCCATATTTGATTTGATAGAAATGATTAGATAACACAGATTAATAAGAACAAAACATCAATTTACCTTTTTGTTATCTGGAAATCATGGTACAACTTTTTATACCAAATACAAAGTATTACAAAGATATATATTCTATTATTTATAATTGTCTTTGAATAATTATATTTTGAATTTTCAATTATATGTTATCGATAATAACTTATCATATTATGTATTTAAATTTAGGTTATCTTTTAGTTAACTTAGTTGTATATTTTATGTTTTGAATTTAAATTATATTAAAATAATTAGTATTAAAAAATATTTTAAAAAATTTAATATTATATTGTTTATTATATACGTTCGTTGTGCATATCAAATAATCAACATGATAAAAAGAAATTGTCATGTAACTTTTAAAATTTGCTGTGTTTTATTCTATTTATTTATACTTTAACGTGTATGAAACCGAAACAAAAAACTTAGTAGAAAATTAAGTTCTAATGAATCAAATTTCCAAATAAAAATAAAAATTGTAAATTTTAAACCCAGAAGACATGGCAAGTAAAATAATTAGCCATGCCCATATTTTTGTATTATCTAAACTAAAGTTGCATTCACATGTGTTGCCCGCATAGGCATGAGTAGTCTTGAATTGATCATGTGATACTATCAGTTTTAGATCTCATCATCTCAGTGATCTGTTTCTGTGCAACATCTTAGGCTATAATATAACATGTTGCCAAGTGTAGGTCCTCCAAACAATACACATGTCCTACTACTATCTTCTTTTCTTTCTTAATTTCTTATTATAATCTTTAATCAGAGGCACGTCATGCTAGTAGCTGAAACAGAATCATACATCTTCAGATAAATTAATATTCTATACGCCTGCTACTTTCACTAAATATTAGTGCCAATCAAGTTTAATTTCGAGGCAGGTAGATAAGTACCCTTTATAAATGTACCAAAGGAGAAACGATCCATTCAACTTCTATGGCTTCCTCACTATCGTCTTTCTGCATCTTAAATCAAGCTTTTTGCAGGCATAAGCTCATCAAATACCCCCAAATAAGATCCCAAAGGTTTGATGACAATGGTAATAGATATTAAGAACTGAACATGACATTAATGTACTCACTATCGAATAGCTTAATTACTTTAGTTATTTCACATAATAATCCTTCAACATAATAAGCTTTTTTTTTTCTTTCAAAAAATATCCTCATGTTTCTGTGATTTCAGCTAGCCTTTTCGCTACCCAAAAATATACTTGTTACAATATTTATTATTATGCTAATGCAGTTTTTGATTAATTTGTGGGATGGATTATTGTTTTGGCAGGGAAGGGAGCAAACGTTGTTGATGCAAACCTGAGCATCCTAAGGGAAAGAATAGAACAAGTGAGAAAGAGAGAGAGGGTGATAAATACAGGTGGGTGGAATTATAAGCATGGTTATGACAGTAAGTACAAGAGAGATTCTATGATATCACAATCCGCAGAGATTATAGGCTTGGCATGCAGTGCAATTGGCCTTGTCTTTCTCTTTGGTTCTCTTAGCATCTTCCTTCTGTCCTTCCTTGTTTATATGTGCATTCGATGATATCGTACGTCTATTTGGATTTAATTAAGGGTAATATATTGATAGATAATTTAGAATTCATATATGACTATTTAGCTAAACTTCTTTATAAATATTTGTAGGAGAAAAAATAAAAATAAAAATGAAATAAATTGTACTCTTATTTATTGAAGAAGGGCTTGTTCCAAGGGTTAAGCCCCGCATATAATTTGGGTAGTGTTTCTTTTATCACTTATTCCCCTTCTCTTAGAATACATACTAACTAAAATTAAAAACAAAATATATAAAATACTCTTATCTCAAATAACATATCTCTTCCTTTGATTCTTGTGTAGCTTTTCTCTCTTAACCAAAATTTTTTAAGAAAAAAACTTACTTTTTTTTTTCTAAAGACTAATTAGTTTGAAGAAGATTTTTCTTTTTAATTTTTACTGTCCAAATGATTCATAGAAGAAATATGGAAGTTTATTGTTTCTATGAACCAGTTGGTTGATAAAAGATTTGTTTTCTTTTACGGATTACTTGGTTTACAATAGATTTTTTAAAAACCTGCTACAAATCAAGTGATCTGTAGAAAAAAAAATCTTCTACAAACCAACTATTCTATAAATTTTTTTATGGACTAATTGGTTTGTATAATATTTTTTTTTTACTTTTATGAACAAAGTGGTTTGTATAACTAAACATGTATTTTATAAATCATTTTGTTTATAAAAATAAAAAAATACTAAAAAACTATTTTAAGTTATCACATATGGAGTATTAACATAATTTTACTATCTAATAAGTCTTTTAAGAAAATGGCATAGATGTTAAAAAAAATACTCCAATAATTTGAGATATAGTCTTGTAAACAACTTGTACCATTGTTTATTAGTTAAAAGTAAAAAGGTTCCGTAAATAGTTGTAAATACGACTCAATAATAAAATTATAGGTCGACGTAAGTTTACAGGTTTTAATAAATAGTTTTTTTATAACTTCTTGGCAGCATTCTTCAAAGTAAAAAGGAACAATTTTCAGCGGGTATAAATGAGTTGAAATCAATTGAATTGAGTTAGAAATTCAACTATGGCTTCTAAAAATATATAATAAGTATAATGTTTAACCTACTTATTTAAAGGATATTAAATTCAAAATTTTGGTTTTATTTATTTAATAGTATGATACTGGATCTATACTTGATTATTTTCTATTTTTTATCATAATATTTATTAATTTAGAATTTAATAAAAAAATTATATTAAAAGGACAAGTGAAAAAGAAGAAGAGTTGTTATTAAGAAACTTTAACATGTTTCATGTTTAGGCTTTTTAGTATAAAAATCCTTACAAGTTATGAAAATAAAATTTTGTACAAGCTTATCAATCTTGCTCCCTAGCTAGGTATACCATAACCACTACTTCATGAATCAATTGACATGAAATTGTTTCTGTTTAACTAGTGATATCATGTTTAAATTTTGGATATATGTAAAATATTTATAGTAGTTTCACAAGACTTAAACATAAGAGGCAGTGTAGGGGAGATTGGCAGGGGTTATGATCCTCCCCCTTCCCCTTTCAAATTTGTAAATTTGTTTTTAAATTTTAATGAGAAAAATTGTATGACTTCTCATATTTAAAATAAAATCAATGATGTATAACAATTAAGGTTAATTAACATATAAAAAAAGAACAAAAAGTAAAATAAAGATATAATAATTAACATAATTTGATAATAAAAATGAGAAAAAAATTATAAATGTTAAAAAAATGTATATAATATTGAGATGTTTATATATAATATAATTATCTAAAATTAACATATTAAATTTTTATTTTGACCACCTCCATGCAATATTTTTTACTTCGCCCTGTTGAACATGATTAATTCTTCTAGTAAAAAAATATTTGTATCTTTACCTAAAAAAGCTAAAGGATCATATAATAGATTTGATATAATATAATTTTATATAGTATAAAGTGGAGTTATTTAATAATTAATTAAAAAGTGTAAAATATATACTTCAACTTAAATAAATAAAATTGATTGTATATTTAATAAATAATATTACATATAAAAATAACACCATTAATATATATATATATATATATATATATATATATATATATATAAATAAATAAAAAGATCATTTGATTGTTCAAAGTTGTTCAACTTATATCTTCAATAGTTTTAATATCATGAAATTTAATACTTGAATTTATTTAATATATAAAATTATTGAATATGTAATTTGATTATGTTTGACATCTTATCTTAAGGGATCCTGCCCTAGGAGATTGACGTAATATTATTTACTCATTATTTTATATAGAACAAACTAATTTTCATATGTTTTCATTTGTTTTAGGTTATAATACCTATTTAGACTTTGTTTTCAAAGAACATATGCAAACCTTCATTATAGATAATTTTATTTATTTGAGTTAAATAAAATCGATATAAATGAATATTTAACATGTAAAATTCAAATTTGATATAACAAATTAAACTGAAATTAATAATTTTGTATTAACTAGTTGATTGATTGATCTAAGGATAACAAAAATACCCATGCCTAAACCACCTTGATTTTGATGGGTATTACCCGTTTTAACTGGGTATGTGTATGAGTACATGTATTATCTGAGAATTTTTTTTATGAACAAATGTTAGTTGTTAATTTTAATAATTATATAATAAGTTTAAAATTATATATTTAATTAAAATTTTAATTCTTAAACTTTAATTTATAATTTTTTGTTATTAATTATTCTTTATATACTTTTTAAATTAAAATATACTTAATAACTTAATATATTATAATTTTTTTAATAATAAACAAGTAAATTTAAATTGTAAAACATAGTATATCATGTATACGTGGATATATCCAAACTCAAAAACAGCCAACAGACATGATGATGTGAATTAAAATTTTATACTCATTCTTTTTATATTCAAACCCGAACTCATCTCATACTTTTCAAAACTAAGAATGGAGAGAGTTAAACTCATACCCGCACCGATCCCATTCCATTGCCATCCAAGATTTATCTACACACTATGGGATCAATTAAAGATGTTCTTCATGAAAATGAAACTATGTAATATTTCTAAATTAGTTGCCGGCCTTATTGATGATTAAGATCTAGTTAGGGCAAAAGATGCACATTTATAATTACAGTCTTGATGTTTTATCCCGAAATGGATAAATTATGGATCGCAAATTGTTGATAAATCATGTCAAAAATGACATGTACCTACCTTAGGTGGCAGATAGGAAAAGAACCAATCATATCAAGCCACATACAATTAGTAGCATCCAACATTTTCAGCAACTAATCCAAACTCAAAATATTTAATTAAACAGGAACAACATGCTAGTTGATGATACTCATATAGATACATAATATTAAAACATGGACATTAAATGAATAACGCAAAACTTATCCTTAGCACGAGGCTTGTTTCTGATACCGGTGGACAAAAACTAGTTTTTTTAAAAAATATTGATGTAAGTGAACTGTATTGTTTGACACAATTTGATTTTTAAATTAAACAAAAAACTATTTTAAAAAACTGATTTTGAACTAAATTATTTTTATAAAACTGCATCTGAATGGTTCAAAACTAATTTAAAATAATTTTAAATTAAATTAATTTCAAACTAATTTTGAATTGAATTTTTTTTTGTCAATTCCTTTTTTACATTGTTGTGAATATGACAACAATATTGTGAACAACTAAAAAAAATGTTTTTCTAGTATATTTTTTACATGATTGTGAAAGTTTCACAGAGGTATGTGATATGAAAGAAATGTTTTTTTTTTTTATAAATTAGTAAACTAAACTATTTATAAAATCAATTCAATTCGAACCAAACTAATTTAAAAATAATTCTGTTTGAACTGAATTAGTTTAAAAATAGTTCAATTATTTTTTATTAAACTAGTTTAACTTAAAACTAATTAATTTAATTTTTATTAAATTAATTCGATTCAAACCAGTTTTTTTGCATAATCCTTTTATCAATTCCATTACACACTACATACCCTTGCAACTCATAACCATTAACTCGCTTTGAATAACGATACTTGAACTAAGGGCAAATGATTATACTGGCTTTGTGAATCCAAAACGACAAACCTAATAAACTCTTTCACACGTGCTCGTATTCTTTTAACAATCAGCTAGCAGACACCCATTTTGGATCCATTGCCTAAATAAATTAACTGACTTTAGTCGACTTTTGTTCAAAATTTCCAACTCCTTTATATAGTTCAAAATTCAAATACAACCATCAACCATGATTTAAGTTGTACAGTCTTGTAACATTTACTAAACTGATATGTTGAAAAATATAATAGCTTCCAGGAAGTTTCCATAAACCACCTTTTCGACATGCAAAATTCATTTCCCTCCACTATAACTTGTCTCCATTTAAATTTACTGCCAAGTGTCAACGTTGTGTAAACGTCACAATGCACCTCTCTATACTATTTAGAGTATTGTATACTTTTGATACTGTTAGTAGCCTTGTATTCACTATTCAGTTAGTTGGAAATATAAGATCTATTTCCAATATCACTTATTTTCTCTGCAATTATCTTTTACTTACCATTCCATTTTGCAGCTCACTGTTAGTTCTCGACAAAATCCATCGATTAACCATAATACAGAAGCTAATTAACATGATTCTCTTCTGTCTGAACTCTGAACCATGTAACAAATGAATCAAAGTTAGGCAGCTACAGAATTGCCACAAACCCAACATGATAAACAAGTAGAACAAATATAATTGTGGTCACTTTTATTTATGTAGCAGTCATAAATCTAAACTAAAAACTGAACAAACCAAGCTCCAATTTCTCTTGGAGTATACTATATTTCTTAAATTCTTACGTGTGAAAATAATTCTTCAGTACCAATAAGATTAGAAAAGAAGCTTCAGAAACGCAAAAAGAAAAAAGAGTTGGCTAAGTGCTTGTTTAAAACTATTGTCAGTATTTTAGTTTTTAAAAACTAAAAAACTTGCTTGGGTAGTATTTTCTTAAAACAGTTTTCAGAAACAGTTTTGGTTTTTTAGTTTTTAAAAATTAAAAAACTAAAACAGCTGAAAGTAGTTTTGCTTTTTAATTTTCTGTTCAGAAAATTCAAAATACAACCAGGATATGTTGTCTTTTGTTTTTCATGAATGAAATTCTAATAAACATGAATAAGTTTTTCTATTTTTAAATTTTTAAAACAATTTTCAAATATCACTTGCCAAACAAGTTTTTTTTTTCTTCTAAAAAACAGTTTTTGAAAACTATTTTTGAAAACTCTTTTCAAAAACTAAAAAAAAAAAACCAAACCAATCAAGCCTTAAGTGCTTGTTTGACAACAGTTTTATAAAACTATTTTCAGTATTTTAGTTTTTAAAAACCAAAAAACTTGTTTGGGTAGTGTTTTCTGAAAACAGTTTTCGAAAACTGTTCTGATTTTTTAGTTTTTAAAAACTAAAAAACTGGAACAGCTAAAAGTAGTTTTGTTTTTCAGTTCTCAGTTTTTGTTTTGAAAACTCAAAATACAATCAGAATATGTTGTTTTTTGCTTTTTATTAATGAAATTATAATAAACATTAACAAGTTTTTCCATTTTTACATCTTCAAAACAATTTTCAAATATCACTTGCCAAACAAATTTTTTTTTTCTTTTCTTCCTAAAACCAGTTTTTGAAAAGTATTTTTAACAACTGTTTTTAAAAACTAGAAAATAAAACCAAATCAATAACCCTAAACCCTTAACTCAACAAGATACTCAACTATTGTGAATGGTTGTAACCACTGACAAAAGCCCTGCAGCAAGACACCAATATATCATTCACATCCTTATAAACTACGTAATCAGAACCAGCAATTGGGATACCGTCTAGAACAAAACAGATAATTACTATTATCCAACTTTTTCATACATTACATCTAGCATAGAAATACTATCTCAATTTTATTAAATTACATATAATTTTTTTTATTTTCTTATAATAATTCTTTTAAAATTTAAAACATTACACTAATATGTTTATATATGCTTATATGTTTATAAACATTACATTTACATTAGTACAAGTATAAAAGTAATGTTTAAAAAAAAAAAATAGTTAAAAAAACAGAAATATATGTACAATTATATTAAATTTTAGGAAAGAGTTGTTATAATTTATTCTAAATAATACTCCTCCATCCCATTTCTTTCCATGGTTTAATCTTTTAATTTTTCTCACAACCATCAACGTTTTAAAATTTCAAATCAATACTTCGAAATCAAAATATTAAATAAGGATATTTTAATAAAAATATAACAATATTTTAGTTTTATCAAATGTTTTTAATCTACCATAACGTTAAATATAAAAAAATAAATAGGAAGGAGATATTAAAGAAATGTACACCAATTAAGACCCCGGTAGGAGCATTTTTTGTAGCACTATCGTGAAGATCATAATCAGCAACCGTGCAGCTTAAAATTTTCACCTTTTTTCTCTTGGATTTTTTGTTTTATATATACCCAAAAAGAAAAAAAAAATTAGGACTTACCTTCCACATTATTTATCTAAGTAAATTATTTTATTATTCATGTTAATAAATGCATTCTCGGAAAATTGGTTTAGGAGAACCCATATTTTAACTTCATTTTTTTTATGTAAAAAAACTGTAAGTTTCTTATAGAACATTTTTTTCCAGATTTATCTTTCTAGTCATTTTTTAAATTTACTTTTTATTTATTTATATTATTTTAAATCATGAATTTTAAAATTAAATATTTTTAGTTATTTATATTTTATTTTATTATGTGTTTTATTTTTACATTTTATATCTTTTTTTGTTATTTTAATTTTTCTTAAACGTTTTGTAATTTATTTTTTAGTTTATATTTTTAAGTTAAATTTTTTAACATTTTTTACAAAAAAAACTTTAAAATAATTTAAAATATTAGATTTAAAAATCTTAAATTAAAAACTTTAAACTTAAAAATAAATTAAAAAAAATTTAAAACAATTTAAAATAACAGAAAAGATACACAACATAAAAAAAATATATAAAACAATAAAATATAAATTAACTAAAAAATTTAATTTTAAATTTTTTTATTAAAAACGATATACATAACTAAAAACTAAATATAAAAAAATTGACTAAATTTTTTCCAGATTTATTTTTTAAAATTTTTTCTTTTTAGGTTATTTATATTTTAATTCATTTGATTTTGTTATATGTTTTATTTTACATTTGTATCTTTTTTTTTATTGTTTTAATTTTTTTAAATGCTTTGTAATTTAGTTTTCAGTTTATATTTCTTAAGTTAAAATTTTTAACCATGTTTACCAAAAAAGCTTAAAAATAATTTAAAATATTAAGTTAAAAATCTTAAATTAAAAATTTTAAACTGAAAAATAAATTACACTACATTTTAAAAAATTTAAAATAATAGAAAAGATACACAAAATAAAAATAAAATACATATAAAATAAAATCAAAATTAACTAAAAAATTTTAATTTTAAAAGTCATGATTAAAAATAATATACATAACGCAAATAAATTTAAAAAATTGACTAAATTTTTTCCATATTTATTTTTTAATTTTTTTTTAATTTTGTGGGGCCCTTTCAGTAAAAGAATGCTCTTCCTAAGTCAGGGATCCCCTAGCGAAACCCCTGGCAGCAAAGGCGAGGATCTCTCGTTCGCCTGCTCTAGAGAACTGGCCCTCACTCGATTAAGAGGGTCGATGGCCAAAAGGGGAGAAACCTCCCTCATAGAAGAATTAGACTTAGAAGCCATAAATGGAAGAACAAAGCAAAGGGAGACTCAGAGTACTTGGACAGAAGAGGAGAGGGAGACCCGAAATATTTGAGTAGAAGAAAGATCAAATGAAATAGAGGAGTAATAATCCCCCTATTTATAAGGAAGAGACCCATCGAAGCCCAAAGGGCGGAACAATGTAGGTCATTGGATTAGCTAAGGTTAACGACCCAAGATCAACATCTTCTTGCATCATGCTGAACTATCTGACGTACTATACCTAACCTAACAAGAATGATCCTCAATAGTGAAAAGGGAAGGGAGGAAATACACTATTGTGAAAAAGGCGGGAAAGCACGCCACTTGAAAAACCTATCAAATCGCCGCATCAAGGTCGGGCCACACTCTTCACACACTGTCGTCACTTCGATTCCTCACCGCTAGTGGGTTGTGTACCGGAGGAACCCGTATGAGCCGGGTATACCCAGGATGATGGAACGGACCCCCAGACCAGGTATACCCCAAGAGGGGTCGGCTATACAAAGAATGGATCCATCCATGGACGTAACTTGGCCTACGAGTCAAAATAAAGTCCACCATATGAAAAGACCTAATTGTCTTTAGTAGGTATAAGGTAAACCATCCATAAGAAAGGAAGTAAAAATCCAAAGCATTTCCTATAAACCCACACTCAAAAAGGTAACACACTATAGATAGTAGACTACGGGTATATGTTTGATTACGACATTATTATATTACTTTCTTGTTGACATACTGTATCTTTCCAGTACGCAGGTCAACCCCTTTCTCTGACTTAAGTATCGAAGTGCTTTTGCAGTACCCACTTGTATCGACTAGGAGAAGCTATTGGACTGAGGTTCGGAGTAGAGAAAGGAAGGAAGGTAGACCCGACTGACATGTGTGTACAAGAACAATAATAATACTCTATTATTATTGTTACATTTACAATTTATTATTTAATAGATGCATTGCTAAACTTATTTTTTTAAGTAGTGTGAAATTTATGATTTATTATTTTAATTTATTATATTGGTAAAATGTTTAATTGTATGTTATTTATAGATATTTTTTATTATTTTTATATAAAATAAATTGTTATAAATTTAAGAGTCGAATTTACCAATAAATTGGTTAAATTCTCACAAGTTTAAGTAGAGTCACAAATTTAATAATCTTGTCTCAACTAGTTTTTTGTTACTGAATGCCTTCAAATGTATTGGTTATATAGATTAGATGCCAACCTCATCACCTCCTTAACATGTATTCAGCTAGCACCACAAATTTACATTAGTTTCTGGCTGCAGGTCCGAGATGTAAGACAAATAAAAAACAAGAGAAATGGTACACCCCGTACACGTATCAAATTCACAGATCAAACACAACACGACAATTTATATCACAATAAACATCCAAACATTGCATATCTGTATTTTTGCTATGTTATGTATCGGTGTCTTTTCATACTTCAGAACCAAAACGTTATTTTAAAAATTATAGCATTAAATTATTCTCGCCAACTCAACTACAATTATTAAAAGAAAAAAAGAGAGAAGTAATTAAACCTTACAAGATGCAGCAGCTTGGGTCAAAATGGTAATTGAACGATTGCAAATATGACTAATGAAACACACATTAATATGTTTTTTAATAATATGATAAAATATATAAATAATTTACTGTGTATAATAATTTTAGTTTAATATGATTTTTTATTTATGTGAGCATGTGTATTTGCATTTCTGTTAAAAATATTTATGATCGAATGTATACATGTATTAACGATGATGTTTAAGGAAAGTTGATTTGTGAGAACGGAGAACTTGTGAAAATATACATTTATCAATGTGAGAGAAGTCATAAAATGTGAACACCAACACCTCCTACTCACATTATATATTATATATATATATTATAGAGAGAGAGAGTAGAACAACTATATAGGTTGAATGTAAATGTTTTAAAATAATTTTTTTTCTTAAGATTATAAGATTGATGTAGGGATAAGATTTACATTTACTTTTGGGGAGAGAAAGATTGCGGGTTTGAGTCCCTCCCATGACAAAGTAGTTTATTTTTTAATTTTCAAATAAATATAAGGGTAAAATAAGTATTTTGAAAAGTGAACCTCAAAATTGAGTATTCTCTTTATTAATAGTATAGATAATATATATATATATATATATATATATATATATATAATATAGTAGAACAACTATCTATGTTAGATATAAATATTTTAAAGTAATTATTTTCTTGAGTAAGATTGATCTAGTGAAAAAGTTTACATATGGAGAGGGAGAAGTTGTGAGTTCATGTCCTTTCTATGATAAAGTAGTTTATTTTTTAATTTTCAATAGGTATAAGGATATAATAAATATTTTGAAAAGTAGACATCAAAAGAGAGTATTCCCTTAATTAATACTATAGATATATTATATATATATATATATATATATTATAAATAATAGAATAATTATCTATGTTGGATATAAATGTTTTAAAGTGATTTTTTTCTTCAGGTTATAAGGTTGATCTAGTGTAAAGTTTACATTTGGGAAGAAAAAGGTTGCGGGTTCCTATGAATGGCAAAGTAGCTTGTTTAGTGTGTTTTTTGTTTTTATTTTCAAAGAAAATAGGAAACAGTAGTGAAAATATGTTTGGTTATAATTTAGAAAACATTTTCACTAAAAACATTTTTCAAAAAACAACTGAAAATAGAAAAAAATTGTTTTCAATTTTTTCAAAAGTTAACAATATGAGAAAACTTAATAACAATATTGTAATTATATAAAATACAATATATAAATGTATTTTAAACTATATATATAAATAATTTATAATATTTTTGTTAAAATTGATTAAATTAAACAATATTATTTTTGAAAATAGAAAATATTAAGTAAAAACAAACATATTTTCTAAATGTTGAAAACTTGAAAATGAAAACTATTTTCATAAAATAAAAATAAAAAATAATTTCTCAAACCAAATGTCCCGTATTTTTTAATTTTTAATTTTTAAATAAATATAAAAGGTAAAATATATATTTTAAAAAGTTAAGATAAAAAAGAGTATTTCCTTTTTATTAATAGTATAAATGTAAAATTTATTTTATCTTTCTCTGCAACTCGGTTAACCAACTCCTTTCCTACCACTAATTTGGTGTCTGTTTATTTAAAAATAATTTTTTATTGAAAATTATGAGACATTATTACAATTTTTCCTAATTCGTTAGGAATGGTAATGACACTGAATGGACGAATTATGAACGTGGATCAATAGATTTTTTAAAAATAAATAATTAGAATATTAAAAAAATAGAAAAACAATGTTTGAAAGAAAACATTTATTCTTCAATAAAAAAAAAACACTCTTTTCTTATTAATTAAACCACTGCTTTACCTTCTTAGTATTTCGAATAATTAAAAAGAAACCTCGATCGAATTAAATTAATAAAAAAAAACATTATTTATTCTAGATGTTAAAAGTGTGACGTGACACTCTTTTTTATTCTATAGAGTATTATATGCGTTGGTAAGTTAAAATAAAATAAATATTTTTTTCTTACTGCACTCTATTCTTTTTCCAAGAATTGTATTATAGTTTCAATGACATTGGAGAATTCTTGACATAACACCTAGCAGACATTTAATAACGAAAAAGTTTTCCTATTGCTTAATGAAATTTAAATGGAGAGTTTAATAGCACTGATTTTCTCTATGATAATTTTGTTAAATGAGGTGTCCAACAACAATTATTTTTCCTACGTCAATTTATAATACATGTTACACTATTGTGTAAATTAAATGAGTGAACTATTAAGGTGCATAACTTCATAAGTCTCTCTATTTTTATTCTCTGCTTTTTTTGTATCTCTATTTCTTTCTATTTTTCCTTTCATAATTGTACAATGGCTAGTTGAAAATTGGATGATAAAATAATTCATTTTTGATAGTTTATAGCATAAATGACTTCAAAGTATCTTTTTTCTTGGAAATTGTTTTATTGGATGAAGAGGTGTGATTTCGGTAATGTATGTTTACACTTTTCGAATATAAGTAGATGAATATTAATGATTTTTTTATTATCTATAGGAAAATAAGATACATGGTTCTCTAAAAAAAACATTGATTTATAGGTTTAAAAGTCCACTAAAAGAAAACAAAGTTGCTTATAAAAAAAACAACAAAGTTTTTGTTATCTTTGATTGTGAAGTTGCTACAAAGTGGATTATAAGACTACAACTCATGATTATAGACTAAATTTTCTTTACAAAACTAATGTGCAATCTTATCGGGACTTAACAATTGCAGGAAGTTTTTATTCCATTATTTCTTTCTTTGAGTTTACGGCTCCACATTTTACTCGTGCCTTTTTGGTTGGTTAGTAGTATTTGTATAAAAAATTGATAGTTTAATATTTTTTTAGTATATTTTATTTTCTATATAAAATTTAATTGTTTTCTAAACATTGTTGGAGTTGCTATTGGAAGAGATTTGATTAAATATGGTAAAAAAACTAAGATGAATATTGTTGAGTTGGAAAATGAAGGGTAAGTCATAAATATTGTTCTAACGATTAAATAAGTTAAGTTTTATTCTTATATTCGTGAAAGACTTATACTCAAAATTTTATTAGATTTATTTTTTTAAACAATTTTTAATTTTTTAAAATTTATCATTTATTTATCTATATTATTTTAAATCATGAATTTTAAAATTAAATTTTTTTAGTTATTTATATTTATTTTATTATGTGTTTATTTTCATGTTGTGTATATTTTTTCATTGTTTTAAGTTTTTTTAAAAACTTTGTAATTTATTTTTCAGTTTATATTTTAAATTAATATTTTTAAACATTTTTTACCATAATAATTTAAAATATTAGGTTTAAAATCTTAATTTAAAAACTTTAAATTGAAAAGTAAATTATAAAGTATTTTTATTTTTTTAAATAATAGAAAAAATACACAACATAAAAATAAAACACATAAAAAAATTAAATACTAATTAAGTTAAATTTTTTTTAAAAAATAATACCTTATAAAAACATAAATGCATTAAAAAAATTAAAAAGAAATTAAAAAAAATTAGAAAAAATGTGAAAAAAATTTAGTCAATTTTCTATTTTTTAAATTTATTTTTTATTATGTATATTATTTTAAATCATGAGTTTCAAAATTAAAAATTTTAAAACTTTAAATTTAATTTATATTTTATTTTATTTTATGTTTTTTTTACGTTGTGTAGTTTTTTTCATTATTCTAATATTTTTTTAAACGCTTTGCAATTTATTTTTTAATTTATATTTTTTAAACGCTTTTTACCAAAATAATTTAAAAGTAATTTGAAATATTAGGTTTAAAAGTCTTAATTTAAAACTTTAAACTGAAAAATATATTATAAAATATTTTTAAAAAATTAAAATAACAAAAATGATATACAACATAAAAATAAAAATATAAAAAATAAAATGAAATACAAATTATTTTTTTAAATCATATTTTAGTTAAACATACGTACATAAAAAAATTAAAAAGAAATTAAGGCAAATAAAAAAAATCTGAAAAAAAAAACATCCTATAAGAAATTGGTTGATGGACAATCAATTTCTCATAAACTTTTTATATAAGAAAAATAAAGCAAATTGAAAAATTGGTTCAACATAAATAATAAAAATAAATCTAAATAAAAAAACACTTTATAAATAAAAAAAAAATACCTTATAAGAAATTGATTGTTGTACAACCAATTTGTTATTATACCTTTTTACATAAAAAAATAAAAATCTTTAAAGATTGGCTTCTACAAATTAATTTTTCAACATAAATAATAAAATAAGTTATTTAGATAAATAATATGAGAGATAAGACATTTTGGTAAATTTTTTTAATATAAAAAAGAATAAAAAAAAACACAACTTTATCCATAATTCACTACCAAAATATTTAAGTGTGAAAGAGTATTGATAATTATGTGGGTTAATTTTTGAGGTTGGAATTTACACAAGCTTAAGGGTGTTGAGTGAATGAAACTACGAAAGTATTGAGTTTCCGAGTCACTGGATCGTGACAAAGAAAGGGGATATATAGGAGTATTTTAATATTTAACCTTTTATTTTAAAAAAAAAAAAACAAAATTTCATTGGGCAGACGCTATACCACTCATAGTCACAAAAAATTATTAAAAAATGTCTGCAAATTTCAAATTTGTTACAAGTTAAATTCTCCACTATTATAAAAATCAAATACAAATTCACAAATAGTTCCCACACGTTACCCTAGCTCCGACATTAACCATTTATGTTATATTAATATATATAATTTTAATTTTAAGCATTAATATATTTATCATCTCTACAAATTAGCAGTAAAATTTTGTAGGTTGAGTTTAAGAGTATGAGGCGTTCACAGGTTTATTTGGTTCAGTTGAAGATGGAGAAAATTTTAAACCAATAGTTTTCACTGATTTAATTTTTTATATTTTTAAGAAGTTTATATGATTGGAACCAAATCAAAATGTGGATGATCGAGTAGATTTGATTTGGTTCATAAAAAATCAGTCAAAAAAGTAATAAAAATCACATATATTTAAAAAAAACAAATTTATTCCAAAATAATATATTATATGAAAATTAAAAAATTAAAAAACATAATTGTTTAACATATATCAAATTAAAAAACTTATCCCAAAATAGCAATGTGTTTAACATATACCAAATTAACAAAATTCATCAATATAATTGTTTTTATATTCAACTAAACAAAGTTATATATAAATATACTTTGCAATTAATTAACATGGATACAAAATGTTACCTATAGTTCACTTAACTAATAAATAATGATTAAAAATAATTAAATAATATATAAGATACATTTGATATGATTTTTTGGTTTGATTCAAATTCTAAATTTATGAACCAAACCAATTAAGTCAGATTTTAATTGATCTAGTTCTGATCCAAAAGGAAACAAAATCTGAACAAATTTGATGTTGATTTAGATTGTTGGATTCGTCAAGTTTATCCTAACTAAAAAACACTTTAGAGTTTCTGATGTAAAAAGACTTTGCACTCCCCTTGATCTTTCTCCTTAAGGTCCCAAATACCATGAAATGGATTATGGAGGGGTAAAGAGATGGAGATGGGGCGTCACTCTCAAAGAGAGATAAATCAAAGTGTTTAAATTTACCACGGAATGAATCTTTGATAAAAACCAACTAGGAAGAGGTTCCTCAAGAAAGAAGATCCTCAAGACCTTTTACTCCTAAATGTGCTTAAAAGAGACTATTCTCCGTTCAATTAAAAGGTGATATTTACAATCAGTGAGGGTCCTATTTATAGGGAGTGAAAGGTTAGGATTAAGAGCCTAATCATGGATCTCCCAACAAGACTCAACCCCTAAGCATACTTAAGCTAACTAACTAAGGGACAAACCCCTAAACTAGTGCCTATAATCATGCTAGGTGGATCCCCATGTTTGTCATGCTTTGTGTGTTAGAAAGAGAGGTGCAAAAAATGAGTTAGGAAGTGTGGACATGACCCACACTCCCAAATATAGGTTGTACCTTTTTCTACACATAATGCACACAATTACTGAAGAACCACTTAGCTAATTACAAGGGAAATGAACAAAATATAAGACTTTAAGAGAATAAAACTTCAGCCCCAAAATTAACTAAGCTAGTAAAAATATTTACAAATGGAAATTCCTAAGATTATGAATTCAAGTCTTCAATCAAACTCTCATCTAAGTCAAGTCTTCCTCGAATCCTCCTAGCCATGATGCATGTTAGGTTGAATTGCATCATCTCCAATCTAGAATATTTAATCCAAGCCAAGGCTTTTTTCAACCTTTATATTTGGACAAGTTCAGATTAAGCTAAATTTAAGTAAAGTAGGTAATCCATATGAATTACTATATAGCCAAGTTTAATTAACTTTGCTATATTTAATGCTATTATTCATAAAATACACTTTATTTAATTGAATCTTTCTTGATTTATGATATCAAGTTTTGTCATTTCATGAACCTTGATAACTAACCGATAAGCTTTCTTTAGAAGACTAATGATCAAAGTGCACCATAGTAGAAATCTAGGGCGAAGGAAAAGAGGATCAAGTAGGGACCATAACCCCTCCTCCAACCAATTGTTAAATTTGTTCAAATTACTATAAAAAAATTGTATTGTTCTCTCAATATTTAAAATAAAAATTATATATAAAAAATAATGTTAGTTAACATCTAAAAATAAAAAAAAAATATGATGAGTAATATGATTTGATAATAAAAAAAATATACAAAAATTATCAATGTTGAAAAAATGTATATAATATTGAGATTTTATATATGATATAATTATTTAAAATTTTCTTTACTCATATAAAATAATATTTTTTATTAAATTTTTATCTTAAATAATTGATTTTTCACCCTAGCACAAATAATTGATTTTTCAGTTTGTTAGTTGTAATTAGCTATAACTTATTAGTTGTGATTAGCTATATGTTTGTGTAAGCACAAAACTCATTAGTAAGAAAGCTTCTATCAATTTCGCATTAAACGCCTTTTCGAGTTCCAATTCTCTCTTCTCCTTTACAAAGCTTTTCTTCAATTAATCATCATAAATTCCTTAACATGTACATGGGAGGGTGACAAAGGGCAGGTGCGCCTCTCCATTTCCAGAAAGTGACGAACAAATTTAAATATTAAAGAAATGTTATAAAATTTTAATTTTTATTCTCGTCCAACATTTTTGAATTAGGATATATTGAGGATAATTAATTAAATTCACTTATTTATTATTATTAATTTATTAATTATATTTTAATTTAAAAAGTATATAAAAAATAATAAATAACAACAAATTATAAATTAAAGTTTAAGAATTAAAATTTTTTAACTAAATATATAACTTTAAACTTGTTATATAATATTATAATTATAACAGACGAGTTTGAGTTTGACTAGGGATGAATAGTTATATACTTATGTTCATACTCTACCTAGTTCGATGTATCAAATAATATTGTACTTGTATTTATTTAAAGTAGGTAATACTTGTCAAAATTTGAACAAGTTTAAAGTGGCACCTACGCATATAGGTAGTGAGTGTTTTTGTGATAATGATAGAATGATAGAGCCTATAAAACAAAACTGGTAGAGTGATAGAAGAGTGCAATTGATCATGTGCTATGCTAGGTTGTCATCATTAATCAAGGTAGAGATAAGATATAAAGAAGCGTAGTGGTAGAGGGTGGATAGAGTTTGAGACTTAAAGGTGCAAGTCACATATATGAATGAAACTAAAACTTTTAGAATGAAAGCTTAGAGTTATAGTCGTTGCCATGTTATACTTTTCTCATCCCACTTCTGCATTTGTGATAACTACCACCATAGAAAAGTTATAGTTAATGTGATTCTCACCAAGTATATTTTTTGAAAGAAAAGATGTATATTTATTTAATAAAGCAAAGCGATTTATAATCTATATTTTATAACAAGGTAAACCACCACTCCTTAACCAAAGCAACCACCCTAACAAAACCAAAGAACCTCAGAGAAAACCAAAACAATAATGCAACTACTTCCAAGAAGTAACCTGAATGAAAGTTAGAATATCAAGAGACTCCAAAATTTTATTATTAAAAAATATAAAGTTTCTAGATATCCATAATCTCTAACATATCACAAGTCAAAACAAGTATATGATTTTCTTTCTAAGTCTACTTATTGTCTAAGAACCAACAATATAAAATAATTGAATTAATTCATCAAGTAATGGTTTAATCATCCATATCGAGTGCATAACTAAATACCACAAGGATTGAGAAATCTTACATGATAAGAACAAATGTTTGTTGTCCTCAGGATGTTTTCTGCACAGACTACATGTAAGTTAGTTGCCTTGAAACCCCATGCCTCTCCTCATCAGTTATCAATCATAGGGCTCCTATTTAGTAGTAATCTCCAAGAGAACACAATAACCTTTAATGGTAGCTTGTCTTTTCACAACCACCTAAATAATTGAGGGTCTTTACTAGGCTTGCTTCCTTCAAAAGAGCATTCACTTAAGGTTGTGTATGCTGCTGAAACAAAGAACATAGTATTTCCTGCTAAAACCCACACCTTGACACCTAATGATCTAAATTCTGCTGATCTAAATGAACAATTTTCAGTAGATAACAAGTTCATGTAGAAGCTCTTCCTCCAAAAAAAAAAAAGATACCCTCCTCCATTTTCAATTCCTATAATTTAAACCACATGTTGAAACCTTCAAATTGTACACTAAAATATCCTTGTTGACAGCTAAGGAAAACAACCAGGGGAATAAACCACCCAGCGGCCACCCCCTACTAAATTATGCTTCCAAAATATAGTATCTATTCCCATCACCTATTTTTTCATCTAAGATTATTAGAAAACTATCCCAGAAAAAACACCCAATTGTTATCTATTATTGACCACACATCTCCCCACCAAATATATCATTTCGACGACCAAGGAGTTGAGTATGGATTTTCTTGGAAGGATCCACATCTACTCCTCAGTGATGAGCACCAAGTGGCTTCCTTATCATTTAAAAATCTCCACCTCTAGCTAGCAAACAAACTTAAATTAAATTTCCTTAAATACTTCACCTCCAAACCCTTCCTTTTTTGGCATACAAACTTTGTAACCCCTTTACAAATTTTATTTAATTTCTTTATTTTATTGATTATTATACTTAAATAGTATTATTAATTATTAAATTGAATTAATTTATTATGCATAATATATTATTAATAGTAGATTAATATTAGAGATACTAATAAATATGTAATTGTTTGAAGACTTAAATAAGTTTTTTGTCCCTAATTTTCCACAAAAAATCACTTTTAGTCCTTAAAATTAAAAAATATTTTTTTAGTCCTTGATTCACTTTTAGTCGTTCTTCTTGAGTTAATGCTGTTAAAAAATTATTGATAGAGAACATATTTTTTTACTCTTGAATCACTTTCCTCCTTAATCCTAATTTTTTCAATCTTAAATTTCACATCCGGCACAGCCAAATCAACTGGAATTAATAAATGAACACCGTTAATAAAAAAAATCAATTTCAGGGTCTAAAAAATATTTTTAAATTTAAAGGAGCAAAAGTGATTTTTAATTAAACTTTAGAGACAAAAAAACTTATGTAAC